>NSJW01000232.1:0-267861 GCA_019955255.1 Castanospermum australe | reverse complement strand
TTAAAATCAAAACAGGTTGAAGTGAACACTGTGCGATGGCATGAGTGAACACGCCAAGAGTTTGATTAAATGCTAGGTGATTGTCGAGTAGAGAGGGTTCCTATATGAATGCAGAGATTCCGATTTGTTTAGGGTCAACCACGAGATTCAGTAATTTTTTGTCCAGTGACGGATGTCCTTGAAACCTCAATTCTGGGTTGGTTGATTGCTTTTAAATTATTAATTTCGTTTATCTCTTACTTTAATTTTCTCTTACTTTAATTTTAATCGAATTAAAACCCCCCTGTTTTATTGTTTTTGTTTTTAATTGAGTGATTTAGTTCTATGCAAAAATCCTTGGGAGATGATCCAGGGTTGTCCTATATTACAAATTTCTTTATAAGCCTGGTTAATTTGAGTAAGTTCGACAGTTCACGTCAAAATTTTGGCGCCGTTGCCGGGGACTTTTTGCATTGTTCTTTTGATCTCTTATTTATTGCATATTAACAGCATTAGAGTAGAGTAGATGCTACATTTCATTTTATTTCCTTGTTCCACACTTTGAGTAGAGTAGTTTAGTAGTTCGAAAGTGTCAAAAGTGTCGCAAGTGTCGCATAATTGGATGAACTGTGGAGTTAGGTGCTGAGGACTTGGTATCCAAAGTTTATCCACCATCCTTGAGCAAAACTAACCCCTTTGGGTTAATCTAGGGTAAAAATCTCAAAATTCCTTCATCTGGTATGAGTTTTCTTGCTAAATTCCATTGTTTAGACCACTTTTTTCATTTTTTTTTTATTTTCATGATTTTTAAAAAAATCGCCAAAAAATTATAAAAAATCAAAATACATTTTAGAATTTTACTGTAGTGGTTCCCATAATTTTTAAAATTCATTTGATAGTGTTTCTGATTTTATTTTGGCTAATTTCTTAGTGTAGTTTACATATTTTGTATGCTGTTAGTGTTTTTGCCTGTTATGCCTTATGCTGTATGACTAGGAGTAGTAGCAATACACATGACCTGATTGCTTTTGATCCTGAAATAGAGAGAACATTGCATGTTGCTAGAAGGGCTTCTAGGCTAAGTCATAGGATTGTTACTGAACTTGATCCTAAGTCTGAGCATATTCAGCATATTGACCATTCTGATTCTGTTCCATCTGTTAATTTTCCTAGTTCTTCTAATAGTGTAGATTTTACTTATTCTAGTAATAGTTTCATTAATTCTGAGAGCATGGATAATAGAACTTTAAAGGAATTGGCTGCACCTGACGTTAACTATCAACCCTTGTGCATCCAATATCCTTGATCTTGATGCTGACTTTGAGCTTAAATCTGGTCTTATCCATTTGCTTCCCAAGTTTCATGGTCTTGCAAGTGAGGATCCACATAAGCATTTGAAGGAGTTCCATATGGTTTGCAGCACAATGAAACCACAAGGAATTGATGAGGAGCAGATTAAATTGAGAGCTTTTTCCTTTCTCTCTAGATAGAGGAGCTAAGGACTGGCTGTACTACCTTCAACCCTCATCCATTGGAAGCTGGAATGACATGAAGAGATTATTTTTGGAGAGGTTTTTTCCTAGCCTCAAGAGCCACTGCAATCAGAAAGGAGATATGTGGCATAAGGCAAGCAAATGGAGAGAATTTGCATGAATACTGGGAGAGGTTCAAGAGGCTATGTGCAAGCTGTCCACACCACCAGATATCTGATCAGTTGCTGATAGTATACTTCTATGAAGGCTTGTTACCCATGGACAGAAATATGGTGGATGCAGCCAGTGGTGGAGCTTTAGTTGATAAGACAGAGAATTGATACCTGCAGCTAATTCCAACAATTCAGCACTAGAGCAACCAGCAGTGGGGTGTTCTCAATTCAAGCACCCCAGTCCAATATCACAGTGCCCAGAAACCAGCAGTAGCGTCCAGTGCAGACCACCAAAGACTTGAAAATAGACTAGATGAATTGACCTCATTAGTAAGGCAATTGGCAGTGACATAAACAGTGCATTCTCCTACTCCACAAATAAACAAACCATGTGGTATCTGTTCTGATCCACTTCACCCCACTGATGCTTGCCCAACTCTGCAAAGAGGGCACCTCTCCAGACCAATCAGTAGCTGCAGCAGGAGTCTTTCCTGGAAAGCCACAGTATCAACAGCAACATAATCCATTTTCAAACACTTATAATTCTGGCTGGAGAGATCATCCAAACTTAAGGTGGAACCAGAAAACCAGAACCAGATTCAGAACCAGAACCAGCAGAATTTTCCACAATACCAACATAGGCAGTTTCCACAGTACAAACGAATTTCCAACAATCTGTACCTCCACAGCCAGTGCAACGGCAGCCACCAGCCTAACAGCAGACCAGTAGTGGTCCTTCACTGGAACATTTGGTGAAGCAGCTTGCAACGAACACTTTGCAATTTCAGCAGAGAACTGAATCTTCCATTCAGAATTTGCAAACTCAGATTGGGCAGTTAACAACATCACTGAACCAGCTCCAACCCCAAGGATCTAACAACTCTCTTCCTTCACAGACAATTCCTAATCCAAAGGGGAATGTCAGTGCTATATCCCTAAGGTCTGGCAAGCAACTAGAAGAGCCCAAGCAAGCTGCAGTTGAGGCTGAACCAACCCTAGAAAAGGAGAAGACTGATGCTAAGAAAAGTGAAACATTGAAGCAAGGCAATGATGAGTCTGAAACCCTCATCCCTCTACCTTTCCCTCAGAGAGCCCTTCAATCCAAAAAGTTGGCAGAGAAAGCACAAGAGAATGAGATGCTAGAGATGTTCAGAAAAGTTGAAATTAACATCCCTCTCTTAGACGCGATCAAGCAGATTCCCAAATATGCCAAATTTCTGAAGGAGTTATGTACCAACAAGAGGCGACTGAAGGGGAATGAGCAAGTGAGCTTGAGCCAGAATGTGTCAGCACTCATCCAGCCCATGCCTAAGAAGTGCAAAGATCCAGGGACGTTTACTATTCCTTGCATAATTGGAAATTGTAAATTTGATGATTGCATGTTAGACTTAGGTGCTTCCATAAATGTCATGCCTGAATCTGTTTATAATTTTCTTGGCCTCGGTCCTTTGCGTGCTACTGGTGTTGTTATCCAGTTAGCTAATAGGAGTAATGCTCACCCTGCTGGTCTGATTGAGGATGTTTTAGTTAGAGTAAATGAATTAATATTCCCTGCTGATTTTTACATTTTAGAGATGGAGGGTGAGTCTCCTAGCAGTGGACCCCCGATTATTCTAAGGAGGCCTTTCTTGAAAACAGCTAGGACTAAGATAGATGTGCATTCTGGTACTCTTTCCATGGAATTTGGTGATAGTATTGTGCATTTTAATATCTTTGATGCCATGAAACATCCTAAGGAAGAGCATTCAGTTTTGTGTATTGATGTGATTGATGATGTGGTTGATGATGTTTATGCTGAATTGTGTGTTGATTATCCAGATTTTGTATCTGTTAATGACGCTGTTGTTTGTGGTTGTACTGATAATGAATGGTGCCTGTTTGCACTGAATTTTCATGCTTTTCTAGTTTTTGCGATGCACTAGATAGTGATGGTGATTCTGATTTAAGTGGTGATTCTGACTTGCTTGGGGATGTTAATTCTGATGTGAACATTGTGCAGTCCGGGCAAAGTTCTGCTTCCTTAAATTTATTTTCAAGCACTACAGGTTCAACTGATGTACATGCTGCAGAATTGGTGCAACCCACCAAGCTTCTTCCCTCTACTGAGCAGCCGCCTAAGTTGGAGCTGAAATCTCTACCTGATCACTTAAAATATGCCTTCCTGGAGGAGAATGAGCAGCTGCCAGTCATTGTGGCAAGAAACCTTCTACCTGATCAAGAGGAGCAGCTGATGAGATTATTGAAGGAAAATAAGAAGGCGATTGGGTGGACTTTAGCTGATATTGTTGGCATTAGCCCTTCCATGTGCATGCATCGAATTTCATTGGAAGAGGGTGCTAAGCCAGTGAGGCAACCTCAGAGGCGCCTGAATCCCCTTATTCTGGATGTGGTGAAGAAAGAAGTGACTAAGCTCCTGCAAGCTGGCATTATCTACCCCATCTCTGACAGCCAGTGGGTCAGCCCAGTTCAGGTAGTCCCTAAAAAGTCTGGAGTGACTGTAGTGGCCAACCAGAAAAATGAGCTAATTCCCACAAGAGCTCAGAACAGCTGGAGAGTCTGCATAGACTACCAAAAGCTCAACCAGGCCACCCGCAAGGATCACTATCCTTTACCCTTTATTGATCAGATGTTGGAGCGGTTGGCTGGCAAGTCTCACTATTGTTTCTTGGATGGCTACTCAGGCTACTTCCAAATCCATATTGCACCAGAAGATCAAGAGAAGACTACCTTCACATGCCCCTTTGGAACATTTGCTTACAGAAGGATGCCCTTTGGACTCTGCAATGCGCCTGGAAACCTTTCAGCGGTGCATGGTAAGCATCTTTTTCTGAATTTTTAGAGGATTGCATGGAAGTATTTATGGATGATTTTACTGTGTATGGGTCTTCTTTTGATGCATGCTTGGGTAGTTTGGCTAGAGTCTTGAATAAATGCATTGAGACCAATCTTGTGTTGAACTTTGAGAAATGTCATTTCATGGTTGAGTCAGGGATAGTTTTAGGACACGTAGTGTCTAGAAAGGGTATTGAGGTAGATCCTGCTAAGATAGATGTTATTTCTGCTTTACCTTACCCCGCGTCTGTGCGGGAAGTACGTTTTCTTGGTCATGCAGGATTCTACCGGCGCTTCATCCAGAACTTTAGCAAGATTGGCCGGCCCCTGTCCAACCTTCTGCAGCACGACACAGATTTTGTGTTTGATGATGAGTGTAAGTCGGCCTTTAATCATTTGAAGCGCTGCTTGACCACAACTCCGGTGATCCAGCCACCAGATTGGTCTCTTCCATTTGAGCTGATGTGCGATGCCTCCAACTATGCTGTTGGTGCAGTTCTTGCTCAGCGGGTCAATAAGGCTCCTCATGTCATTGCCTATGCCTCCAAGACTTTGGATTCTGCCCAGTCTAATTACACAACCACTGAGAAAGAACTTTTGGCTGTAGTTTTTGCACTTGATAAGTTTAGGTCATATCTGCTAGATACTAGGGTGATTGTCTTTTTCTGACCATGCAGCCTTGAAGTTTCTTTTGAAAAAGGCAGATGCTAAGCCTCGACTTATTCGGTGGATGTTGTTGCTCCAAGAATTCGACATTGAGATTAAGGATAGAAGTGGAGCAGAGAACTGGGTAGCTGATCACTTGAGTCGGATCACTCACCATCCTTCTGACCTCTCTTCCATTCGGGATAATTTTCCTGACGAGCAGCTTTTACAAGCTGCAAGGTAAAGCTTCCATGGTATGCTGACTTGGTAAATTATTTGGTTGCTGGTGTTTTACCTGCTGATTCCACTAGGGCCCAGACTCTGAAATTGAAAAGTGAATCTAAAATACTATGTTTGGGATGACCCTTATTTGTGGAGATTCTGTAATGACCAAGTAATTAGGAGATGTGTGCCTGATAATGAGTTTCATTCCATTTTACATTTTTGCCATGCTTCTGCCTGTGGTGGTCACTTTGGACCCCAAAGAACTGCTAGGAAAGTGTTAGATTCTGGTTTTATTTTGGCCTTCCTTGTTTCATGATTCATATATGTTTTTGCAAGTCATGTGAGAACTGTCAGAGGGCAGGGAGTATTTCCGTAGGCATGAGATGCCCCAGCAACCTATACTGTTTTGTGAAGTTTTTGATGTTTGGGGTATTGATTTTATGGGTCCATTTCCTGTTTTCCCATGGTTTTACTTACATATTGCTGGCTGTTGATTATGTCTCAAAATGGGTTGAGGCGAAAGCCACCCGGACTGATGATTCTGCTGTGGTTGTAGATTTTGTCAGGTCTCACATTTTTTGCAGGTTTGGTGTTCCTAGAGCTATTATCAGTGACCAGGGCTCTCATTTTTGTAACCGAAGCATGGATGCTTTATTACGGAAGTATGGAGTGATTCACAAGGTTGCCACAGCATACCACCCACAGACCAATGGCCAAGCTGAAATCTCGAACAGAGAGATTAAGCAAATCCTTCAAAAGACTGTTAACTCTAACCGGAAAGATTGGAGCAAGAGGCTAGATGACGCTTTGTGGGCATATCGGACTGCCTACAAGACTCCGATTGGGATGTCTCCCTATCGGCTTGTCTTTGGTAAGGCATGTCATCTTCCGGTAGAGTTGGAGCATCAGGCATATTGGGCCATTAAGCAGTGCAACATGGATTTGGCCCAGTCGGGGGTGGAGAGGAAGCTGCAATTGCAAGAACTGGAAGAGCTTAGATTGGATGCCTATGAGAGTTCGCGTTTATACAAGGAAAAGACAAAGGCATTCCATGATAAGCAAATCCTGAGAAAAGAGTTTGTTGTGGGCCAGAAAGTCCTCTTATTTAACTCCCGTCTCAAATTTATGCCTGGTAAACTTAGATCTAGATGGGATGGTCCTTTTGTGATTACTAATGTTTTTCCTTTTGGTGCAGTAGAACTGTGTGATGAGCGGACTAGGAGTACTTTCACAGTGAATGGACATCGCCTTAAGTATTTTTATGAGGGACCCCAGTAAGCAGCCAACGGAGGCAAGAGATTAGGCTCACTGATGCCACGTACCCTCCCTCAGGAGGATAGGGAGTCTTCTTCCTCTTTTCTCTATTTTTCTTTTCTTTGCATTTTTAATTTCAACTTTGATTGTTAATAACAGGATTTTGCGAATAATACAGTCTGAACCCTCCTTGTGATAATTGTTGAGATGTACATAGTTTTCAACTTGGATATTTTGTTTTTGATGGATCATTCTGGTTGGACTGAATTTCTCAACTCTTAGATTATCTGACTTGGTAGTTGATTTTGTGATGCTGATTGCGTGCTGGTATTGACCCTTGTCAGATTTTGGGCCTGTGTGAATGGAAATTTATTTTCTGCCATTCTTTCTTTCTTGTGTGCTTCTGCTCATGAATTTTGTTCTCTAGAACTTGCCCTTTTTCTTTTTTGAAACTGCATTTTTCACTGGCATGCATAAATATGATAGAGGCCTTCTTTCTTTTATTTACCACTTTGGCCAGATAGCCATCCCTTGCATTATATTCCCGTTGGTTAGCCCCTTCGTGCCTTTTTGTATCATCCTTGTCTTAGCCACATTACAAGCCTAAGCGTAAAACCATTTTATTCCGCACCTTGGAAATTTATTAAGCATTGGTTTCACCCTTAGTGTTGTGTTTAAGTGTGGGGTTGCCCAGGGGGTGCAACATTTTAAGTGTGGGGGGAGGTATCCGATGCTAATTGTCATTTGGCATTAGTTTGGTCATTGTGCTTGTGTAAGTAATTGTGGAATTTTTCTCAAAAAAAAAAAGAGAGATAAAAAAAAAAAAAAAGAAAAAAAATCTGAAAAAAATGTATATATATGAAAAAAAAAGTCAATTTGAGAAAAATTTGGTGTAACAATGAGTTGTAGGGAAGGAAAAGAATTTTGTTGAAAAAAGTAACTTGTTGTAAAAGTGCATCTCATTTAGTTGGTTTTGAGCAAACTTTTGTGTTTCTTGACTAATGCTCTTTTAAATTTCTTGGGTGCTTAGCCTTTCATTTCCAAACTTGTCCATGCCTTCACCATAGCTCCATTACAACCATGAATAATAAGTCTTCTTGATTTGTGCATGCATGTGTTTTGAGTAGTGGAGAAGTAGAAATTTGAGCAAAGCTTATGGTAGGGCAATTTTTCTTGAGTGGAATTTGAGTGATACACTTGCTACCCTATACACTTGAGAGATTGATTGAGAGCATACCTTGAGAGGCCATGTTGCGTGATTAGCATCATCAATTGAGATTGTCATGTTTTTATAATTTGAGATGAAAAATTTCTATCATGATTGGTTGATCTTTTGAAATTTTGTGTTCCTTATTCAAGTTTTGCATTATTGACAATTGTTAGAAATGAGAGATTTATCTTTTAGTCTTTATTTTTGTTTTATCATTTCTTTAGTTTTGTTTTTGAGTTTTTTAATTTTGCCCAAGAGTGCAAAAGGATAAGTGTGGGGGCATTTGATAATTGAATTTTATCACACTTAATTGTTGCATTTGATTAATGATTTTAGGGTTGTTTAGTGGTGTAATTAATGATTTTTGGTCTAAATTGGGCTTTGGGCTTTTTAATTGGATTTAATTCATTTTCGTGCTATTTTTTTCCAGATTTACACTGTTCCAGTATTTTGATCATAACTTTTGTTATATGTATCATATTAACCTCATTCTTATTTCGTTTTGCAGATAACTCAAAGAGCTACAAATGGTATTAGAGGCTTGAAGGCCAAATTCGGACAAGAAGGCAGTCAAAATTGGAGCCAAAGTCAGTCACGAAATTCTAGAGCTATGTTTAGTTAATTGAGCTTAACTTTGTAATTAGGAGTCCAAATTACATGGGACCAAAGCCATTAGTTTATGTTTTTAATTTGGCCAGTTTTGGAGCCCTGACCCTGTTTAGTTTTAGGTTTAAATAGCATATTAGGGTAACATGAACAGCAGCTTTTGATTTTGGAGAAATTTCAGATCTACACCTCTTCTCTTTTCTCTCATCTTGTTCATCTTGTTCTTCTTTTTCTTTCCTTTTTGTTTTCTGTTTTTTTTCCCCAGCCATGAATAGGCTAACTTTCCATTCAATCAACCCATGAGTTGAGGATTTTGCTGTTAAATCCAGAGGACCCGTGCTCTCCATGAACTGAATCTGTTTTTCTTCCCCCTTTACTCGAATTGAAGCAACACGATTGTGTACGTTGAATCCGAGCGGATGAGGTTTGTCCTTGAGGTTTGTTTATGATTTCTGTATTTTGATTTATCCAGGGGAAGGGATTAAATGTTAGATTTAATATTTAGGTTGATTAACCCAAGGGACTTAAAATCAAAACAGGTTGAAGTGAACATTGTGCGATGGCATGGGTGAACACGCCAAGAGTTTGATTAAAATGCTAGGCGATTGTCTAGTAGAGAGGGTTCCTATATGAATGCAGGGATTCCGATTTGTTTAGGGTCAACCACGAGATTCAGTAATTTTTTGTCCAGTGACGGATGTCCTTGAAACCTCAATTCTGGTTGGTTGATTGCTTTTAAATTGTTAATTTCGTTTTATCTCTTGCTTTAATTTTAATCAAATTAAAACTCCCCTGTTTATTGTTTTGTTTTTAATTGAGTGATTTAGTTCTATGCAAAAATCCTTGGGAGACGATCCAGGTTGTCCTATATTACAAATTTCTTTATAAGCCTGGTTAATTTGAGTGAGTTCGACAGTTCACGTCAGTCTCACACTTTTTTTGTCAGTAATTTATATAAATAAACCAGACTAAAAACGTGGCTGATTTTTGGTCCAACTGATTCAACTAGCTAGTTTGATCGAGATTTCAGAACTTTGTTGGAAACTCAAAGACCAACTAAAATCAAAGTGATTGATTGGTTTAGTTTTCAACCATATTTGCATTGGATTGCCACTTTAGAGATTTAAAGATTTGTTATTAAAGTGCCCTCACCATGGTTTTGAAACTTTGACTTTTGGTACAATATTTATATAATTGATTAATGAAGTCAAAGAAGAGCCTGGTTAAATGTATGAATAGATCAAAGCAACCAACAAGGTAAGGTGTTTTGTATGAGATTAGTGAAATTTTAAATATAAATGATAGGTTATATAACCTTACATGTGAACTCAAGTCCTTAGCATATCATAAAAAAGTGAGTCCACCAACAATGTCCAAAATGATATATGTTTGTTGTGTGCGAGTCTTGTGCATGTTACATCTGTGTGTCCTTCTTCACCATCATATTATGAGTGTTTTATTGAGCAAACTAATGCAATGAATAGCTTAGGAAATTTTATAATTTCTGTGAACCTACATTTCCTATGAATTAAAAAGAAATAAAGTAATAAATGATTGTAAATAAATATATAAAATTAAACAAAAAAAATTAACAATACATTCATCTTGATAATCCTTAATCTTAAACCATTGAATTATCAAAACAGTAGAGTTTTTGTTTCTCACAGCCACCTTAGAAATTAAGAATATCCTCAAAGTTAGGGAACAAGAATCCATGCTTTGATATCCCTTGAGCATCTTGTTTTCACTAACTTTGGTAGAATATTGAAAGAAAAATTTAAAAGTATGCCTATAAGAACCACTATTTTCAACTACTCCAAATTGAGAGATCTCAAAGGCTATGCCTTCCTTAATAAGTCCAATGATCCTTTAAAAAAAGACGTATTCACAGTTGCATGTATTCTCCCCTCTTATTGGATGAGTTTCAAGAGTTAATAAGTTATTACAATAAATTAATTTTAATTAATAAAGTGTGTCAATTTACCTACTGATCTTGAAAGACCAATTTCATGCATTTTACCTCATCCAAAAAATTAAATCTAGGGATAGTCTACAATCTTACAACTTTAACTTTGATTCTTCATGATTGCTTCAAAGGAGAGATATCAATCATATCATCCACCTTATCAAACCTCTCAATCATCTTACCAAAAAGAATCACATACATTGACAAATTAAATCATGATAAGACAATAAATAACTCAACACAGTTAATAAAACACTTCTGTAGCATTTGTAAAACAGAACTGAAGTACTTGATAAGAAGATAAAGTTTCACTACATTCAAATATAGAATTAAAGTATATAAGTTTGGCTATCTAAAGATATAATGGCAATTAAGATGAAGATAAAATTGATTCAAAGTTAGTGTGTTCAAACATATTAATTTATTGTCCGAAAAATTGGACCTAGTGCATTTTTGGATCAAGATCAAGCCATCATTTAGGTTAATTCAATTTGACCCGATGTTAGAAAATATTATTTTCAAAATATTATCCCTTATCTATTCTTAAGATTAACAAAAATATTATCATATTATCACTTAAACATTAGAAAAAAAAAATTACCTTCTAAAGTTTTATACTTCTAAATACTAAAATTTTATGACTCAGTTTACTAGTTATATATGTCAAAATTTAGATTATGTTCAAACTTAGTCAATCTAGTCTTGGTTCGATCTTGGTCAAGCCACACACAATCCTAGTGATGATTGGGTCTACTCAAGTTTAGGTTTGAGCCTGGGCAAATTTTTTTGGCTTGATCAAAATATCAGGTTGGGACTAGGTCAAGTTAAACCCAGCCCAATATAAGCCATAAACACCTATAAACATAATAAAGAAGAACGATTACCCATACAATAAGAATTAAAGAGTTGGTTGAACTCTTGAAAGGTAGAGGAAATTATTTTAGAGTTAGATTATAGAAGTGTCTCTTATCATATGTTTGGATGTAGAGAAAAAATGGAGAGAAAAAGAATTTTTCTCTTTGTTTTTTTGGATAAAAAGAAAAATGGGAGAAAGAAACTTGTTTGGTTGTATTAAAAAGTGAAAAGAAAGAAAATGTAATTATGTAAAGTGACAAAGATATCGTTGTTATATATGTAAAAAATTGTAAGCATATATTATCTCCATTTTAATATGGAAATACACATTTTTATAAATTGCATAAACAAAAAATTTTTACAACAATCATGTCACATCCTAATTTTAGTGAATATGACTAGCCACAATTTAGCACTCCTAATTAACCCCCGAAACCTCACTAAAACATCTTAAACTCATTTCCATTTTCCATCAAACCGTAATCACTTAAATGCAATCATATAAAATGCTTGAAAGTACTGTCAAAATAACTTAAACACATATGAGCAGTTCAAACTTCATTAGCAATTATTTAATTAGAAACACCATAATTGTTTACCACTAAGTAAGATGAATGGATCCAACCCTATGATTGCAAATCCAAATATCCATGTCTTCAACTCATTTTCGTAGAATAAACTTGTCTCACTTTATAAGTGAACCACTTCTCTATGTTGGAGGCATGAAAAATGCTTGATCAAGTTCTAAAAATGAAATATAAAATGGGGTGAGTTTGTAACTTAATGAACCTAAGCGTAGTCAAGTACCACTAAACAAAATTAAAGTAAATATACTTTGTATTGATAATAAGGATTAAAGATTATAAAATATACTCCAATGCTTTTATTTGATATTCAATAAAAATTAGTGAATTCAAACTTTAATATGTCAGAATTCTTTCATTTAGGAAATCTTTCTTCAACAAATCTCATCCACCTAACCTAGCAAGCTTAACTTAAAAGTTCTTAACCAATAATTTTAAATGCCTTAATGGGCCTACTGAAAATTCGATAGAGTCTCCTCTAAAAATGAATTAACTCGATATTTAATATAACCTATAAAAGTTTTAATAAATTCAATATATCACCAGGCATATATATATATATATAAATCCAATCTCAACTATTATTAAAACATGCTATAGGAAGATTTTACATCACTATACTCAAAAAGAATACATCATCTATCCCTATAGCTGTAAAATATTAGGGTCTAACACCTCTGAGTCACCAACACAAAATGGAGGCCTACCAAAAGATGAATGTGCCTAGGAGGAAGTCTGCAAATCCTAGGACCCAGTTACTCAATTGCCTACTAATCTGAATAATAAAAATAATAGGGGTGAGCCACACAGACTCAGTGAGGGTATAATAAACAAATGACTATATAAAAAAAAGAAACAAGTACAAAATCAAATATTTAACTTCAAGGTATATGGAAAATATAATAATTTAATGAAGTAGAAGTCATAATAATAATATATTATTTTTTTTTCATTTGTCAAAAATATACATAGGCATAAAGTTTATTAAAATCAGCCATATGGGTTTCTAAAAGAACTATAACACAAGTTGGGGAGCTATTTCAACTCAACAAGTCAAATCTCATGATCTTCATAAGCTAGAGGTCTTGCCTCACCTGGCATAAATCTCGTGACTAAGGTCCGCTCACCCTAAAACTATGGTAATGGACTAAGGGTTCACTCACCCAATGGCTAAACAAATATCATCTCAAGCCAAAGACCTCGCCTCACCCAGCATAAATCTTATGGTTAAGGTACGCTCACTGTACAACCATGGAAAGGAGCTAAGGGTCCGCTCACCTAATAGCCAACTAATATCTGAATCTACTATATGCACATAGGTCGTTATATCTATTTGGTAATGACAAATAATTTTCTAACACGGAACCCACAATGAATGTTTAAAAACATCTCTAGTACAATGAAATCACATATACTCATTTCTAAATTCTCTTAATAAAATTAATTTACTTTCAAAAACTTAGGATTCAACACTCTCCATTCACTTTTCATAAATATAACTTCAAATAACTTATAAGCTCGAGGGCATAAATAGTGCCATTATAAAAATATAAATTTAGCATGTGAAGCTCTAACTTCAAACATGAAATTCATCCTCAAGTACCTTCATACTTCTACCAATATTTTTCATATAATAAAAAATATCTTGTTTCCCCAAGTAGTAAAATCTGACACTTTTAAAAATAAATAATCATATAACTTATTATCATAAAATTCATTAAAATTTAAATCTCGAATAGGATTCCAAATATGACTATGGAACTAAACCATAGAGGTGTGATATATATATATATATATATATATTCAAAATACATCATAATGTAAATTATCCACTCATAGACTAAGAGCTTAACCAAAGTCTATCCCAAGCGATGCCAATGGCTCAACCTGAAGCTAGTGGGGTGGTCCTTGAAGTATCTAGCACTAATAAAATATTCTAATAAATTACCATAGGCTAATGGATAGCTTTCGTAATATCAAAACTATTTTAAAAATTTTCCACACCCTCCATTTGAAGCCATAATCTTAAAACTTAGGGTCACTAATTAGATTATCATATTTCAAGTTAGTGAGGATTCAAAAAAATTATTCTAAATATGGATAACCAATGAAAAATGGGTATAGATAAAATTCCCAAATTAGAGGGTTTAAGGCTTTCCTCAATCCACTAAAAATTTAAGAATAACTAAGATTTAGCAAACTTATAAAGCCTAAAGGAACCGGAACTCTTAAACACAAGATTTCTCCTCAAAATCCTAAAATATACCTTCTCCACAATAGCCAAAACAAAAAATATTGGGTGGTTATGGGTGGGTTAGAACTGAAATAAATAAGAAGCAAGATGGAAGGAACTTACCTCAAGCTCAAATGCAAGTGGATTGGTGCCAAAATGGAGGAGAAATAAGGAAGATTAGGGGTTATAGAAGAGACGGATAGCAAAGAGAATTACTCTCCTGTCCGAAGTGAACACGATGCAAGAGGGATGGAGTTTCAGTTTGTTTTGATTTAAAATAATCTGATATCTTCTTTTTTTACTTAGTAGGACCCACTTTTTTTAAA
Organism: Castanospermum australe; assembly: GCA_019955255.1. Taxonomy (NCBI): domain Eukaryota; kingdom Viridiplantae; phylum Streptophyta; class Magnoliopsida; order Fabales; family Fabaceae; genus Castanospermum; species Castanospermum australe. Next base: position 253,501 of record NSJW01000232.1, on the reverse strand, counting down.
AAAGGGACGGTATTACACTCTCTCCCTCTTAAGAAAATTCGGACCCCTAATTTTATAACGATATACTTACCAATTGATTCAAAGTGATGCGGGTACGCTTGACGCATGGTTGTCTCAGATTCCTAAGTTTCTTTCCCACTGACCAATCCATGTCAAACAACCTTTACTGAAGCAATATTCTTAGATCGTAAACGCCTTACTTGCCTGTCTACTATGGCTATAAGTTGCTCTGTAAAGGAGAGATGTTCACCTAGTTGAATCAATTGATGCTGAACAATATGAGAGGGTCATAAACATATTTCTGAAGCATAAAATCATGAAAAAGTAGATAAACTCTGGCAAGATTTGGTGGAAAGGCTAAACAGTAGGCTACCGGTCCAAAACTCTCAAGTATCGCAAATGGTCCAATGAACCTTGGGCTTAACTTTCCCTTCTTACTAAATCGCAAGACACCTTTCATAGGGCAAACTTGCAAGAACACATGCTCTCCCACTCTAAACTCCAAAGGATGATGTTTCCGATCCGAATAAGATTTTTGCCTACTTTGAGCAATCACCAAATGGTCTCGAATCAACTGAACTTTCTCAATTACTTCTTAAATTAAGTCTGGACCTATGAGCTTAGACTCTCCAGTCTCAAACTAACCAATCAGCAACCTACAATGTATACCATACAAAGCCTTAAATGGTGCCATCTGGATACTAGATTGATAGATGTTATTGTAAGAGAACTCCATCAATGGTACCATAAAGGGATACTATCTCATTCAAATATAGCTTGGCATAATGAGTCGCTGTGCAAGTAGTCTTCACAGGCAAGAAATGTGCAAACTTGGTCAACCGATCCATAATTACCCAAACAGAGTCATATCCCTTTGAGGTTCTAGGCAACCTTGCCACAAAATCTATAGTGATTCTTTCCTTTTCCTGCTTAGGTATTCTAATTTGTTGAAGCAAACCTGTGGGCTTCTGGTACTCAACTTTCACATGTTGACACACTAAGCATCTAGATACAAACTCTACTACATCCTTCTTCATACCTTTCCACTAGTAAAACTCTTTCAAATCTTGGTACATCTTAGTAGAACCTAGATAGATTGTATAAGAAGAATAACAGGCTTCTCCTAGAATCTTCCTCCTCAAATCCTCTATATTTGGAACACATAAACCAAAACCACAATGCAAAGCACCCTTGGAATCAATCACAAACTCATAAACTTTGCCTGATTGAACCTCCTTTATAATCTTCATTAGGTGGGGATCTTAGTCTTGCATTGCCTTAATATCATCCATTAGAGTAGAACAAATTTGCACATAAGCCAATAATGATTTTGCATCTGTGACTATAAATTGAACTCCATTCTCCGCAAGATCCTGAAACTCCTTCACTACTGGCCTCCTACTTGCTGTTATATGCATATGACTACCTATAGACTTTCTACTCAAAGCATCATCAACCACATTTGCCTTTCCTGGGTGATATAAGATTATATTGTCATAGTCTTTCAAGAGTTCCATCCACCTCCTTTGCCTTAAATTTAAATCTCTCTATTCAAAAATGTACTTAAGACTCTTGTCATCAATATAAATCTCACACATCTCACCATAAAGGTAGTGCCTCCAAATCTTAAGGGCAAATATCACTGCTGCTATCTCCAAATCATGTGTGGGATAGTTCTGTTCATGCTGCTTGAGCTGTCTAAAAGCATAAGCTATCACCTTTCCATCTACATAAGCACACAACCTAAACTAACTCTAGAAGTGTCACAATAAACTATATATAACCACTACTACTCAAAGGTAAAGCCAAAACTAGAGCTAAGGTCAAGCAATCCTTTAGTTGCTGGAAACTCTTCTCACATGCCTCAGTTCACTGAAACATAACTTGTTCCCAAGTCAACTTTGTCAAAGAAGCTGCAAACTTAGAAAAGTCTTTGACAAACTAACCGTAATATCCCGCCAAAGCCAAGAAAGCTACGAATCTCTGACACGGATGTAGGCCTAGGCCAACTTTGAACTGCTTCTACCTTCTTTGGATAAACACTTAATTCCCTCCTTAGTCACTACATGCCCTAAGAAAGTCAAACTATCTAACCAAAATTCACATTTAGAGAATTTCGCATACAACTTGTGCTCCCTCAAAGTTTGCAAGGCTAACCTCAAGTGCTGCTTGTGTTCTTCCTTACTCTTGGAATACACCAGGATGTTATCAATGAAGACTATCACAAAGTGATCCAAGAATGGCTTAAAGACTCGATTCATTAAGTCCATAAAAGTTGCTGGGGATTTTGTAAGGCCAAAAGACATAACTAAGAACTCATAATGCCTATAATGAATATGAAAAGCTATCTTTGGAATGTCTTCCCTCTTTATCTTCAATTGTTGACACCCATACCACAAGCCAATCTTTGAAAAACATTAGAACTCCTAAATCTGATCAAATAAGTCATCAAAATGAAGTAAGAGATACCTATTCTTCACTGTCACCTAATTCAACTGTCGGTAATCTGTACACAACCAAAAAAAACCATCTTTCTTCTTCACAAATAATATTGATGCACCTCAAAGAGAACAACTAGGGCGAATGAAACCCTTACCAAGAAGATCTTCCAATTACTCTTTTAACTCTTTATGCTCAGTTAGAGCCAAACAGTACAAGGGTATAGATATTGGTTGGGTGCCTGGAACTAGATCTATACAAAATTCTATCACTCTATTAGGTGGTAACCCCAGTAACTCCTTAGAAAAAACATCTGGGTACTCACTCACTATTGGAACTTGCTCTAAGCTAACCTCCGACATACGAGTGCCTTTAACTGAAGCTAAGCACCCCATGCAGCCTTTTCTGAATAATCTCTGAGCTACAACAACTGAAATTAAGTTACATGGTGGTAAACTTTGGTCACCTTGAAACATGAAAATGGTTCGTTAGGCATATCAAACTTTACCATTTTATTATGGTAATCAAGAGTAGCATGGTAAGAAGCCAGCCAATCTATGCCTAAAATCACATCGAAATCCACTATATCAAGTACTATCAAATTTACTAACAACTTCTTATTAGCCACCAAAATCTCACAGGATTTATACACAGTATTAGCTAGCAAGGAATCACCCATAGGCATAGTTACAATCAAAAGCTCAATTAAGGGCGAAGAATCTCTCCCAAGTCGAGAAGTAAAAAAAAAGACATAAAAGAATATGTAGCTCCAGAATCAAACAAAACATGAGCATCTTGTGAGCAGACTAAAAGTATACTTGTCACCACAGCATTTGATGCCTAAGCATCCTGATGAGTCATAGCAAATACATGGGCTTGCACTTTACCTGCCTGTCCTGGGCCTTTACCTCCTGCTCCTCTACCATCATGCTGAAAGCCAGTAGATCGCTGCGTACCTGAACCACCAAGCTGCTTCACTGGTGCTGAAGCTCTACTAGAAGAAGACTATAAAGATAGCATAGGACAATTCATATTGAAATGTCCCATCTGTCTACACTGAAAACATCCACCTGAACCCTGCTTATAAGGGCCAGCATGCACTCTCCCATAAGTGACACAGGTGGTAGAAGTCCAATTAGAATTCCTTTGACGCTAAACACCACCTCGGTTCTAAGGTATTCTAACTGTTTGACTATAAGTGTAAGATTGCTGCTGACTCCCCAATTAGCCTTGACGGCCTTGACTAACAACCTCTTTAGAACCACTGTTATCGTGGCCTTGATGGCCTTCACGTGATGTCTCAAAACGTGATCTCTTGCGTGAGTTACGTGAGCTTTCTACCTCTTTCCTTATTCTCGCACTCAATAGTCAAAGCCCTATTCAAGGCCTCATCATAGGTCAAACCATGATGTCTTGTAATCGACCTAATAAATTTCCCTCAGGCCTTCCACAAGTTGCTGATCTCGTAGCTCCTCTGTGGCTACCAAGTGTGGTGCATTTCAAGCCAATCGCAAAAACTGAATATTATACTCCATCACTGACATCTGATCTGACTGCATAAGAGCTCAAACTCTTGAGCTCTAGTATCTCTAACACTCTATAGTAAGAAAAGGGCCATGAATAGTCTAATAAACTCATCCTAGTCCAAAGGACGTGACCCTCCTCTTAAGAAGCATAATCTCATACCAACCTCTGACCATATCTCGTAACCTAAAAGCTACCAACTCAACCATCCTGACTAGAGAACAACCCAAACTCCAGCATATCCATGCTATCTCATCAATAAAGTTTTGGGGATCCTCTTACGCATCTGATCCATAAAAAAAGGGAGATTAAGTTTTGTGAACTCAATCAAAGAAACCTCATTTCCTTTGAGAGGTACAAGCTACTACTCCCTCTGCCTTGCCTCTTGGTAAGGCTCTAGATCTACTTAGGGTTGGTCCCCTTGTATTTTTGCTACTGTCCTACAACAACATTCACTCTGCTATACTATCTATTAGAGAATCTGCATACCAGCTGCTAATTGAGCTAGCGTCGGATCACCACATCTAGCCCTAGGAACCTCAACATTAGGTAATCCACTAATACCTCCATGCCTACCTCTACCCTGATTGCAACCACGACCATGCCCATGTCCTCTCGTGGGAGTCTCATGAGGTCAAGTAGAAGCCTCATCAATAACTGTCCTCCTAGATTGTCTAATCCTGGGCGGCATCTTCACCTAAGATAAGGACATGGATTATATAAGACAAGAATATCAAGGAAAAAAATGAACTAATAAGGATATAACTAGATACACAACTCAAACATGTGACTCCAATTTCAACAAGTGGGTGATCATAGCTTCTTGCATGTAAGTTGTTGCCCTGGGTTGCATAAAGTTACAAACAAGATTCTATAACTGCCCAATTTTGTGGCTAATAGGACCTACTACCAAAGCTCTAATATCAACTTTTGTCACGACCCAACTTTCGAGGCCGTGGCCAGTGCATAGGTTAGACTGACTCAACATCCACCAAACCTAGCAAGCCTACCTTAAAAGCTCTTAACTAATAATTTCAAATGCCTTAATGGAACTACCAAAAATTCGACAAAGTCTCCCCTAAAAATGAACTAACTCGATATTTAATATAACTTGCAAAAGCTTTAATTAGCTCAACATATCATCAGGCATATCAAAACAAGCTATAGGAGGATTTTACATCACTATACTCAAAAAATAAAAAAATACATCATCTATCCCTATAGCTGTAAAATACTAGAGTCTAACACTTCGTAAGCCACTAACACAAAATGAAGGCCTATTAAAAGATGAATGTGCTTGGGAGGAAGTCTACAAATCCAAAGAACCAGCTACTCAACTGCTTGCTGATCTGAATAATAAAAATATTAGGCATGAGTCACGCAAACTCAGTGAGGGCATAATAAACATAATGGCTATATAGAAAGAAAAAAAAGGAAACAAGTACAAAATCAAATATTTAACTTCAAGGAATTTAGAAAATATAATAATTTAATGAAGTAAAACTTATAACAATAATATATTGATTTTTTTCCATTTGCCAAAAATATAAATGGGCATAAAGTTTATTAAAATCAGCCATGTGGATTTTTGAAAGAACTATAACACAAGTTGGGGAGTCATCTCAACCCAACAAGCCAAATCTCATGATCCTCATAAGCTAGGGGCCTTGCCTCACCTGGTACAAATCTCATGGCTAAGGTATGCTCACCCTAAAACTATGATGATGGGATAAGGGTCTGCTCATGCAATAGCCAAACATATATCTTCTCAAGTCAGGGACCTCGTATCACCCAACATAAATCTCATAGTTAAGGTCCACTCACCCTACAACCATGGAAATGAGCTAAGGGTTTGCTCACCCAATAGCCAACTAAACGATGCCAGCGGCTCAACCCAAAGCAAGTGGGGTGGTCCTTGAAGCATCTAGCACTAATAAAATATTCTAATAAATTACCATAAGCTAAAAGATAGCTTCTGCAATGTCAAAACCATTTCTAAAAACTTTTCACACTCTCTACTTGAAGCCATAACCTTAAAACTTAAGGTCACTAATTAGATTATCAAATTTCAAATTAGGGAGGCTTTAGAAAAATTATTCTAAGCATGGATAACCAATAGGAAATGGGTATAGATAAAACACCCAAATTATATGGTTTAGGGCTTTCCTTAATCTACTAGAAATTTAAGAATAACTAAGATTTGGCTTACCTATAAAGCCTACAAGAACCAAAACTCTTAAACTTCAGAAATTTCTCCTTCAAAATTCCAAAATATATCCTCTCTACCATACCAAAGCCAAAATAGAAAACATTGGGTGGTTTTGGGTGGGTTAGAACCGAAATAAGCAAGAAGCAAGATGGAAGGAACTTACCTCAAGCTCAAATGCAAGTGGGTTGGTGCCAAAATGGAGGAGAAATGAGGAAGATTAAGGGTTGTGGAAGAGATGGGCAGCAAAGAGAGTTACTCTCCTGTCCGAAGCAAACACAGTGTAAGGGGGAGGGGGTTTCAGATTTGTTTTGTTTTAAAACAATCTGACATCTTTTTTTTTTACTTGGTTGGGACCCACTTTATTAGAAGAACAGGTGCATCAGCTTCTAAAACCTTTAAGCTCCAATATATTTACGGCTAGGCATCAACTAACCATTTCTATAGTCCCAAGTATTTTCTACTTAGGTGTCAAGCACACATAATTTTTATAATCTCATAATAGTCTCATTATTTACCATAAGTATACTAAGGGTTCTTAGTACCTATGATATTCCAAGATATAATACTAATAACATTGACAACATAATTCATGCATTTAACCATAGGATTGAATATTTAAAATTATAATTTTGAACATAAATAAATATAAAGTGCTCAAGATATATTTGTCATAATTCGAAATTTTTTGCTTAAGATACCAAAATTAATTAGTTAAATATAGTAACTTGTAGAACAACTATATATATATATATATATATATATATATATATATATATATATATATATATATGTATGTATGTATGTATGTATGTATTAAAACATAGAGTATTTTGCTTAAAACTCATAAATCATATTATGTATAGTAATTTAGGATATAAACCATAAAAAGATTACTGTCATAAACTTTTCAATAAAATTAAATTAAAGGAGAGTGATACGAGAGGGTGATAACCCAAAGCATTTCAACTTCATTATCTTTCTCTCTCTCATTTATAGAAGCTCTTATTTGCTTTTGATGTAACGTTGCCCTTTAATTATGAAAAATAATATATAATAATTAAATGAAGTATGTTTAAATGTATTACTTTTATATATATATCAACTCAAACTAATGTCCTTGGCCTTGGGCCTGCATGTGTGTTGCAGGATATTCGCATCACCACTTTGGATAGACAAGCCCAGCAACATGTAGTAGTTTGTAATATATGTAGATATTTTTTGATTGATGTCACCTCGTAGGGTTTTCCCAGGATACCCTACTCTTCTTTTTGCTTGTATATGTAATACATAATGAACATGTCGTAGGTGACATCATATTTGATAGCTAGTTTTGTATAAATGAACTAGAATAATATTAACTAGTTTTACGATAAATGAACTAATTTTTTCTACTTACTTGTTTTTAGTATTTAATTGGGATAATTACATAATAAAATAAGTATGATTTATATGATTACTCTACAAATGAATGAAACTTCCTCTATTTATAAAGGCTCTGCTAATGTAGTTTTCGGCTTCATGCATGTAACATAATAAATTTCGTGTTTGAATTTTTCTACTAGCCTACTACATAGTTTTTATCTATTCCACTTTTTACACTTGTCATTTCCTTTCAAACCATTTACATGCCACTTCCCTCGTTAATGCAACCATCTTCCAACTACCTAACATGTATCATGTTTTGTCTTTTTTTTCTTTTTAAGAGTTTGGTTCTCACAAAACATTTATTTAAAAAATTAAGTTATTAACATCCATATTATAAAATGTAATTTTACAATATTTGTTCAAACTTTCCTTTACTTGCAAACCAAAAATAATAAAACTTCAAGTAACTTTTGAATATTTTTTAGTGCTAACACATGGCCACAATTTGGAAAAAACAATCCTCATAAGTTTCACTAAAAAACCAAAGCATTGTGAAATTATGAAAAAAATATATAAATAGCATAATTATAATCTACAAATTCAACACTCCACTTTCTATGCTAAACCTGTTTTCTAACTTTGCAAATCCTCCAACCCGTGACAATTCTAGTTGGGATTAATCCATTATTATCATTTTTAATTACTGTCATTCCATCCTTTCTAAGCACAACATGCATTAGACTAACCCAATTACTATCCAAAATTGGATAGATAATCCCTGCATCAAGTAATTTAATAACTTCCTCTTTTGCTACTTCTTTCATGTTTGGGTCTAGTCTTTTTTGGTGTTCAATGGTGGGTTTAAAGCCATTTTCCATTAGGAGATGTGTCATGACCCTGAATTGGGGCTCCATGATCAGTATATGATAAGGGCTTACCATAGGCGCACCTAAATCATACAAGTCTCAAAACTTTAACTCCAGATAAATAATACTAAATAGGCACTGTTTAACTCTCACAAAAAACTTGTTTTAAAAATGGAAAACAAAAATAACTTTAGAAAGTTTTTGCTTTGGCTTTCTATAAACAAATTTTTGAGAATTTATTATAGTAACAAAAAGGAGAGCTTCCTCCAAAAGTTCCTAAAAATTTGGTTTCATATTTAAAGTTCACTAAAGATTTAATGTAGAATTATCATATAGCTAGCATCAACTCTCTCCTAAAATTAGACTATATTGGAACACAAATGTTTTGTTTGGAATGAGAAAGAATGGAAAGAAAAAAAAAGTGATGAGGAGAAAATGGGATGATTATGATGTTTTCTCTTGTTTGGATAGGAGAAGAAAAAGGAGAGGAAAGGAATTAAAAGCTCATGGGAACCACTTCAAAATTTTCTTCACTTCAATAAGAAAACAGTGGAAAGTTGGGTTGAAGTTGTAAATTTTTACATTATCCATCGTGTCTTCTTCTTCTGCCAAATGAACTCAACTAGATAAGGTTGCGTAATTGCAATTCTACACCATATAATGTGGTAATAGTGCAACCTGAAAAGACCATTTTCCACTCCTTTTATTGATCGGATGATAGAAAGGCTAGCCAAGCATTCATTCTTTTGTTATCTATATTGGTACTCGGGATTTTTCCAAATCCCAATACACCCAAATGATTAGAATAAGACTACCTTTACATGTCGTTATGGTACATTTGCATATAGGCGTATGCCTTTTGGCCTATGCAATGCCTTTCCTACATTTCAAATATGCATGATGGCAATTTTATATGATTTTATTGAAAATAACATGGAGGTATTTATAGATGACTTCTCTATCTATAGTACTTCTTTTGATGACTCTTTATCTAATCTAAAGTTTTTAAAAAATGTGAAGAGGCTAACCTTGTTTTAAATTAAGAGAAATGTCATTTTATGATAACAAAGGAGACTATTTTATTTAAAAATGCCATTTTATGGTAACAGAGGGGATTGTTTTAGGCCACTCAATGTCTGAAAGAGGAATAGAGGTGGACAAGGCTAAAATAGAGGCCATTGAAAAGATGCAACTACTAAATTTAGTCAAGGCAGTCTAGAGTTTTTTAGGCCATGCTGGTTTTTACTTGAGATTCATTAAAGATTTTTCAAAGATTGTTAAGCCCGTTACTCAATTACTCATTAAGGAAGTTCCTTTTCACTTTGACCAAGATTGTTTTAATGTTTTTTATAGGTTGAAAGAGGCCTTGATTTTAGCTCTTATCATACAACCCCTAGATTGGAGTCTCCCATTAGAAATTATGTGCGATGCAAGTGATTATGCTATAGGAGGTATCTTTGGGCAAAGAAAAGACAAGAAGTTACATACTATATACTTGCTAGCAAAACTCTGGATGGAGCCCAAGCAACTTTGCAATTACCAGGAAAGAACTTTTGGTGGTTTTGTTTGCCATTAACAAATTCAGATCATATTTGGTTGGCTCAAGGATTATAGTTTACACTAATAATGCCACTATCAGTTATTTATTGAGCAAGAAGGATGCAAAACCACGGTTGATTAGGTGGATTCTTCTACTTCAAAAGTTTGACTTAGAAATAAAAGACAAGAAAAGGGCAGAGAATTTAGTAGTAGATCATCTTTCAAGGCTTAAACAAGAACAACAAAGTGATGATAAAGATGAATTATCTATTGATGACTTATTCCCTAATGATCACCTTTTTTCTATCTCTAAAGTGGAAGACCCTTAGTATACAAATTTTGTTAATTATCTTGTTTATAAGACTCTACCATTGAACCTGACATTCCAAAGAAGGAAGAAATTCCTTTCTGATGTGAAGTCCTATTACTAGGAAAAGCCCTTACACTATAAGAGGTGCGGAGATGGTTTGGTGAGGCGATGTTTACCTTATGACGAAGTCCATAGTATTCTCACCCATTATCACTCTTCCCCATGCGAAGGACATTTTGGGGCTAGTAAGATAGCAGCTAAGGTCCTTTAATCCAAATTTTATTGGCCTACCCTTTATCAAGATACCCAGAACTTTATGCTCTCTTGTGATAGTTGTCCAAGAACTAGTAACGTTTCAAGGAGGAATGAGATGCCTTTGCATGGTTTATTAGAAGTTAAGCAATTTGATGTTTGGGGAATAAATTTATGGGACCATTTCCCTCCTCTTTCAACAATAAATCCATCATTGTTAAAGTGGATTATGTGTCCAATGGGTTAAAGCCATGGCATTCCTAACAAATGATTCAAGGGTAGCAATGAAGTTTGTTAAGAAGAATATATTTTTTAGATTTGGCACAACAATAGCAATAATTAGTTATGGTGACTCTCATTTTGTAACCATCATTTTGAGAAGCTCTTGAAGAAATATGAAGTGACACACAATATTGTAACACCATACCAGCCACAAACCAGTGACCAAGTGGAAATTTCAAATAGAGAGATTAAGAGCATTCTAGAGAAGACAATAAATGGTCCAAGAAAAGATTGGTCTTCCAAACTTGATAATGCATTATGGGCTTACTACATCGCATTCAAAACACTTATTGACATGACACCTTTTCGACTTGCTTATGGTAAATCTTGCCACTTGCCAGTAGAATTGGAGCATAAATCCTATGGGACAATCAAGGTACTGAATTTTGACATGAAAGCCGCTGGTGGTAAAAGACTTTTTCAACTTAATGAAGTAGAAGAGTTAAGATTAGATGCCTATGAGAATGCACAAATCAACAAGGAAAGAACCAAAAGATGGCATGACAAATATATTCTGCATAAAGAGTATAATGAAGGAGAACTTGTGTTGCTATTCAACTATAGATTCAAGCTCTTTCCGTGCAAACTCAAGTCAAGATGGTTAGGACCATTCAAGGCACTAAGAGTATTCCCTTATGGAGCTTTTGAGATTTGGAATGAATCAGTTGGTGCATTTAAAGTGAAGAAACAGCAATTGAAGCCATATTTTGTGGAAGAACCCATTGAGAAAGAAGCCACTTACTCCTTCTCTAATCCACCTTCTCAACCATGATAGCTTATAGGTCAAGCTAATGACCTTAATTTAGCGATTCTTGTGAGACAATCCAAGCTTTGCTTCAATTTTTATTTAATTTAGCTTTGTTTCCTTTTGTTTTAGCTATTTTCACCCTCAGATAGTATGTTTACTTTTTCATATCTTGCTTTGTTGTTTTGCAGTTTGTAGTTTGTAGTTTGTAGTTTGCTCATTCATTACTGCATAGAAAGACATTCTTCTAAGGGTGGAACCTTCTTTCCCTTACTTAGATTGGTTGTTAAGTTGAATTGCTAGTTTGTTAGTGATTTTTCTTTTGTTTCCATAGGCTATTTTGCTTATTTGATTGATTATGCTTAAGTATATGGCACTTAGTAAGTTAGACCATCACATTTTAGAGGTTTTTGAGCCAAACAGAGAGGTACACAACCTGTGGCCCTATCCGCTATATGGCCGTGTAGTTGTTAGGAGGTGTAATTGACTAAAATAGAGACATACAAAGCCTGTGGCTGTGTAGCCCACATAGCTGTGTAATCTCAAATAGTGTGAATTGAAAGATTTTGAGCCAAACTTGAGGAGTACATGGGATGAGGTCGTGTGCCATCTGGGAAGTAATTCAAAAAAAAAAAAGAGGAGGTTCATGACTAACAGAGAGCATGGTGTGGTGGCCACATGGCCATGCAATCTTGATTAAAAAAAAATGGAGCAAAGAGCCTAAATAGAGAGCTACACGACCGTATGACGTAGAAGTAACAACACCTTGCGCTATTTAAAACACGAAAACAAGCCCTCTTCTCTTCTTTTTTTTTTTGTCATAATCCCCTTCTTTCCCAATCCTAATTGCCCCATCCCTTTTCTTCCTCCACCAAATTTCTTCAATTTCTCCCCCATTCTCAAGCCCTAACCTCTCCTCCACCATATTTTTCCCTTTTCTCTCCCTCATCTTCCACTTCCCCACCTCATACATCCTTTCCCTATTCTACGCAACCACCCCACCAAAATCTCACTCACTCACAACCACACACACCATTCTCACTCTTCCCCCCCCCCCTCCCCAAATTCCTCTTCAATGGCTCCTAAACTAAGGACAAAGCAAAGGGGTTAATTGTAGCCACGTGTTAGCTCTCTTGTAATTTAGACCAATGAAATAAGACATTTCTTTTGTTTATTTTCTCTTCTGTAATGATTTCCTCTTTTCTCAAAGGTAAGCTCTTTCTTCTCTTCATGTTTAGCTCTCAAAGGTTTCGTTTGAATAGTTTTCTCTTCTTTTATGCAATTGTAACTATTTATCCTTTTTTCTCACAATGCGTTGCACACATTTCTTACTGTTGTGTTCTTCCATTTTGATGACGTCTCTTCACTCCACTCTACAGTCTTGGCCTATCACCATCTTTAAGTAGAACTAGAAATGCCCCTCTACCTCCATCTTCATTTACGCCATCTAGATAGCGATGCAGTGTGGGCCTCTAGTCTCCATTAAAGAGGAACACTCAAAGGTCCTACTACTCTAGTGTTGGTGTTGACGGGAAATTTTGTCCTAGTAGTGTATATGATAAATCTTAGCTCCCTTACTTTGTAAAAGGGTCTGACAAAATTCTGATTCCATTTGTCAATTTAGGAAGGGAATCACCTCCTATCTTGGTTCTCACATTTTTTTGGAAGTTCTACTAATGGTTGGTCATGAAAAATGATCTTTTTTGACACTTAAACAAATACATGCCAAGTACCAAATTGACAAGAAATGTCAACATAATGCTACAATGCACATGACAATTGAAGCATGCTATCATGGAGTAGTGTCAAGAAATAGTCATATATGTATAGCTTTGTCAGTAAAATTCATAACTAGATTGTCGTTGAATTTAACTTGTCAATGAATGATTAATCCAGAGATCAAGAATTAACTAGAGTACAAAGAAATAAGAACATTACTAACTTAGAAAAGAAGAATACAAGAAAGTATTGATGCATGAAAGTAAAAGATAACAAGAAATAAACGAAGTAAATTGCATTAACTCGAAATGAAATTACGATAAGTAAAATGAAAGGTATACTATCAACATGCATTGGTCCAACTGGAAGTGACTTGAATCCTTTAAGCATCATGTCCAGGGTTTAATCCCTAATGGATGTGAATGGAGCATGAGTTGTTGGTAGCCCTCTCCCCTGCAAGGGACAAGACTGAAGGTCAGAAGATTACTCCTTCACCTTTTGAGTGACGGGATACTCTTGGTACACCAAAAAAAAAAGGAAGGTATACTTAAATCAATCCCTTTGATTCGTGGGCGTCTCTGGAGACTTACGATGTATAGGAAGTTTCTTCAAATAGCCAACCCTTATTACATATGAAAAACTAGTATTTATAGGCAAACTATGTAATTGTCAATCTCCTAAGATCTTGATACCTGTCTGACAAGTGTGTTATTCTTATTGACATATGTCTACTACTTATTTCAAACTTAAACTAACTGTCTATAATTCAAATTTAAATACAATCTGGTAACCACCTCATCATGTATTTTGAATTTCAAATCTCTTAGTAATTACTACAAGCTCTTCACCGTCGTCTGTCAAAGTATCCTTCATGTTAATCTTGTTTTGACATCCTTTCTCGACAAAATCTTCAAACTTCTGAAATGTTCTAAGAGTTTCTTGTTGAGGTCTTCACTTCATCTTCTTGCTTAGGTATCTTTTTGACGAAGCTTTAGTACTTCAGACTGGTAACATTTTGTCCATATTGGTCACACTTTCCCGACATTTCTCCACCTTCATCATCCATTGTTAACACTATTTTGTCGACCCTTCTTTCATACTCTTGCATCAATTTTCAATGATGTCTTCCTGGTCTTAAGATATTTTTCAATGTCAAAAAATATGTCGACAGGCTCTATTATCTCCAACTTCTACTTCTGCATGACTCATATTATGAAGATCCATCCTTTTGTCAAAAAGATTTATTTTATACTACAAACAGTTGGCAACTTGGCATGTTGGGATGGAGATTTGATAAGACTATGGAAACAAAATTCCTCCAAAAAATGCTTTTGTTTATTGTTTAAAAAATTATTCTGTTTTTAGTAATTATTTTTATTATTTTTTACTTTTATAAAAATTAGAAAAAAAAATACGTTCAATTATTGAGCATATATACCATGGATTAGCTTAATTTCAATCTAGCTTGACTTATTCCGATTGTTCAAGGGCAAGGTTTACCTTGGATCAAGATTGGGTTCTAAATTAAATTTCAGTTTATCAAAATCTTATGCCACGATCGGCCCGATTAGATGGAAGCGCTACAAAGTCTTACCATTGTCAAAACTGGATTAGACCGGACAATCCAACTAGTTCGACCGTGTACTGTAGGGGTGTCCATTAGGCTTGGGTTAACTCACAAACCCAGTGAATTTTAACCCAACCTAACCCATAATTGACATGGTAGATTGGGTTCACAAGTTAAGCTGGGTTTATAAATTCCTCAATCCGTTAAAAATGGGTTGGGTTACGGGTTACCCAACCCAATCTTCTTTTTTTTTAATATAAAAAACGACGTTATTTTTTGATATCCATAGTATACTAAACCTTATGATTTTTCTCCCTTCTCTCTCAAACCTTATATGACTTATAATATTTGACTTTTGAAACTTATTTAGTATTTCATATATTTAAGATTAACTTATTATGTTATGTTCATGACTTATAACTTATTATATTTGACTTTTAATTTGTTTAAGACTTGTTTAAAATTTTGCATGTTATCTTTTGTTGGAACTTATTAAATTATTTACTATAATGTGTGATGAATTTTTAATTTCTTATTGATTTTGGCATTTTATTTTAGCAAGTGAATTTTTTTTTTAAATATATGTCGAATCCATGAGTTCAACCCAACTCAACCCATACATATGCAACTTGGGTTTAGAAAAAAAAAATCTCCCAACCCATTCCACTGCTTTGATGAGCAAGTTGAATACAAAAATATCCAAACCCAACACAACCTAACTCACGAACACCCCTAGTGAATTGGACACTCAGTTGGTTATGGTTTAGCCTTATAAATTAATTTATGGTCAGATTAGATTGAACTAATTAAAATCGGTCAAAATCACTTGAATTCACCGATTGAACCATTTGAATTGGCCCGTCATCAATTTGTTTTTTCAAAAAGATTTAATTTTTTTGACATTTTATGAATATTTTCATATATTTCATATTACTGCATGTGAATTTTTTTTAACATCATCTAATTCGACTAATCAGTTTAAATAGTTCAAAAGTCTTGACGATTCATTGTTCGCTCCAATTTTAACAATATTGCTAAATCTTTTAGAAAATCCCAAAATGAAGTTTTTGTCAAGGTTGTCATAATCAGATTGGATAGGACGATTTAGCTAGTTTGACTATGAATCAAATACTCAATTAGTTATAATTTAGCTTATAATCGAATTTACAGTTAGATCACTTTGGATTGGTTGAAACTAGAAAAGAAACCGATCAAAACCGAGTGAATTAATTTCTTAAAAAATTTAATATTTTTAACATTTTATAAATATTCTCATAAATTTCATATTATTACATGTGAATTTTTTTATGACATCATCTGATTCAATCAATATATTTAAATAGTTAAATTGATTGAACATAAAACAGAAACCTTGCTAGTTCATCCACTCAAATTTTAACAACATTAGTTTTTGTATAAAGTTTAGTAAAAAATCCATAAAAATAATAAGAGTAAACACTCAATTTAATCCTTTAAAAATTGTGTCGACCTCGCTTTAATTTTTAAAAAAATAACAAAATCAATTTAATCTTTAAATTATGAATAATGATGCCAAAATCGTCCTTAAATTAATATAATTTTTATAATTCAGGAACTAAATTGATATTAATTTTATATAATTAAAAGATTAAATTAATAATATTTTTAATGATTAAAGAATTAAATTAATATCAATATTTTTAAAAAATTAAAATAATATTATTTTTTATAATTAAAGACTAAATTAATATTTATATTTTAAAATATCAATGCAACGTGAATACAATATCCGGAGAACCAAATTGAGATTTAGTCAAATAAATAAATAAAAAGATTTCATTACTTGAGAATAACAAAACGTAAAAGACGGAGAGAGTAGGTGGGCGGGGAACCAGTGGCACAAAGTGGCGATGAGAAGTGAGTAGGGTTGAGACTCGACAGAGTTGTGATTCGATTTTCTGGCCGAACGGAACGGAACCGAGTAAGTGATAGGTAAAGGTGAGATGAAGGGTGATTGTTAGGGATTTCAACGACCAACTGTGTTTTCTTACTGCTTTTGATTTGTGTTTGAAATTTGAAATGGCAGAGAACTTTCTCCTGTTTTTCTGGTCTGGTTGTCTCTCCAGTGCTTGACACAGGTTCTTCTTTTTTCTTTTATAGCATCTCATCTGGTCATTGTGGTTGGTAAACATGGAAGCCCCATTGGTTGATGGAATGCAACTCTCTGGGGATGGGGATGCTGCTTTGAGCATTTATCATGTTCAGATACATCAACAAACATATCAAGGTACTGCTATGCTATTTAAATATCCATTTTTTGTTGACTCCAATAAATAGTTTATTTCATTATGAAACATAGTTCCCACTTTTCAAACCTTCTAAAAATCGTTTCTTTAACATAAATGAAGTCTAAAAACTGTACCCAATATGTGGGAATCAAAGAGAGCTTGTATCAGCAGTAATCCACCCTGAAGCCCACCTAACAGTTTTGGATATTGATGCTGGGTTGGGTTGGGATGGGTTGGGTTAGGTTGGCATCCCTCCATTGGACACCTTTATTTTTTTTTTTTTCTCATGGAGGGGGGAGGGGTAACCAGGGGGTAAAGAAAAAGATCCAGAATGATATTTATGCCTGTGTGTATGTGCATATCTTGACAATTTGACGGGTAAAGGTTCTCCATTGGGAGAAATAACCTTTAGACCTTCTGGTAATATATAGAATTCTTGATTTCACTTTTACTCTGCAGTTGAATAACTGCACTCTTTCGATTTAAAGTTCTTTCTCCCTATTTCATTCTTATCAAATGACACAAATGTTATCTCCTGCATTCTTTATTTTTATGTTCGTTATGAAGATACATTTTGATGGGTTCAAAAGATAAACAATATTTTGTGGGTGTGGATCCAGATGAGGGGTGTAGAGTGCTAGAGAGTTCTTCTGGAGGAGAGTTGGGTATCTGTGAAGATCATGCTATTCAGGAACCATGCGAAGGTATGGAATTTGAATCTGAAGATGCCGCTAAGATATTCTATGATGAATATGCTCGACGTGTAGGATTTGTCATGCGTGTGATGTCTTGTCGTCGCTCTGAAAGAGATGGTAGGATTCTTGCCCGCAGGCTTGGGTGTAATAAGGAGGGTCATTGTGTCAGCATTCGAGGGAAATTTGGGTCAGTTCGTAAGCCAAGGCCCAGCACTAGGGAAGGTTGTAAGGCGATGATTCATGTCAAATATGATAAGTCTGGAAAATGGATCATAACAAAGTTTGTGAAGGATCATAATCATCCACTAGTAGTCTCTCCACGTGAAGCACGTCAAACAATGGTAGGTTCAAATTTCGTATCTAACTGTATACTCCAGCTTTCACAAATCACTTTTTACTGTTATTGCAATCACTGATTCCATTTCTTGCTTCACACTGTACCTTTTATTCTGTGCACTGTCAAATGTAGTAATTAATGTGAGAATTTTGTTATTTCTGTATATTTTTCTGGTTGCTGAACATTGTTCTGTGGCTTGGTTTTAAAATAGTGAAAGATTTATATGGCTTAAATATTATTTGCCAGTGGATGATGTCCAAGAGGGAGAAAGTAATGGCATTTTTCTGGTGGGCAGATCCTTACCAGCTAAAAATTATTGAACTTCTGAGACTTGTATGCAAATTTGCTTTATGAAGAAAGATCCATTTCTAAAGTGTGCTCACTTTTGGTTAATTAAAATATTTTTTTTTAATGCTTTTGAATCAAGAGAGTGAAAGAGGGGGGGATTATCAAATGTCTGTCCTAATATTTTAGCTAGTCCATTTTAACCAAAAACCTCACAACCATGATTTTGAATTCAATTGAAATTTGAAACATATTTGTAGAAGTGAGTGTATTCTATAAATTGTGATAGTACTATTACGACGTTACATGATGATGGGATCAACGAGAATATGAGAATACAGGTACCCTAGGCTTTTGGCCCCCATTTAGTTCAGGCATGCTTCCAACTCTCTAAATGGGTGCATTCATTTTATCATGTTTGTTATGAGAATTGTTTGCATGATCTTTGAGAAATAAACTATGAACTCAAAGTCAACCTTTGGTGCAAATCTATTGTTAATCGAAAATCTTCATTGCCTCACCATGCATATCCTTTATAGCTCATATATGGAATATGAACTCATTTCTTCTCTAGAGCCTTCCACAGGACTTCTTGTGGCATTCTATATAGGCCTTTTCTAGATCAATGAAGGCCATGTGTAGGTCTTTTTGTTTCATTTTGTGTCTTTTCATCAAACGCCGCAATAGGTTTATAACCTTCATGGTTGACCTCCATGGCATAAAACCAAATTGGTTTTATGATATGCATGTCTCTTGTCTTAATCTACTCTCAATTACTCTTTCCAACAGTTTCATAGTGTGGCTCATGAGTTTGATCTCCCTGTAGTTTGCACAGTAGGAGATTAATAGTAACAACAATAATTTAGAATGTTGCTGTACCAGTGTAATGTGTAATGACTCTTGGCTGTCTTTCAAGCCGTATGTGCTAGTAGGATAACTTCTGTATTTGGCATATGAAGAAAATCGTATTGTTTGGGTGCTTTAAATAACCTCCCCTGCCCTTTCTTAAAACAAAATGATGAGTTTGCAACTATTTCCTTAATCACTTTCTTTTGCTTTTCTATTCTAGGATGAGAAGGATAAGAGAATTCAGGAATTAACTGCGGAGCTTCGGAATAAAAAACGGTTGTGTGCAACATATCAAGAACAGTTAACTTCTTTTATGAAAATTGTTGAAGAGCACAGTGACAAGCTGTCCAAGAAAATTAGTCATGTAGTTAATAATCTAAAAGAACTTGAATCCATAGAGCAGGAGCTTTTGCACCGGACGTAGCCTTGGCTTTAAGGGTCAGTATTTAAACTCGACAATTAATAGTTATATATTCTGCTTCTTGGTATATTTATGCTTACAATCACTTATGTTCTTCTTGTTTATAAGTAATTATTGGTAGAGATTATGGGAAGGTAGCTCTTTTATAATTTACAAAACAGAAAATTTTTTTTGCCTAAAGATCTGTTGAAATTTTGAACCAGTTTTTTTTTTTTTCCCAGTTTAAAACTGTGTACATGCATACTAGCAAGGGTTAATGCTATATATTGTTGGTCTACTTAATTTCAAATGCAATTTGAGTAGATTTCCATTTCATAATACGGCACAATGTATTTATATAATACCTATATTTACTTGGGACACATATTACTATAGCCCTTATTATTACATGTTACTAGGTATATGTCACATGTCAATTGTCTTAATTTGCATTTGCTCTGTGCAAACTTAACTCGTTTACTTTTATGTAAAATATGAATTCTCAGTTATGTATCATGAAAATTTGTTTCTATAAGGAAAACGTAACATAAAGTTTACAACAGGGTATCAAATTCTGCTATTTAACTCGTTCAGCTTGTTTTCTTGCACCCTCTGAATGTTATCTTCTGGTTGGACCTATAATCAATTTATTTAACCTTAATGAATTCAGTTTTCTGTTTCAATCATTCAATGAGTGACTGGTTTAAGCTTTGATGCCTAAATTTGTAACAATTTGAAGGCATGTATTCATTGCTCTAGCTTCTTTTGTGGTTATTATGACTTGAGATTCATGTGGATCGTAATATTCTTTATTATTACTCTTAATACTAGTCCATACTTTCAAGTGTTATGAACTATCCAGGCCGTTGTGTGACCACTGACATGTATCTAAGATGTTACGTCATGTTAATGCTGCAATGGGAATGAATTTTATTTTTTTTCTTTTTTTGAGAGAGAATGGGAATGAATATTGATTAAAAGGACTTCTCTTGTATTCTTTAAAAATGCAGACACTGATTCAGTGATCAACGCTTGGCTAGGCCAACCTTGTGATATAGAACTGGCCACCATATCTGTAAACTGTGAAGAGAGACATGGGAAGTTTGCTAGCATGTCAGAATATACTTCTAGAGCCAAAAGAAGTGATGTGACAATTTTCCAGTGACACATAAATTTGCTGCATACATCCTTTTCCACCCAAGGGGTGCGATGTAATCTTGTATCAGGTTTTTTTTAGAACAAAAAAAAAGGAAAAATTATTACAGAAGATAATGTTTACAATGAAATCATGATTTGCGTAGTTTGAAAAGAAATTTTGTAATATAATATTATTGCTTTAGGACAAATGTGCAGAGAGCGTTACCACTTTTCGTCTTCATTTAAATAGTACAATGATACGTGAAGACGGGTGACCCCTGTAGCTGGAATGCTTACCTGCTTTTTTTAGTTTTTGGAGATATTAGTGAATATTATGTGTTGAGAAAATGTTAAAAATATTAAAATTTGTGTAGTTTATTTCAAAATTATTTTTCTCCTTTTTCACAAAGTAAGTTCATTGGATTGGTCATTGATTAATTAAATTAGATTTTATTGAAGAGACCATTGATAAAAATTGTAGAAGAAAAATATCGGAGGAATAATTCTTATTTTTGTGAATATGTAAGAAAGTAAAATTGTACCCAAGAAGTCTTATTTCATATCAGAACAAAGTCCTATGTATAGTCTTCTTGTATAAGAACAAAGTCCGATGTGTAGTTTATTATACCAGGTGTAGTACAATAGTGTAAAATTGTAGTATACTAATATCTCTAGTACAACACCACTATGAAAAATTACTTTACACTTTCCCTTGATCTCAAGCATATAATATAAGCATCACTGTAAATATTCAATTTCTTTTAGGTCAATTTCAGCCAAGGAAAAAAAAAAGAAAATTAAAAAATTAAGAAAAATTATTTATTTTTGAAAGAATGGGAATACAAAAATATAAAATGATAATAGAATAATTATCTTTTGATCCAATTCAAATAATATATTAGTGGTAGTTAATATTAATTGGGAGTTGTCCATTTCTGAGTATTAGATAGAGATAAAAGATAAATTAAAATACCAGATTGATACATTAAAATAGCATACTGGTTTTGATTGAATTTTTTTTTCTCAAAAAATAAATGTTAATGAAGCTATTAAAATATCAATCGCTGGTTTAATAATGTTATTATGCTTCGTTATTTCCCTTTGACTATTCTATTTTGGATGCAGCAAACTTGGCAGGAGTAATTTTGGATGTAGCAATTTCATGGTGAGAATCCAAGGAGATTTAAGTAAAACACAATTGGGATTTCAAATCCTACATCAACTTACATGAAAACATGAGACTGAATTAATAATATAAGCTAAAGCCAATACAAAATTAATATCACATAAAATACTGACGCAACTCCTGCTTCAACCTCTAAAAGTTCAGAGTCGACATTGACATCACTAACAAACATGAGTGGAGTAATAACAGCCTATATGGGATCAATACACAACATTTAATTGAAGGAAAATGATTATTATTACGAAAGAGTCTTCGTAAAAATTTTACGAAAGGTTAAACAGAATGGATAAACAGTTATAAGGATTGAATGTTTGAATATTGATTTATTAAATTTTAGATTATGGATGACGTGATTTTTAACACGTCCTTTCGTTAAAACTTTTGTGAAAAAAGCTTCGTAATAAATAGCAGTGCGGTTAATTAAATTATTATCAATTGCTCAAAAAACTACATATGATACAAGTAACAAAGCTAAAGGGAGACAAGCTTCTCTGGGTAGAGTAGATTCAGCATTTTTGAATTGCTTTATAATAGAAGCATCAGCACATAAACATCTTACTAGCAACGAAAGCCCAAATTAAATAGCAGAACTGTGCTTAATTTCAACCTTAAAATAAAAGGTCATTTTAATCCACGTAGGGAATTGAACAAGATAATTTGAATATCCTTCACTTTGATTCATATTATCAAATAAGAAATATGAAAATTAAAAAATAGCAATAAAAACCACCATTTGCTACCTTACCTTAAAGATACGATCAATCATCTCAGAACATGATCTTTGTAACAGGAAAGAAGCATCACACGGTCAAACAAAACAAATATAAATACATGATGAAATCAAAATTCCTAATAAAAGAAATAATGATATGAAAAATGAAAACAACTAATAATTCCAAATTTTATATACAAACTCAAACCTTGGAACAGCATTAACCACATGACAACAGCAGCAGAATCAGGAGTCACAACCCTATTACACTTGCAAATAGTAATTGGGGTCATCAGACAAATTCGATAGCATTTGAGAATTCTTCCCTTTCATTAAGGCAACCTATACACAAAGGAGTTGTGAAATTTAAACTAAAAATTAAAATATTGAAATAGAAAATTAATTACAGGAACAAATTAATTAAGATCAAACCACAAGTTACTCCGTCTTGAACTCTTCTACACGAATGCACAGGGGAAAAGAAAAAAAACCTTGAAAGCAAATTGAACAGTCTATACATGTTGGCAGATATCACCCGAAGCAATAAATGAAGTTAACCCATCAACATAGGTTACAAACAGAGCACACAATTTTGACACTGGTTAAACAAAGCAGCATATCATTATTCATAATAAAACAGATAGCATTTAATAATTGAAATCTTGACAAATTGACTACTACAAACGTATAATGAGATATTACCTGTCCACATCCAGTTCAATAATAATCATCTTAGTTTTCTTACCATCTTTTTCAAACTGTTGTTTGATCCCAACAACAATTAATAACCCCATCACATCTTAAATTAAAAAAAAAATCACAATTAAATAATATAGTAACAAAATGAACTTAAAATTTAGTTAAAAAAAAAGGACCACATAGTTTACCAACTAAATATTCAAGTTCTTCATTAGACCATAAGATTTCTTCGAACAAAATAAGAGACAATCCATGTTAAGGGGCTTTACAATGGTTCTCAATCAACAATTCGACCTAAACTCATGTTTTGTCATGCGGAAGAATCTAGTAACAAGCCATCATATGAACTTGGCCCTCAGAGAGCAAAGGTTTGAATTTGTAAACCAAGGTCTTTGTAACGCCTATGTAAAACAACAAAGGGGATAGGCTTGACTTTTTTGTTCTTTCTTAAGGGCAATAATGTCAATTCCACTTTAAATTAACCTAAGCTCATCTCCCCGCTCTATCATACATAACCCCCTCCCTCAATGTTTTATTTTCCTTTCATCACACGTACAGCTCCCATCTGTAGCTCTATTATTCTCTCAGCGTCCCTTGTCCTCTCTTCTCCTCTATTTCATCCCAAGCCTCACTCTAATAACTTTCATTGGAAATTTTATGAGATTTTCACTCATGGTCATCACTCTTCTCTTCAAGCCACAGTTAAGCAGAGTCTGTAGATTTAAGTATTGTTGTTTGGTGAAGAGTGTATGCTAACAACTCCCTAAATATTGCTTCTTTGGCTTGTTAAGATAACCCCAAATTTTAAAATTTGATTATTTAAGTTTTTCAATGCCCCAATTTTAGATTTGGGGAATTTTAGGAAGTGAATTTCGGTTTTGGTATATAGAATTATTTAGGATTTAATGATTGTCTATTTAGAATTACAAGCTTTGATGCTTGTATGACTTAGGTGAACCTAGGATAAGCTTTAATCATATGCTGGTCATGTGTAACCTCCAAAGCCCTGGACATATATTTCCAATATGCTTTGATGAATGTTTTTGATAATTAACAAATTATATCATTTCATTATATTGTGAGCTCTAACTTTGCTTGTATGACTTAGGTGAACCTAGGGTAAGCTTTAATCATATGCTGGTCATGTGTAACCTTCAAAGCCCTTGGACATATATTTCCAATATGCTTTGATGAATGTTTTTTATGATTCACAAATTATATCATTTGATTACATTGTGAGCTCTAACTGCACTTAAAGTGTTTTTTGTTCAAATTAATCCTTTTAAATGACTCTAGCTTTATAGAACAATATTAAGTCAAGTTGAGAAAGATCAAGGTCAAGCTTGGGAATATCAACAATTGATGAGAAGAGTTGATTAGAACAGTTGCCCCTAACACAAGATAAGCAAGGTCATATGCTGATAAGAAAGGTCACTGCATGAAGCTGAGAAAGGTGATTACCTTTCTAAACAAGATGTTTAAAAGAGACAAGAAGAATAGACTTTGACTTAAAGATTAAGATAAGGAGAATGAAGCTTGATGTAATCATGATGAATGAGTAAAGTCAAAGCTAAGAAAAGTTGAGAAAGATCGAAGCTGAGCAAAGTTAGTCTGAAAGTAAAGTGAGATGAGCATGGTTGAAGGGGATGGTACAAAATTGGAAAGCAAAACTATAGAGAATGATCGAGATGAGAATCAGCAAGTTGAGAAAGGTGAAAACCTAGTTCAGAAGGATCAACACTAGATGAGAAGCATCAAAACATAAATGAGAAAGTTGATTTGAACAAATGCCAACATAAAGAGAAAGGTTGAATGCAAGCTAAGAAAGTTTGAAGCCTTTTGAATAAGATTAGAACCCTTAAAGAGACAAGATGAGCAATGTTTACTTTGAAGAAATCAAGTTCAAAAGGACAAGCTTGAAAGAATCCAGTTGAGCAAAGCCGAAGTTGAGCAAAGTCGACTTGAGCATGGTCGAGTTGAGCAAGGACCGCGCTAGCACCCTTCTCACCGACACTCCAAAATACAAAAAAAAACGTACAAAATAGTGCTCTAATGGCTAGTAACAACTAGTTTTCAAATGGAATCACTTGGGATTTGTTCCTAACGGCTAAAATGCATTCCTTAGTATAAATTTGACCTACCCATGAAAATTAATAAGAGCTTTACACAGATCAATATCATATTGCAACAAAAAATTCAGATGTTGTGTTCATACTCTGTTTTATGCTCTCTTTAAGAGAAAGTTTATGTTTTGTAATTTAGAAAGTAAGAGCTTGTGAGCTTAAAAGAGAAATACACTCTTTAAGTGTTTAGAGAGCCTGTTTAAACACCAAATTATATAAATTCTATGTATCCTTGATCTAGTAGTGATCACGAGCATGAGCTAGTGTGCTATACTAATGTTTGTGTAACTTTGTTGCTACCTAGCCTAGAAAGGCTAGTGTTGAAGAAAGAATACTCATATTATAGCTTTGAGAGACTAGTGTTGAAGAAAGATACTTGTATTCTAGCCTGAAAAGGCTAGTGTGGAAGAAAGAATACTTGTAATCTACCTTGGAGAAGCTAGAATTGAAAAAAGAATACTCATGGTAATAATAAAATCTCAGTAGGTAACCCCTAAATATTGCTTCTTTGGCTTGTTAAGGTAACCCCAAATTTTAAATTTTGATTATTTAATTTTTCCAATGCCCAAATTTTAGATTGGGGAATTTTAGGTAGTGAATTTCGTTTTTGGTATTTAGAATTATTTAGGATTTAGGGATTGTCTATTTAGAATTACAAGCTTTGATGCTTGTATGACTTAGGTGAACCTAGGGTAAGCTTTAATCATATGCTGGTCATGTGTAACCTCCAAAGCCCTTGGACATATATTTCCAATATGCTTTGATGAATGTTTTTGATGATTAACAAATTTCATTAGATTATATTGTAAGCTCTAATTGCACTTAAAGTGTTTTTTTGTTCAAATTAATCCTTTTAAGTGACTCTAGCTTTACAGAACAATATTAAGTCAAGTTGAGAAAGATCAAGGTCAAGCTTGGGAATATCAACAACTGATGAGAAGAGTTAATTAGAACAGTTGCCCCTGACACAAGATAAGCAAGGTCATATGCTGATGAGAAAGGTCACTGCATGAAGTTGAGAAAGGTGATTACCTTTCTAAACAAGATGTTTAAAAGAGACAAGAAGAATAGACTTTGACTTAAAGATTAAGATAAGAAGAATGAAGCTTGATGTAATCAAGAATGAGTAAAGTCAAAGCTAAGAAAAGCTGAGAAAGATCGAAGTTGAGCAAAGTTAGTCTGAGTAAAGTAAGATGAGCATGGTTGAAGAAACAATATGAGCAATGTTTACTTTGAAGAAATTAAGTTCAAAAGGACAAGCTTGAAAGAATCCAATTGAGCAAAGTCGAAGTTGAGCAAAGTCGACTTGAGCATGGTCGAGTTGAGCAAGGACAGCGCTAGCACCCTTCTCACCGACACTCCAAAATACAACAAAAACGTACAAAATAGTGCTCTAATGGCTAGTAACAGCTAGTTTTCAAATGGAATCACTTGGGATTTGTTCCTAACGGCTAAAATGCATTCCTTAGTATAAATTTGACTTACCCATGAAACTTAATAAGAGCTTTACACAGATCAACATCATGTTGCAACAAAAAAAATTCAAATGTTATGTTCATACTCTGTTTTATGCTCTCTTTGAGAGAAAGTTTATGTTTTGTAATTTAGAAACTAAGAGCTTGTGAGCTTAAAAGAGAAATACACTCTGAGTGTTTAGAAAGCCTGCCTAAACACCAAATTATATAAATTCTATGTATCCTTGATCCAGTAGTGATCATGAGGATGAGCTAGCGTTCTATACTAGTGTTTGTGTAACTTTGTTGCTACCTAGCCTAGAAAGGCTAGTGTTGAAGAAGAAAGAATAGTCGTTTTATAGCTTTGAGAGACTAGTATTAAAGAAAGAATACTCCAACAACTCTATACATGGAAAAGAAAATATTCTCAATAAGCCAAGTTCAGTTAGAATTAGTGCATTCCCTACTATTTCTCAGTAACAATGCGAAATATTGCATATTTACAATCTTAATAAGAAGGAAACTCACCTGGTGTTTTGTGATCATTATCAGAAAACTGTGATCATTATCAGAAAACTGTTTTGCCAGCCAATCTGCAACAACATTACCCTCCCTGTAAATATGTGATAACTGCACCTCCCAAGATATATAATAAAGATTTCTGGCTTGATCAACCAGCATCACAAATGGATGAGAGTTTGGACACCCCTTCAAGATTAGGTTGACTGCTGTGAGAGAATCACCTTCAATCAAAAGATGCCGCACTTCATTATCCCAATCGAGTTGAAGACCAGAAATAATAGCCCAAAGTTCAGCCATAATCACACAACCGCTGCCTAAACTTTTAGAGAAACCCCAAATCCACCTATCATCAGAGTCCCGTAACACACCACCACATCCCATTTCGAAACCATCACTACCACAAGAGCCATCAACATTCAGCTTCAACCATCCTGAGGGTGGTTTATTTCAACCAATGTGAACTTGGCGTTTAATTGAAGAATGGGGCAAAATCGGGTCAAGTATTCGGTGAACATTCTCCAAACTGAGCATAAATCTATCCACTGCAAATGGCAATGACAAACTGGCAGTACTAGCTCCAGTAAAGATCAAAAGGTTACAAGCTTCCCAAATTTTCCAACAAGCTACCCCAAAACGAATTGGCCAAGTGACATCTTCAGTGCTGCCCATGTTTTGAGTAAGATTCCTAATGATCCAATCCTCCAAGTTTAAATGCATAAACTCATACCAGTGCGAAGGATGGACTAAAGTCTTCCAAATCTCCGAAGCCTAACAACAGTCCCTCATTGCATGCAAACAAGACTCCTATTCCAAGTTGCACCGGGGACACAACCTATTCGTACACTTACTTCGCCGAACTCTATTAACATTAGTAAGGTGATTATTGCCAAATAGAAGCCAAAGAAACATCCTAACCCTCTCAGGCCCCTGCCACCGCCAAATAATATTCTAGTTCGTATGATGACGATCATGTGAACGTCTGATGAAATGATAAACTGATGACACAGAGAATTGCCCATCGTTAGAGCGGATCCAGGTGATACGATCTCCATGAGATAGCTGAGATGGGGGGTGAATCCCTGCAATTTTCAAAACAGCCTGACAAGGTAAAAGGTGCTCAAAAAAGCTGCCAATTCCAAGTGCCAGAAACAGTAGCCAAGTCTGCCACCCTAAGCTGAAGCATCCCGTCAGGAACAGTGCAAACTGCATGGGATAGCAAAGGTTCATATCCCGGCACCCACTTGTCAGTCCAAAACATAGTCTCAGACCCATCACTAATTAAGTGTCTAGAACCCCTTTGTATGAGGTGCCAGTTACGAACCACCCCTCTCCATTTGCTAGGCTTGTTCAACACTGGATTAAGGGAGTCTCCCACAGAATATTTACTCCGAAGAACCTGTGCCCACAAGGAGTGTCTATTTGTCATCAAGCCATGGCCAATTTTCATTAAAAAGGCTCTATTCATATCCCTCATATTACGCAATCCGAGACCTCTTTCAGACTTAGGAGAGCAAACCCTTCCCCAAGCTGTAAGATGGGGTTTGTAAATCCTATTACTTTTTCTCCAAATAAAGTTTCTGGTAAGTTTTTCAATATCATCACACAAACCGACAGGCAGACAAGCTGTTTGCATAGAGTAAGTAGGCATCGCTGACAGAACAGATTTTTCCAGAGTGACCCTACCTGCTAAAGAGAGAAAGGATCCCTTCCAAGCACTTAAATGTTGCTGTACTCGATGAAGAATATGACTGAAGGTGGATTTTTTAGCCCGTTCATGACAAAAGTGGAATGCCCAAGTATTTACCCAAATTATCGGTAGATTTGAATGCCAGCTTCTCTGAGATCTCCTTTCTTCTAATGTGGTTCACATTTTTAGAGAAAAAGACCCTTGTTTTTTAGTGCTAACCCTTTGCCCAGATGCCTCACAAAAGGTTCTTAGGCAATTAGAAATCACATTCGCCTGATTCAGACTAGCTTCAGTAAACAGAATAAGGTCGTCAGCAAAGAAAAGATGGCTTATGGGTGGGCCACCTTTTTTAAGAATGACAGGTTTCCAGGCCTTTTGCTTTATAGCTGCCCTAATCAAATGCGCTAACCGCTCAATACAAAGCACAAACAAGTAAGGAGACAAAGGATCTCCTTGTCTAACCCCTCTAGAAATATCAAATTGCCTAGTAGTAGAGCCATTCCAAAGCACATTCATGGAACAAGTAGATACACAATGCATGATAATGAGAATCAGATTCCACGGAAGGCCAAGGTCACGAAGGGTATCTTTCAAAAAATTCCAATTCAAACGATCATATGCCTTTTCCAGATCAATTTTAACCGCCATCCAGCTCTTCTTGCCTTTTTTATTTCTCATTGAATGAATTACTTCCTGAGCAATAATAATATTGTCAAAGCTGTGCCTACCTCTAACAAAACTACACTGGTTAGGAAGAACCCAACGATTCATATGCCCTTTAAGCCTATTAGCCACTACCTTCGTAACTGTCTTATAGACAACATTACAAAGGCTAATAGGCCTAAATTGTCTGATATTTTCAGGTCCTTCAACCTTCAGAATAAGAACCAACAGTGTCTGATTGATCATATAAACTTTCTGTGGGTGTTGCCAGATGTCTTTCACAAGGGAGCACACCTGAATGCCCCACCTTGTCCCATTGACTCTAAAAAGAAGATGGCATGAAGATCATCTACACCAGGGGCTTTGTAAGGCCTTATACTGAAAATTGCCTGCTTAATTTCATCGTTAGTCACTAGAGCCACAAGGGAATCCCAGATATAATTCTCAAGAGGGGGGAAACAACCTGTCACTGGAAAAGAAGGCCGAATATACCTATCCTCATGATAAAGCTCTTCAGAGAAATTAACTGCCATGTTTTCAAGGAGAGCCTGATTAGAAACCCAAGCCCCTCCGTCATCTTTCAAAGCAATAACTTTATTTCTTTTCCGATGCACCATAGTAGAGGAATGGAAAAATCTTGTGTTTTTATCCCCAAACAGCAACCATTTACAACGAGAACGTTGGTACCAAGTAATAAGAATTTCTTCATATTCCTTCCAAAGCTGTTGTTGAAGACGTCTGAGAGAGGGGGAGAAACCATTTCGAAGTTTGTTATCAATGCCCTTGATACGGCCATACAAAATATTCTTCTTCCTCTTCAAATCTTTAAACACCAACTTATGCCAGGTTGAAACATCAGTTTTAAATTTTTCACTGCAAGACCTCCAGTTAGAATGGCTATTCCAGCAATTATTCACAATAGTAGGGAAATCCTCATGAGTGAGCCAAGCAACTAGAAATCTGAACGGCCTTTCTCTATTATCGCCACTGGTTGACACACGGCCTTTGTAGAGAATGGCCCTGTGATCTGAATTAAAGAAAGGCAAATGGAAAACATAATTGTTAGGAAAGGTGAGATTCCACCTACCATTAATCACACATCTGTCCAGACGTTCCTGCAAGTTACCTCTTTCCCAAGTAAATTTTGGTCCATGGAAGCTTGGGTCAAACAAATTACAAGCATCAAGGCAATCATGAAAATCTCTCATACTACCCCAGTTAGGTGAAGCACCACCCATTTTATCATCAGGATTAATGTATGAATTGAAATTGCCCATGATTAACCAAGGGCCAGATATAGTAGCTGAAATTCGCACAAGGTTGTCCCACAAATCTCTCCTCTCAAATCTTCGTAGGCTGGCATAAGCAAAAGTGACATGTACATTCATAAAACTCACTCCTACAGAAATATTAGTATGAATAAACTGATGATGAGCCTAGAGAATGGTCATAGACACTTCTTGATCGTTCCAAAGCAACCATATGCCTCCTGAGTAACCAATAGGATCTTGGCAAAAATTCCTAGAGAAGCCCAGTTTCTTGACAAGAGAGAAAAAGCCCTACGACCCTTAATTCTAGTCTCAAATAAAGCAAAGATATCGACATTATTCTTCATAACAATATCATCTATCAAAGGAGCAAAACCCCTTTTCCCAGAACCCCTACAATTCCAAGTACACAAATTCATAAAAAACAGTAAATACTGACGTGATAAAAGCTGAGACAGCTTACTGGGTACCATGGGAGATTCGGACTGCACCCAATGCAGCAAAAGAATCCTCATCTGCATGTGCATGTGTTTGCGAGTACCAGCGCATCAGCGTAAGTACGTCTAGTGGCTTCCCAGGCGGCTTCTGAATTTGAGCAGGGATAGCAACCTGTTGATGTTGAGAGATAGGCTTCTCTTAATTTGAATTCCCTTCTCCCTGGGGCTTGCCATCCATGGTTACAACGTCACCATTAAGAGGTCTAGACTTAGGTTGGGTTCCTCCTTGTTTTTTAGTCAAAACCTTCTTAACAACTCCCAAGGCCTCTGCTGATTTGCTTGGCCCAGCAAAACTATCCATTTTAGCATCTCTTATAGAACTGGTCCCACGTCTAGATTTAGTAGTTCCCTTAGCAAAGCTTTTACCAACTTTGGGATCCACGGTTCTATTCTCAAATTGAGCTTGCACTACATGAGGCCCATGTACCTCTTCGTCCATCTCAAATTGAGATTCTGACACGTGACTCACATCATCCCCATCATTAACTAACGACATGAACTGTGATCCTTGCAAAATCTGCATGTTCTGTGATTGTTGATTTTCCAAACCGGAAGGCACTATTTATGGGTCAGTTACCGTGTTTCCTAGCTGAACAAGAGCCCTCCTTCGACGGTTTGGTTGCTGAACTAGCATCCAGGCACTGAAAGCCCCGTCGCCAACCACCGGACGGTTCACCGTTGCTTCCACCTGTACTGCAAGGTCAAGAGTCTTAACTTTGTCATCTATTCAAACAGGAACTGATGAAGGACATTGTTCCTTACAATGCCCGTATCGACCACAGTCAAAGCAAATGAAATGAAAAGCCTTCATATTCGACATAGAAAGTACGTTTCATAAGCGTAAACTTCGAAAGAAAGCCTTTTCTCAAGTCCACCTCTATGCAGATACGGGCAAACTTCGCACGTTCCGTCACCTCCTCATCACATCACGCTTCTGAATTAAATTTTCATCCACTTTCAAAGGTTTGCCAAAATAGCTCCCAATCCTCCAAAGCATTCTCATGTTATAGAACTCAAATGGTAATCAGGGTATACGCATCCAGATTGCCACCTTCTGGATCGTACTGTCATAAGGGTCGAAAAGTGGCCTCCATCGTTGCACGATCACGTAATGATCGGCAACTATCCAGGGACCTCCCTCTAAAGCGTGAGCATAATCATCTGCATCAGCAAACCGGGCCCCAAAGAAGTCATTTTCCATATCCATGAATTCCACAGGATGTTTTGGATTCCACATCCTCAATAATCTGTTTCTCAGGATACGCAACCCTAGGCGTTTGCCTAGGAGCTTGACGATGAGAGTGCGACGCCAAGGCTTACAAAAGTCGTGGTGTTCCTGTTTGGATATTGGTATCTCGGGATTAAAAGGATCTGAAGAGCGTTCCATATCCATCCCTTCAAAAACATCCTCGGCTTCCTCCTCCAGACGTTGGTTTGCCTGCTAGTCTACCTCATCCTCCTTATCACCTCCAAGCACTCCATTAAAACCCAACAGGGTGTCCTTATACGATATGTGTTGTTTCGCCTCCACCGCAGGTTGGTTTGAAGGCAATGTAACCTCATCAGGGACACTAGGATCCACTTCCACTGGGCGCATGTCTTCATCCATGTCAACTTCCTCCGCCACCACCGCCTTTGCTTTCTTAATGCTACGGAGGAGTTGATCATCTTCATCCGCTGTCAACGCATGTGATACTCCACCCTCCGAAACCACTGTATTTTCACTCATGGGGACGAAACATAATTTAGCTTATTTTTTATCTTACTAAACCTAGTATATTATTATACAAGTCAGATTTAAATTTTTATAAAAACATATTTAGTTAAATAAATTATATTTAAGCTGTTAAAAATATCTATTAGACTCAATAGACCAACTTATTTATTATATATATATATATAATCATTTATTATTATATATTTGTATAATTCATTAATTTTAAACATAATTTAACAATTTTAATTAAAAATACAAGTTATTTGAGATTTTTAAAGTATAGGGTTATTAACTCATATTAAAGGTTTTATATAATATAAGCTTTTTAAATAGATTTACAAGTCAGGTCGAACTTTTGTATTTTCATAAAAAGGTCAGGCTGAACTTAGAAAAAAAAACCTATGCCAAGTAATAAGTCAGGCTTAGTCCAGCATTTTATAAAATAGGTTAAGCTTATTTAAAAAAATTCTAACATAACAAAACATATTTCCACTCGTAGCTATGAAAGGCATGTCAAAACTAAATACTAAAATTAAAAAATAAAAATCTGCATAATTAAAAAATAAATTTCAGCATTTATCTAAATTAACTTATTTTGTACTTAAAATAATTTATAATCAAAATATTAAATTTTTTTAAAAAAATATTTTTCTTAAAAGTTAATCCAAACTAAACATGCACCAACTTCATTAGAACAAAATATGTTTGACATAATTTAATTTCGAAACCAAATTTTACTTAAGAAGATTTTTGAATTTTAGCCTATCTTTATAATCTTATCTTCACGTACCAAATCTTATATTTCTTTTATAATTAAAAAAAGACTTAAAAATTACTTATCATGCTTTTTAGATGTTTAAGCTCAGATGTAATAATATAGATGCACATAATAATGAGTATAAGATTTTTTTTTTATTGGTATTTATTCAAGTTTTAAGATTCACATAACGAAATTTGTGGACTAAAATATATAACATGATTGCACCTTTTGCATTTGTTTAAAATAAAACATATGAGAAACTTTTATGTGTCGTTGTCCATGGTTAGAGATGTCGTGTTGGAATTGGAATTCAAGAGGTGTTGGTATAATGAAAGTAAATTACATATCTAAACATGATAATTGCAGTTCGAGTTCTGGGAGTCACATTTTATAAAAAAAATCATACTAATATCACTTTCGATTTAAGAAAATTAAGTTTAAGAAACGGTTCAAATGAATAGAACCTATAGAAATACTTCTAATTCACATAAAAAAATGTCATATTGGCCAATCCCACTATAGTTTGGGGCGAATTAAGTTTACATTTTAAAAGTTTATTTAGAAACAAGTTTTTTAGTCCATTAATTTTGTTTGAGTTACGAGTTGATTAGAAAACATAAAAATAAAATTAAACACTACAATTAACAAATCTAAGACCAAAATCATTAAATTTAATTTCTCAAATCCCTAATTTCTTGTAATTAAAAGGAAAAAAAAAGGCAAGCAAACTCACTTAACTCATAATCCAATGTTAATTGATTTGGGTTGAAAATTTTATAATCAATCAATTAAAGAGGCCTAATTGCCCTTCCTTTAGTGGCAGGTTGAGTTTTAGGCGAGTTAAAGCAAATTGATTGATATTTATTCAAAAAAAAAGAAACCAAAGTGATTCATTTTGACATATCTATATATTATGAAAAAAAAGAGTTGATAAAAATAAAAATTAAAGGGTACCAAAAAAGAAATCACATGATAGAGCGTGCTTGGATAGGTAATGACATGATTATTCTACCTTTGCTAAATATAAAATAAGGATGTTATTTTAAAACTGTTTTTTAAAATTTATTTATTTTTGAACAGTTACCCTATTAACAAAAGTTAATGCACATTCTATATAAATATGCAAAACAGCATTTTCACTGTTTTTACGTTATAATTTGGATCCAAATTCGAGATTTGGACTTTGGGAAGTGAGTTTGCACTGAGAAAGATCTCTAGGTTTTTCAACGTTGTATAGATTAGCTAAAGCGTTTTTGGGTTTTCCACTTAGGAAATAACCAAAATATATAAAATCATTTTTAAATAACCACATTCAAAGATAAAATTCATCATTTCAAAAATGATTTTTAGAAATGAGTAAATATCTAATTTGATACTTTAAAAATTGTGTTAATATTCTTTTGGTCCTCTAAAAAATATTGACATAAATTTAGTTATTAAATCATAGAAAGTAACATTAAAATAATTCTTTTGTATACGAATAGGGACTAAATTGATATAATTTCTATAATTGAGGAATTAAATTGATGTCAATTTTAAATAATTAAAGAACTAAATTGATAATATTTTTTAAAAATTAAAAAACTAAAT
Organism: Castanospermum australe; assembly: GCA_019955255.1. Taxonomy (NCBI): domain Eukaryota; kingdom Viridiplantae; phylum Streptophyta; class Magnoliopsida; order Fabales; family Fabaceae; genus Castanospermum; species Castanospermum australe. Next base: position 217,836 of record NSJW01000232.1, on the reverse strand, counting down.
TGATGTTAATTTTTTTTAAATGACTAAAATGATATTGTCTTCAATGATTCAATGACTAAATTAATTTTTGAAGGATTAAAATAATATCGACACAACATTTGAATGATCAAATTAGAATTTACTCTTTAGAAATCCTTAATTTGTGGATTGAGATTTTCTTAGTGAATTTGCTCTTCAATTTGAAAGCTAAGTCATAATGTATGTATGATAACTACTTATTTTCTAAAAAAATTATTTTTTTAAAAAATTATTTTTTAAAAAAAAATTTTTTTTAAAAATTCTTTTATAATTTTTTTTTAAAAAAAATTCTTTTATAAAATTTTAATTATAAATTATTTTAAATATAAAATGAACTAATTAAAACGTTCACATGTTCTCTATCCTCCCCCTGATTCTCATGGATTGGGTGATAAATGACAGTTCTGACAATGATATAAACAGCAAGACTGATATTTGTTGAGTGTGTGCGTGCATAGTTTGGGGCTATTGGGCTATGTCATTATGGTGTACATGACATTATCATGAATGTGTGGTTAATTGTTTGCCAAAAGTTGCTTCTGCTTCTGTCCCCAACAAGCCAAACGACGTCTATAATTTTTTTTCCCAATATTCTACTAAGCATTAAATTTTTCATTGACCTTAACTTATTCCACATACATCACAAATTTTCCATGTAAGACTAGACATGCAGAAAGAACCAAACTTTGCTCTGTATTTCACCTTTAGCTAGTTTTCTTTGTTATTAATATTATACGCAAATATTAATAGCATCCTTCCGTAATTCAATTTTCCTTGCTACATCATTTTTTTTTTTTTCCTTTTCTTCTTTCTTTTTGTCGTCTTTCTTTTCCAGGGAAGTGTGCAGATGTACATAAATTAGTCACATTTGTGTCTGTTCTTGTCAACCTGATTGTGCATTTTGACTTAAGATGGATGCATGGATGGGTTCTGACAGCAAAATGGCATGGGAACGTAAAAGGAACTTAGGATTTAGAGGCCATGGGCTAGGATTGTTAGGATGGGTTAAGGCTATGAAATCAGGGGAATTGAATGTTTATGGAAGTTTGGATCAGTTCTCACCAATTCCAGGAATTAGAGGTTGACTGAACTGGTACACTAGTCATTTTCTCATTATGCCAGTCTAACCGGCCAGTTTGGTACAATTTTTAGACCACTAGTCATGAATACTGAACATTGGTTAATATGAAGTTTGAAATGTTGGATGTATAACCTATTTAGCTTATTACTTGTTATTTGAGGTATACCGTAATGATTATGTACGCTTATGCTTTGCAGGAGAGGGAAAAATCTGGCTTTCCTTCCAATGAATTTTCTGGTGTTCCAGTTTTTCCAGGTTATTTTCTCAGCATTTTCAGTCTGGTTATGTCATTTGTGTCTTAGTTCCTATGCTTCAATCTTACGAAAGGGGACTCAATGCGTGTTTGGATTAGCTATTTTGTTTTCAGAAAAGCTTTTTCTCAAAATGTTTAAGACAGAGCTTTTGGTTAAAAAGCTTGGTTTGAGTGTAAAATAAGCTAATCCAAACATATATGATGATAAATTTTAGTAAAATTTTAAATGAAAAAAGAGAGAAAGACAGAGAAGAAAGAACCCATGTTTGAAGTTCAGTTTCGTGTCTTAGCAATGACAGCCTTGATAGTTCTTTTGCAGCAGAGCATCATCTATGCTACTAATTTGTTGATAGAGATAAGAGAAGCAAAAAATGTTGTGACAAAATTGGGTGAACATAAGTGAAAAGAAAATATTTTTTGGAAAACAAGAAAAATGAAGAGATATTGTATCTTGGAAGTACATGATTAAAATAATGAAAATTCATAAATTTCAAAACTGTGTGGTGAAATGGTCTACACCTGTGGAGGCATCAATGAACAAGTGATGCTGAGTGGTTGATTGTGAAGTTTTCTTAGTTATGTGTGTATTTGTTTGTGTATATAACTTGTATGTTTGAATTTATTTTAGTAAAGGGAAAGAGTCAGGTTATACTTCAGTGAACTTTCCAATGCCTACATTCCCTTGCACTTGTCCTCAAAGTAAAGGGGAAAATATGTAATATTAAAATAGTGGATTCTTGATAATGGACATTTTAGTAAATGTAGGATAATATTGGCAATGAGGCAATGTTTTAAAACCGGATGAATTATACATAATTATTGTATAATTATAAATATACAAATATGTGTGTGTATGTGAGTGTGTGTGTTATTAGCAAATTGAAAGTTCAAAACAACAGAGGTAGAGAGAATGAGCATCAGAGATTCAAAGCATCTTTTCTTTCCCCAATTTCTTTAGTTTTGTCTTTTTGGTATAATTTTACGCAATTTTGGGCCATATTACCTGAAATCAACATGGACAATTCAAAAAGTTGACAACCCAGTCCTTGCTTGATCCAATTAAGCCAAAATTTTAGTTTTGCAAAAAAATTGGCCAGTTTTTCAGAACAGTCCAGTTCTCCGGTTTTTGGCGGTTGAACTGGTTTTCACTGGTAGGGAGGTTTTAACATTTGACCCAGACTGGTATGGGGTCTGGTCAGCAGTTCGACTGGTCCACTCAAACTGATTTTTAAGACACTGCAATGGGTATTCATTCCCTTGCCAAATAATTGTTGAGATGTTATGTTTAATGGTATACTTTATTTTTTGATCTAAAGCTGTGCTGATCTGGTAGCTTGGCAGTGGAACAAATGGTAATTCCTACAGTATGATCTTGCAAATGACTTGGTAACCTATTCATTTTAATAATGCCTTGTTTAAGACCATTGAATGGATTGCATAAAAAATATTTCTGCAGATTTTAGAATTGAAACTGTGGCAAATATTACTGTTTTGTTAGGAAAGATAATTGCCTCACAATTTTTGTTTAAATGTGAGTGTGATTTAGTGATACACTAGTTTGAGAGGAGAATGTAAGGGCTGTATATGTATGTAGCGAGTGGTGGTAACATTCTGGGTCAAAGAGTGCAGTTTTAAATATTTATTGTACTAGATGCTTGGTGGCTTCAATTACAGAAAAACAAAAATCAATGAGCTTTGATTTTTAATTTTAGTGATTGCCCCATCTAATTATTCGACTGTACTTTAAAAATATGTTAGTGCTTGATGTGGGAAAAGCTTTTCCCATGAAAGGATTATTGATTTTTGTTATGAGTCCTAACTATTAGCTATCCTCCATAATGGGCTGGTAATAAATGTGTTGAAGAAATACTATATTCATGAAGATATATATTTTTTCAAAATCAAAAGAGCGATTGGGTTGAGAAAATAAAGGATTTCTAACCATCTTGTTATCCTAGAACAATTAGATGGAAAAAGTGATGACAGAGAGTATGTTGATGAGTTTTACATTTTTCCTAGTCATCCTAAAATATATTTTATTTTGGAACTTCTATCATGCTCTCAAATTCGATAGTTGTAAGCGGTATTGATGTAGCATGCATGAGCTGATTGGACAAATTCAGCCTCATTGTAAAGTTGAGGATATGTCAAAGAATTTCTTTTGGTCTGAACAGAAGTTACTGGCTATTTTTATACTTACTGTTCTGTTGGAGTGGTCTTACTTGCTGGGTCATATCTTTGTTTTACACATATGGTCAGGAATTTAATGTGGTTGGGAGGAACTGCACTTAAGTCAGGGGATGCACCCTTCCCCGGCATAGGAAAAGTAAGAAAATTTCCTCATATAGCATATAGAGACTTTTAATGTGCCCGCCAAGGACTTAGTATTAGCACCTTCTCCCCCCAAGGAGAAAAGTTTGTGGCTTTCACTTATAAGAGGCTTGGTTATCAATAGAAACAAGATATTAGTTAAAAATTTCCGAAAAAATTATAGATTTCAGAAAACTTGTAGGTCTTAAACGTACAGTCTTGTTTTAACATTTGAAAATCAAAACAGGTATAAGTGCTCTTGTGTTGACTCCTTTTTGTACAACTCATGTGTTTACTGAGAAAAAGATCACAATAAGATCACCCTTACTCTACTTTTCTGGTTCCGTCTATGATGTGTTCATTAGAAGTTCAAATCTAATTAGGAGTTTAGGACTAGTCAGACATAGGCTCAGGCTCAGCTATGCATCATGCTGAGAGTTAATAGAGCTGAGAATTGTGAATTTGTGACTTGTGTTGAGTCAAGTTGATGAGAATCCTTAGTGGCTTGATTGTGGGCCAAGTTTTCTTTCTTTCCTCCCCACTCTTCCTTGCTACTGTTTCATATGTCACTGTTCATGTCCTCATGACATCCTGGAATTCTTTGTCATTGCTTGCTAAAACCCTAAATAATACCCATTCTCTACCAGAAAGAAATTTTAAAATTTTTCTTCTGTTGTGTCCACGAAATCCTAACTATAGGCCATCTAAGATTCTTGTAATTTACTTCTACCCAGAAATTCCTGCAAGCACATGCCAGGAATCCTGCCTCTCTTCTTTTAAACCTCAGATTAGCCACCCATACTTGAATTCCTAAATCGTGATTCCTTTTCTTCCAAACTTTGACTTTGGAATCATGAAAGCCTTAAACCTATTACTAATCCACAGTCGGAAATATCCTATTTCTGTCCTGCATCTTTGCTTTCATTTATATGGTGTGAACCTAAAAGGTAGCTAAACGTCTTTTCCCTGCCCTTATGCAAAGATAGCACTAGCGAGTGCATATGCATTTACAGCATGAGTGACATACCTATGGTGGCCTATAAATCTCCCTGGCTGTTGAACGTTTGAAGGTCTTGGATCTGATTATGTACTATATGTTCGATAGATTTATGATGTATGTTTTATCAAGAAAAAAAATGGTTGATACTATATTTATGAGGCACTTGAACCTGGATTTGTTCTACTGTTTTACCAACTGTATTTGGAACTGCTGATTCTTGTCATCATAATTTATGATTGTGCTTTTCTATCGATGTTACATTCATTTTCTTGCTGGAATCTCTGAACTGGCGGTTTTAATTGTTATATTATTGGATTTCAGTCCAGAAGTCTGATACTGAAGAGCCAGAATAAGAGATATCGTCCACTTTTCTTCAGAAAGGCTATTGTTGAAGTACCTGTCTTGAGTTACCTGAATTTAGGCAGTTGTAAGCCAAGCTGAACAAATTTTTGCTTCTCTCACCTTTTGAAATTTTCACAGGAGGACTTAGAAAATTCACTTCAAAGGGCATCCCGTCAGCAGAATCAATTAAATCCCACTTTCAGACGAGGGGATATCCAGGTATAGACTGCAACAGTCCGCTGAATGAATGACCTGCTGTTTTAGTGGACTTATCCATTATTTGTTTCAGGTTGCTGTTCTGGAGGATGTAATAAAGGAAATGAAGGTGAGTGTTAAAGTTGCAGCAGAAGATGAATACAAGAGCCTAGATTCATTTTACCCTTTGCATTTGTTTATTCCTCTTTTTTTTTTTTTTTTGGGGTGAGGGGGTGTTGTATAAGGAATCTATTTTGTAAATTGAAACTAACAATTCAATAATTTTGCAGGAAAATTCAAACTGGGATGATGTTATTTTCGTACCTCCTGGATTTGATGTCTCAACTGATCCAAACCAACAATAGGGCCGGATGATCTGGAAATAAAATTGATCATTCATCTCCTTTCATGCTGCTGGTATCGGCTTAACCTTTGTCAAACAAATTATTTTGGTTTTGTGCATATGACTAACTTCTGGCCTGCAAAACTTAAATACTGTCTGCAATATGAAATATGTTATTGCATTAAGTGAGAGAGATTGGATCTTTCGTTTTTCGCTTTGGATATTTCATCATCAACTAGCTTTGAGTGGACTTGGTTTTTATTTTTTATTTTTTTCTGTTCTAGTGAAGACATTGCATATTGTCATGTATTTGTATACCAACCCAAATGTCATGTAGATGCTTGGAGATGCATCAATTGATGGTGCAATTGCTAATTGAGTTTGGGGTGGTGATCTCACATGGTACTCATCTTTGACCTTGTTTGTCTCACAAAATTGTTCATCACTGCGTCTGAACTTACGGGATTAGATGGCATTTGCCAAATAGTGAACCCTTTCAATTTTCCTGTCTTATGACTTCACTTTTCAGTGCAAAAGTTGTAGGTGGTTCTGCTAAATCTCTTTAGACAAATTATGTAAAAATCTCCAAGTTAACACGTTGTAATCTAATTATATTGAAAATGAAGGGAATTGATGAGAAAGGAAAAAGAGATGTTCCTCATGATGACAATGATCTTATAACCATATTTATACCAATGTTCTTAAAATTGGACCAGAGGGTGAATAACGAAGCTTTCGGTTTAGGTTTAACTAGACTAATTAGTTAAACAAGTTGGTCAAATTGGACAATGTTGAAATTATAATATACATATAACACATGAAATCTATAAATACATTCATGAAACTTGGATTTTGTTTAGAATTAATGATTCAACCAGCATTGATTGACTCATAACTAGTTATGAGGTTGACTCATAAATTATGTTCCGAACAACATTAATTTCAAGTATAAGAGTAGTGCAACTAGTACAAAGTTTCAGTTTAGCCCAACAAAACTTATGACGTACTAACACAATAATACTCTTTTAACGTAAGATACTCTAATATTTCAACTCATGCTCTCTAACATAAGATACTTTTATATTTTATGCTCTTGTTACAAACAAACTTACTTAACAGAAAGAAAAACAACTTAAAAAACATAATGGGGCTCCATAAAGCACAACTTGTAAAGGGATTTCAATGACAGAGTCAGAAGTGCTAATTGTAATGTTGCATGATCAAGGAAAAAATGACAATGCTAGAAAGACGCACAATGAGAACAGAAAGACATTGTTGGAAGGAGGCAACACAATAGGCTAGATGGTTTCGAGTGATGCACAACCAAAGAAAACTAATACTGTTGGAAAGTCATGGAGAACGGTACACAATCATACCACAACCAGAACCAAAATTCATCAAATAATACCTCAAAATTCATTAAAAAAACTATTTTTTTTTTTGGGTCCAGGAGAGGGGGTGTGGGAGTGGGGGGAGGGGTTGGGATTCATCCGAGATCGATCCCACATGCAGTATATCAAGGCTCAAAGCCTTGTCATTACACCACAGGCCTGACTGCTTAAAAAAAAAAAAAACTAGTTGGAAGCCTCAAACAGAAAACAACTTCAAATTTGAACTTCGGAAGATGCAAAAACCATGGAAACAAACAGCTGCTGGACATAAGTCAAAGACAAACAGAACAGGCAGAGGCAGGTCCAATCCAATCCCAAAGGCAGAGATATACCAGGATTAATAATTTGTAGCCTATAAATCAAATTAAAATTAAATTAAAGATTTGGTGATGGATATGATATGCTGTTTGCTTTTTATATTATTATTATTATTATACTCTCCTCCAAAGTTTTCAGTTCTCAGTTTTTACGCCTGTGACGTGAGAGAGTGAGAGAGTCCCCATCTTAAAGTAAAATATTTTAAGCATGTATTTAAATTAATTTATTTTATAATAAAAATAAATTTATAATTAATTTTTTAATTTTTTTTAAAAAATATAATTTTCTCCTTTTAAAAAAATTTAGCCATACGTGCTGCAAATCCCAAAAATGTGGCTCTGATTCCTACATTTACATGGCATTCATGTCATCTTGGACCCACTTGACTTGATAGCGATGCTATGCACAATGCGACGCCGCACTTGCTTCCTTCCTTAATGGGTTTCCCTTGGGTTTTGGGTGCACTATCCATCCCATTCACCCCTCTATTCCTATTTGAATTGCCCATCAATTAAGACCTAACCAAAAATTGCTCATCAATTATCATTAGATTAATTAATGCTTTTTTAACTAGAATTATGTAAGCATAATTTAAGGGTGTTTGTTGAAAAAGAAAAAAAAATAAAAAATTACTCTTCTATTTAAAATTTATTAAACATGCCAATTCATCACTACCTAATACTAACTACTTAGCATTGTTTTTTTGGTTATCAATATATCCATATGTGTGCATGGCTTTTAATCGAGCGTTTCAACGTCTCATTTCGTTCGCTTCAAAATTACTGTTTGCAGTTGCACTGTACATCCTTGCAATTTTTAAAACACTGTGTAAAAAGTTTATAATTACACATATGTAAGAGTATGTGTAGAATCTAATCACTCAGTATAACCTAGTGTACTATCCTTAAAATTGGCGAGGTTTTTATTGCTAACCTTTTAATATATTCAGTTTATATAATTTCTTACCATAACTTGTATAATTATTGGTTTACCTACATTTGAACAATATTATTTGTACTCAAGAGTCTTATTTAATTCTTTGTTTTTGTTAAATTTTTATTTTTTGAAAAAGTTATCTCTATAAATATTACTGTAAGATTAATTTCTTTAACATAGTAGCGACTATTTTTTGACCAGGAGTTCCTCCCAATAAGCATTTACTCCAAGGTTTAAAATTTTTGTTAAATTTAATTGTAAAAATATTAACAATCATAAGGAGATTGTGAGGTAACTTATCTAATAAACATTTCTCATAAGTTTAATAAATTGATTAACTAGAGTTATTATACGCCTGTTAAGACAATTATTCTAGTATTTTTTTTTTTCTTTTTTATGATATCAATACTTTGATGAATTATAAATATTTTTATTGATTGATGGTTATACTTTATGGATTTTAAATATTTATTGTAAGAATCAATAATAAATAAATGTTTGACAACTAATTAAAAATATTATTTTTTTTAAAAAAGAAAAGGATACTGTAACAAATCCCCAATATTACACATAAAAATAGAGTTCAAATTTCCGTTTTGCTCCTTGCCCTTTTATCAGGTTCTTAGATTTCGTTTTACTATAAAAAAAAGATTGGTACAGAGCCATTATATTTACTTGTAAATATGTGTAAAAAAGTGTAGATGTGATATTGTAATGATATAGAAATAAATTTAGTGATTCAAAAATAATATGTAAGTTTTTATTTTGTATGTATAATATTTTTCTAAATTAATTGAGGTTTTATTTGGTATGAATAGAACCTGCTGGTTTTGAGTTCATCCCTTCATATATACAGATTTCAAATCCCACCCATTCTGGTTGTTATAAAAATTCATTCACCGTATCTGCCAGTCCAACCTCTACTCGCCTATGATATACTACCATTCAAAACCCATTTTCCATTACCTAGATTGGGAGCTCAAAAATTCAAATGCAGCAACAGTAGTGTTGCTTTGGTTTGTAGATGCTTTAGTGATTTTAAAAGAGTAGGAAGCAATTCTTACTTTTTCAAATCAGGAGTGCAACATTTAAAGTTCTTTCTTAAGTGGTGATTTTAAAATTCGAACTTTATCAAATTGTAGTGTTCTGACTGCTCTGACCAAACACTTGCAGGTATCAGTGGCTGAGGACTAGTCGTAAGCATGATGTTTTGGTCGAACCAGTGTAAATATTATGTGTGAAGCTTCTTTATCCCTTATCTCTTACATTAGAGTTTTAACTCTTTCGTTGCTGTTCATTTTCATCTGTTAAAAGTCAAAACTTTGTTTGTGCAAGTTGAGCAAGGTGTTGGACACTAATTAAGTTTCATATTTAATCTACTTCCACGTATCAAATCTATTATTAAACTTATATTTGATCTTATCTATCAGTTAATTTTGATGCATATTTAATATATCTATGTGAAGATAAAATTGATATAAATTGTTTTTGTAATGGAATTTAGTTGAGCAAGGTCACCATAATCTAATTTATTGTAAATTGACCCTTCTTAACTTAGTTTAGCAAGGTGAATCTATTTTGTTATTATTTCTAAGCGTTATCTGACCCTTTTCATTTCTCAGTATTAACACTGAGCAAAGTCACTTTACTCTTTTTATTATATCTATATTAAAACTGACTCATCTCTACTCCAAGTGTTAAAACTTGAAAAAGGTGTGCTAGATTATAGAGGAATCCAAAAAGCTTCAAGCACAATTCAACTCTCCTTCTTGTGCTTAGGCGCCCAAGACTCAACACTTGAGCATTGAGTGATCTATGGAAGAAACCTTCAAGAAGGTCAATGCTTTAAATGCTCAAGACCTAGCGCTTAAGCGGTACAGAGCACGGAAAATCTATTTTTAGGACACCCAGTGCCTAGGCACTGAGAAACCTAGCGCTTAAGTGCTGAGCGTAAAACAAAATGCATCGCAGCCTCTACGCATAAAGGAAAGGGAGAGAGACCAAAAGAAATAGATACGAGGTCTGAGAATAGGGAAGATGGTGGAGTACTTGCCAAATTTGGAAGTTTATGGATTGGAGAGGCCTGACCATTGAGGAATTAATTCCATCCTTGAAAACCCGTCAACTCTAGATTATGACTGCATCTTTGGTTTTTCTTTCCTTTTTCTCTATGTAGCTAAACTTCTGTAGCTAGAGTGATGATGTAACTTGACTTGGATGATGATGTAGTAGATTCTTTACTTAATCTAAGTTCTATTTCTTTTATTTGAGTGTTTATTATTACACTTAATACTTTTATGACTTGGCTACTCATAAATTGATTTGTTGTTCATATATTGGATTGAAAAATCTATATATGTTTTAGATTCTTGTGATAAACACCATAATCTTGATGATATCTAGGAATAGGTATTGTTGATTATGTGGTTGTGCTTGGAAATTCATGGTTTGATTAAAACCTTTTCCCATTTGAATTAGATTAAGGAATTAATTAATTCTTAGGGGGTAAAAAAGGATTAATATACCAAGAAATTGGGTATTAATTACCCTTGACAATTTCCGCCATTAAAAATTGGATTTAGAACTTGGTTAAGTGAGAATTACCTATTAATCAGAAGAGTCGAGTAAGATCAAATCCCTAGTGCTTGTCTTTGATTTTCTATACAGTTCTAAAATTAGATTTCTAGTTTTGTGATTTTAATTATAGCTTTTGTTATTTTCTCCCTTGCCTTTCCTAATTGAATTAATTTTAGAGCACCCTTTGATCCCAAAATTTCATCATCTGAATAGTGTTAACCCCAGTGAATTAGTACTTGGCATTTACAATTCTTATGGGAACGATACTCTCTCACTATTATATTACTTTTACAATTTGGTACACTTGCCAATTGAGCAACACACAACATATTTAATTAATATCTCGTAGAGGGAAAAAAACAAAAATTAAAAATAAATGTCAAATGATAGGTAAGTAATTTGTACATATTTGTCCATGAAGACCATTTCAATGGAATTCAAAACTTGCAAGTTGGGCAAATGCCACAAATGCACAATATGGACCTTCAATTTCCAAGTCTCTCTTTCAAGGGACATTTTCCGTGTATGGTCAATTGGAGGAGCCATAACACACACACCAAGCAAGTGAAAATGAAGCACGTGGTTACACAAATCAATAGAAGAAGGCACATATGAGAACACACAAACAATAAAGGAAACAAACTCAAGTGACTTTTTGTGAGAGTGAGTAGACTAAATCTTGATAATTAGATCTTACATGAATAGTCTAAATTAAAATATAAAGTCACGAAACTTTTTTTAAGTTAAATAAGATTTAATCCTAACAATCTATATATAGATTTAATGGATTATGATTTATTCCTTTTTCTCTTTTCATGATAAAAAATGCTCTCTTCTTAATACATCCCTTATATATATAACATTCAACCTTCCTACCTATTAATATGGGCCTTACTATTTAAAGGATATCCTTATCACGTAGGTGTAAAACTACTATAAGGATTCAACTACCTAGCCTAAGGAGGTCCATTAACCAGGTACACAATTTATATTATATACTTGCTAGTGCCCACTCTAACTTGAGTTTCATATTGTTATTGCAGGTACCCTTCATCCCTGAATTTAGTCCAAAGCAATAGAGGGAGCAGCATTGAGACAAACACATTGCACAGATCAAGAAGGAGCCAAGTGTCTGAGATGGAGAACTTGTCCATGAATGGGGAGATGAAGAGTTTTGACAGAAAAGAGATTTTGTCCTCAAGCTTCTCACACGCGCTTAATACATTGAAGAAGGGAAAGAGGCCTCCGGGTTGGTGCCTCATTAAAACTTGTCATAATGGGAGGATTAAATTACTAAATTGCCCTAATAGAAAATAATGAAGGGCGTGAGAAATAGAGCCGATTTTTAAGAGGATACATTTGGCACATAATTTCCATTGGGTGGTCTGTGGTTAGTCTCAAACATTTTTCAATTACTAAATTACCTTGAAGTTCAGCGGGAAAATGCATTCATGAGAAGCTGACACCTGTATTTTTTTTTAAGATAATTAGATTTCAATTTGTTGTTGTTTCTATAGAAATGTATATGCCCATTTGTTGTTAATTGTGTCATGGAAAGGAAAAAAGTGAAGTTGGATATTAATTTTTTTTAAAGGAAAAAGTGCTTGATTAGACCAAATCGAACCAAATCAATTGGAACTTGTTAAGTTTGGTTCAGTTCTTTAATTAGAACAAAATTGATCAGTTCTTAACATAGAAAAACTGATTGGTTTAGTTCATATGACTTTTTCCTTCAAAATAAATTAATTCAAACCATGATCACCCTTAACTTCAATACCTAAAAAGTATTTAAGGTAGTCCAAGTATATGGTTAAAAAAAATAATGAAATAGTTGATATTTCACTTGCTAAATCCAATCTCCATCATTTCTTGTGACGATGATATTATTTACATATACTACTAGATAAATGCTCAAATGATTTCATTTAACCGTTGTTTCTTTTGTCTATAAATATTAGGCATAAGGTGTAACACCCTACTTAATATAGGCATTGTGTTACTTGTTAAAAATTAATTAGTAAATTTAATTAAGTTAAATTTAAGTGTAAATTAGTTTTAATTTATTTTAAAATTATGTAAATATTTTGCTAATAAAATTGATTTAATTTATTTAAATAATTATTTTAGTGATCACGTGCCTACATTAAATTCTCTTCAAAGAATAAAAATATCAATCACATGTCAAAAAATTTAAAATTTAATATTGGATTACAAAATATTACTCACGTAATAAAATACTACTCAAAAGTGCAAATGTGTTTAATTACATGTAATTTACTATAAGAAAAATTTATTCCACTTAAGCTCCTAAACAAAATATTTACATTGAAGAAATTCTAAATTTTCTACACATAACCACATTTCACAACAACTATCCACGTCATGAATAAAGAACTGTACAATATTATTTTACAAGGTTACGAATAGAATACCCTATATAACATTATAAATGAGTGGGATTTCTAACATGTATATCATTATACATTATTGTACATCCAAAAGATTGTTAACTTGAAATTTTTGCCTGCATTACAATCTATATATATATGCACATAAAAAAGAAAAAAACTACTGGCCTCACTCGGCCATGTAAGAAAAGAAATCCAAGGTCAACATCCTGCTAGTACATGTTACATACAAAACTAATTCTCCCTAAATTATTCAAAATCAACATCCTAAATAACCAAAACTAACTGGTCCTCCTCTGAGGAGTCATCCAGCTCGTGTCAATATACAAGAAAATGTAGATTCTCATCTTCCGTCAGCTGCAGGAGACTCTAGAAATATGACAGTTTATAGGGGTAACAAATAAATTCTCAGTAGGTACTCAAGTATATAGAAATAAGAAAATAAATTATATAGTATTTCCAACTATATTAAATACAAAAAAAACACAGTTTCATAGTTAGTCAATAATTTCAAATATGGATAATAAATGACAATCACAGTTTCATAAAACTTTATCTTTATTATATGCTTATTAAGCTTAAATTAGGACTTGATCCTTTTTAAATTTATCTTTTGCCTACATGGTCCAAAACTTTAACTGTTTGAGAATTCTCCTTAGCATAGGATGTCCCCTAAACTAGAGTGGTTATTCTACTTGTGCACTAGTGGATTCCACTCCACTATCCACATCTTTGGTGGACCTATCCACAAAGTAAACCTAGACAAATGTAAGACTTCTCATGAACTGCTTTCATGACATTTTATTATAAATTCTTTTCTAATATTTATGGATCACCTCAAATTCATTTTCTTTCTCTAGAGGATCACATCCAAGCTTAGCTCATTTCTTTCTCTTTAATTAAAGTGAGCATGTAATATATTGAGAGTGAACTTTTAAAGCACTAATATCTCAAAGAGACATTATATAAGAGAATACAAATCACTTCAATTTCATTATCTAACATCTTTGTCGCATCCTTGAACCTATAGTTCATAAGAAAACAAAAAATGCTCTTCTTCTCCCAATATGGCCGAGACTTAGAGAATACCACATGTAGGTGTTCTAGAGATTAATTCTTCTTGTTTTCACCTCTAAACCTCTTACATCACTAAAATTTTAACTCACACACAATTGAATCAACCACCTATATATTTAAATCACCATGGCTATGAGTGTGGAAATAGTTGCCACATTCCGTACTTCCATCTAACTCAATTTTTTTACCTAGTCTCATATTCTCAATCACCCAACTCACCTACTAACATCAAATTTAAAACACAACATTTCCAAAATACAATTGGCCATACACTCATCAATTCAAACAAGCTTTGATTAAAAACTATACATAGCATAAATCTGACCACATCATAAATGTCATTGCCATACATAAACACTGCCATACATAAACATTAAATTCAAAACATAGGAGGAGTTATACAACCAATCCTCTCACAAACCTTAAAATTATAATAACACGCCTAAATTAAAATTATTAACAATACAAATTACAATTGTTCAACCAAACTACCTAGCTTGGCTGTGAGCCAGAAACACATGCACTTGTATGGATTTTCATTTAATTAAGAATCATCCATAAAAATAAATATAACCTATTTCCATCAAGACTACATATTAAACAATAAAAATAATCAAAAATGCACCCTAAAAACCCTAGTATGGCCATGAGCTAGGGGTACAAATCTCATGGTTTCAAGTAATTTCCAACAAGATTCATGAATAACAATGATTCTAAATTACCTAATCAAACTCATAACCAACCATACAAAATCCTCAAAATCATATCATAGAAGGATTCTAACTTGAAAACCCTAAGTATGGCTACTTGAGAAACTTGACCTCCCACTTGAAAATAGGCTTGTAACCTTCACATAAATAGTTCACCTTGCCCTCAAATCACCCATAACCACACCAAAAACTCTAGAGAGAGAAAGTTCCATAGATTCAAGTTCAACAACCACTATAAAACTATGGTTTTAAAAAGGAAAAAGATAGGTTTTGAGTTCCCTGTACCTCTTGAAGTTGAAGCTTGGATGAGGATTTGAGTTTGTTTCCTTCTTTCTTTCTCTTTTTCTCCATCTCTTCTCCCCTTTCTCTCCTTGGACTATGACTATGGCTACCTCTCTCTCTTCTTTCTTTCTTTTTTCTTTTTCTCCTTTTCTCCTAGCTTGGCCTGTGGGGTTATGGACACAAAGAGGATTATTGGGTTTGTTTAATATTTTTAAATCTTATTTTATCTTGTTTAGGCAACTAATAGAAAAACTTGCTTTTTGGTCAATGTTAATCAATTTAATCATGACTTTTAATTAGTTTATAATTAGTTAGTTAGATGGAAACAAAATAGAAAAAATTAAATAGTAACAGCTTTAATTACTCTAACTAAGATAGTGATTCATTTCTTCTATCTAATTAAAATTTAGTACTTTTGCCATAAGTGTTATTGGTCATTTTAGACCAATTATATTTTTACTTATGTAAATCTTTCTAAATATCATATTTTAATTAGGTTTAGAGTATGCTAATTTCACTTATTTTAATTTATAAATTTTTCAGTAGACAAAGATGCCCTCATTTGAAACCTCAAAATTATTAAATTACCACTGTATAATTTTTACTATTCATTTAGGTATTTTAACTATTTCTAGTTCCCTTAAATAATTCTCATTGTTCTCTCCATTTAAATGCTAAAATAAAAATATTAAAAATAAATAAAAAATTTCTTATGAAAAATAATAAAATAAAATAAAAACTACTTTATAAATTTTAAAATTTATATTTGCTTAAACGGAGATATTTCATAAGGCATTGTAAAAAGGGCTTGAATGTCTTAGAAATCCTTCCAAGGTCATTTTGGTCATTTTGGATAATGAAACAGATTATTCAAGTGACTGATTTTTAAATGATTTATTTTCAATATTCTTGCATTTAAATTAGGTTTTATTTCTCATTTGAGTTTTATATTTTCTTTTATTTGTTTCATTATATGTTTTTGTTCATTTATATTGTTAACCTAGTGGCCGAGCCACATTTTCTTGAGGTTGCGCACAAGTCCACCCTGGCTTCACAAAAAATTCATTAAAATAGTATTTTTTTACTTATAAAGTATTTACTCTAATTATTAAAATATGACCTCATTAATATTCTTGGTTGGATACAAAGATTTTATTTAAACTTATCATATCAAAATTATACATATATTCCAATTTTTTTTTCTCATTCTCTTTTTTTCTCCCTTTTCTCTTTTTAATTGAGATTATTTATAATTTATATGACTTTGCTATCTCATAATTCACATCTCACCTATTACCACTAGCATCTAAGCTTTCTTTCTTCTCCTTCTTGAATCTTGGTAGAGGTTGATGACGTTATTCAAAATTTTTCAATCATCAACTCACAATTTCATAAAAAAAAAAAAAGTTAATACATTCCTTCTATCTAATTGTATTTTTTTTCTTAATTTTACCTGTATTTTTTGTTTTTTTAATAGGGATATGAATAAATTCCTTAAAAGAAAATTAATTTCTCATAATGAGCACCAACTTTCTTTTCATTTCAATAAAATTAATTTTTATGATGACACATCAAATTCTTCAAAATAGCACAGAATGAGAGATGCATAAATATATGAATGATTGTTAATTTTAGTCACTTACATTGAAAAAGATGTATTTAATGACATAAACAATAAACTTATTATTAAACGATTTCAAAATATGAAATCACATTAAATCATGCAAAGGACCACAATAGTTAATTGTTTTTAGTTTTTACATATGTTAAGATATTTTTTAGTAAATTACTATTACAAATTTTATGATTAATATTTTTATTACATATTTAAAATTTTAAATATATTGAGTATTTCTGCTGACCTTAGAGTTTTGGTTCTGCCACTGTTGTTAACTTATATATCAGTCGACACTCACGTATTTGTACTAGGATACTATTTTGTGCTGTTTAATTTCAGCAAAATCTAAAAGGAAGTGATTCTCTCTTTCTAAAATGAAATTGTTTTATTAACAATTTTTCACAACAAAGACATGAACTTCTGGTCTTTTACCTCAAATTTAATAGCCATTATGTTGTTTATATTCTTTTAATTTTTTTTCAATAAAACATATTTTTGTAAAAAAAATTGAACATTATATTCCATTTACTTAGTTATTTTGAGGTAAGCCAAGATCAAGAGAATAATAATTAGCTTAGATTGAAGGAAAGCAATCTCAAAAGCCTTCCTTCATGCGTCGTCTGTGCATGCATTTGACGGAGCTCGCATATTCAACGTTGATTTTTTTTTTTTTATTAGTGTCAGAGAGATAACTCTCATGATTATTCATGCATCAATAACCAAAACATATGTCGTGTAAATCAATCATTAAACGTTAGCATTTTTTCTTGTCTAAGATTCTTAATTTAAGTGCAATCAAATCTTTTAAATATTAATTATTCGGTTCGAAGATCAAATTTCATCAAGATAGCTTTGTGCTTTGCCTACACTCAATTAGAACCGAAGCACATGGAATGGTTCGACCATAAACAAAATATTTAACTGATTATGATTCATATTTATAATTAAATTTTCTGTTAAACCAATTTACACTAATTGTTTAAACTGACCGGTTAAACTGTTTGAATCGGCTTTTTTCTTTTTAGATAAAATTTAATATTTTTTCACATGTTATATATATTTTCATAGATTTTATGTAGTTGCACGTGAATTATTTTTCTATCATCATCTAGTTTGATGGCTAACATATTTAAATTATTTATACAGTTGAACATAAGTTAAAAATCTTGCGAATTCATTATTCAGCTCAATTTTAATAATATTTCCTGTACTTTAGCCTATCCTCCCCTTCTTTACATGCACTAAATCTTAGACCTCCTTAACCCAAAAAAAAATAAAAATTGATACCATTCTTTTATTTCTTTATTCTTCTGTTTTGTGCTCAGAAACATCAATTTGATACATATAAAGTCTAGCTTTGTAGCGTTCATCATCTTTAATTTTATATTTTTAAATATGTATTACTTTTCTTTAATTTTATTTTTTAAAATATGTATATAATTCTATTTAATTTCAAGTCTTCAATAAATAATTTACACAACTTTTAATTTCAATATTTAAAAATATATCTCTTTGAAAAATATGTGAATTTCCTTTCATTTATATATTTTTGTTTGTCAACTTATCTTCGCGGCCACTGTTAACTTGAAATTGTTTTGACTACTATAAATAAGCATGGTAAAATTCTTACCGAAAAAAATTCATATTTATAAAAATAAAAATATTGAAAATTTCAATTTTGAGAGAATAAATTATTTACAGAGTCATTTATTAAAATTAAAGAAGGTTAATTATTTAAATTAAAAATTATGGGTTTATTATCAAATCACATAATTAAGGAATATTTTGTGTGCTTCAATGCAATTTTTATTACATGACTTTGATACTTAAGAATGATGATTCTATTCTGTACCCATTCTATTAAATGAGACATTCTTTTTTTGTCAAAAAAATATGGAATAGTAATTCATTCTATGTCACATTACATAAAACCAGAAATAGAGTATAAAATCTATTTCCTCCTAAAGAGGTGAGATTGAAATTTCATAATTCATAGAATGAGATTAAAATTATTTATTCATAATCTACATTTAAAAATTTTATATAAATATACCTATTATTTTTCTTTTTTTGAGTAATAAAATATTGTCCTTTTTGATATTTTTTAGTTTATGGTATAATTTTTTTATAATCAAATTTTATTTATTTGATTACTTATTAATCTCGATAATATATGTTTTAGTTTATCATTATAATTTTTAGTCTCGACATAGATCTTTTGTCTTTGATTTAAAAACTTATTTATATATAAAAATAAATATAAAGTATTTATTTGATGTGATAATATTATTCTTTTAAAAAATAACAACATTTATTTTAATGAAATTATTAGAAAAATTAAAATTGAAACATTATTGTTAATGTTTAAAAAAATTTTCTTATAAGGGATATTTATGTTATTTATATCAATTTTGATTTTATTCTACATTAATTCTATGTACTAAATATTGGAAGTGGCTTAAAAAGATATTATATTTCAAAAGTTACTAAGCTGTGAATAGGAATAACTATTCTATTCCATTCTATTCCTATTCTATTTTGATTTCCATGAATTTATCATTCCGTGTATCAAACATTATGTTATTAATTTGGTACTCAAGAGGTTGCAAACCAATATATTTCAAATCTTTTGCCAAAGAAATATTGATCTTTGATGAAATACGCACCAAATATCTTTGGAGATTGCATAATTTTAAGATTGAATTTCACACATGTCTTTTTATCATAACTTTATCTTATTTTCTCTCTTCTCACATTAAGTCTCACACCTCATTTATAAAAAAAATAATTTATTAATTTGAACAATATAATTTAAAACAGTGTAAGAAAGGATCAGTCATGCTACACACATCAAGTGGATGCCGAATAGGAAAAAGAATAGAATAGTATTATACAGCAAGAAAAAATTTGACAAAATTTAGCTAGAATTCACTCATTCATGGATGGTTGTCAGACAAAGTAATAAAAATTATTCATTTATTTAAAAACATGCCAATTTCATTTTTATAAAATATTCTATTAAAATAATTTTTATGTACTCTTAAAGTGTTACATTTAATTTACTAAAATTATAACACGAGGTTAATATAACCATATATGTTGTTATATTAAATATAAAACTTAAATCAAATCTCAATTGTTGGCTGTGATATTCTTTGTTGGTCTTTGATAAGGATATTACTATATGTATTGGGGTTAGATTAATCTCGCGAACATAATCACAACAGGTTATAAATCAAGAAGTTTTTTCAATAAATGTTTATTCTAAAATTTAAATTTTATTTTCTCTGCTCGCTTACTATCGCATCCAATCCTTTTTGGTATTAGGTATAGTATTCCAAGATTATTTAAAGAATCTTTTCAACAAATGAGACTCACTCCACCTATTTTTATCATGCACACACCAGCGTATCATTATCCAAAAAGAAAATTCAGGGTGTTGGACTCATGGTCCTAAAGGATAGGAAGAAAGTAGTTAGGACTTTGGGAGATTCCGAGAAAAGAACAAGATTTACATTTGAAAGCAAAAACGCCCATAAAGCAAGAGATATTAAATTATTAATAATAACAATAATTATGCTAATTAATCCCTTTTTATGGACGAGTTTCGGCGCCGTTTGCTTAGCGCGATTCGAGGCCCCTTCTTCTGCCCCGTAACCCTCAAAATGGCGCCATTCACGCCTCTTGCTTTCACGTCAAATTTGGCAAAAAGAGAACAAACCCGCAAGGAATGTCATTATGGGGACTTTAATTTGCACTTTTTAGGGGACTGAGTGAGTCTTTTACAAACTGTTTCCCCAAAACAGGGTTTAGGGGTTTGGTTTTTTGGCCATTTTCACGATGAATTTGTGAGGAATTATGGTGCATATGCTAAAGCACATGAGGAACACAATGAGAGGATTAGGCCATGAGTTTTTTTTGTTTGAAATATTGACACTAATGGTCCAACTTTGTCCTTGTGGTCCTGTCATGGACGTGACATAATTGCTTGATATTTGTGGTTTTTATTTATTTATTTATTTAAAGGATGCTAAATGATGATTGGTAGTGGTGCTCTGTGCATTTATGCCATACCATTACCAAACCTTGAGAGCAAAGCTCGTTTTCTTTATTTTCTACTAAAAAGGAAGAAAATAACACGAAAAACAAAAAGAATGATTAGATGTGTGTCAACAAACTTGTAATTCAATTCACACTTCAATTTTAAAAATTAAAATGTGATAATGTTAAAAATTCGATCCTACATGAAATTATCTATCCCTTTCTCCAGCCCAAATGCTTACACCCCTCCTATGTAAAAAGAGTAAATAAATTTTATTTATGAAATAAAGCTGTAATTTTTTTTATAAAAATAATAATGTTTACATCTATTTATAGTTATAGTTTCTTAAAAGTTATTGCATAACTCTTTGTTAATTTCTAGCATAATTTTTTAAATAATTTAAATCATGCACCCTTGAGTTAAAAGGTTTTAATAACCCTTAGATTTTTCATCTAAATTCAAGAAAGGTATAGACTAGTCAGCACAATATTTTCAGTCATTCTAGCTAGAAATACGTACCAATACTCTGCCAATCTGAAAATAATTTCCAAAGTGTTCATTAATTTTATGCGAAACGAAATTTTTGTTATATATCTGCCACAAAACTTCTTAACAAACCAAGGACAAAATTGACACAAAAGTGACTGTTGATAGACGGTTTTAAACTTTCTTTTGGGAATAGTAAATGTAGTTATAATGTTTACGACCTATTTGCCATTTGAAAATCTGCATGCAATTTGCTGAAAAGCCTTGATTAACGCCAAGTGATTGGGTGTCCTTTACTTATAAAAGGGGGGAATCTTGTGACCCATTTGCCTCATCCAACAAGTCATAAACAAATCCCAAAGCAAGACACAATATTGGTGCATCTCCAAGGCACACACCACCCACCATGGGAGCTTCATTGTCCTTCTTGTTGCTGCTGGTGCTCACATTCTTATTGGTTGGGAATGTCCAATGCAACCAAAACTACAGAGAAGCATTGGCAAAATCTTTGTTGTTCTTCCAAGGGCAGAGGTCGGGAAGGCTCCCTCCAGGCCAGGAAATCACTTGGAGGTCCAGTTCTGCCCTCTCAGATGGTCGTCTAGCCAATGTATGTAAACTCCACATTTTTCTTTACTTTTTTTGAAGTGTTTACATTATTTTTGTTTTTGTTTTTGTTCTATTTGGTCCTTTCTCCTCTCTACACTTGGAGTTTCAACACGAAGTATATATGAAAGAAAGAATACTCACTTATTAATAAGTAGGTGACCACCAGGCCTAAGGGCTCTCTTTGGTCCTTTGAATACATTATAGAACGAGAGAGTAATCCATCCCATCTTATATATCTTGCTTAATTTGTTGGCAATAAAATTTGAATTTAGGCTTCGATTATTACGTATCTCCTTGTGGACTGATAAGTCTTTCACTATGCTTTACTGCTATTTTCTAGAGTATTTGGTATTTCTTTGTTTGTGTTTTTCTTGATAAGAAAAAACATTTTTTATTTAAAAAAAAGTACTTTTTTTAATATTAGTGTTTGGGTTTTTTTTTTTTAAAAAAGTTGAAGTACTAAAAAAGCAGGATTTCTGTGTTTTTTTTTTTTAAATTTTTGTGCTTATGAAAAAAGACTTTTCTTTAAAAATATGAAGAAGCTGTTCAAATGTTAAAAAAAATGTACTTATCAAATATTCCATTCAAACATAAAATGTTTGTATTTTTTATAAAAAATATTTTTAAAAAACATATAAAAAAAGAACTTTCTTTGATAAGCTCATCCAAATAAGCCTTATTCTATTTGCTTTCACAGTGTACTTGTGGGATTTAAAATAAACATATTTTACAGGCTTGATCACATCTTTGGGGTCAAATAAACTCTTTTAATAATATAGAAACACATTATTGAATAACAGTTAAAATTTTTTTTACATTAATAATTAATCAAAATTCAATCAATATTATTATCTTTAGTCAGAAATTGTCAATTACATCTAAGGCCATCAAAAACAGTTTAGCCTATTTGGCTTGGCAAAACTATTGAGCCAACCCATTCATTTGTGTGAAAAATTATACTTTTGCACTCACCCATGCGACTGAACCGTTTGGCAAGTTAGTGCATGTTTTGGTAGATTAATTTTAGGAAAAAATTACTTTTTTTTTCATAATTATTTCAGTAAGATTTTAATTATAAATTATGTTAACTATAAAATAAATTAATTCAAATGCAGATATCTCACATATTCAAATATCATTTGGCAGGTGGATTTAAGCGGAGGGTACTATGACGCCGGGGACAATGTGAAATTCAATTTTCCAATGGCCTTCACAACCACCATGCTATCGTGGGGCACAATTGAATATGGCAAGAGAATGGGGGCCCAAATCAATGAAGCAAGAGCTGCAATTCGTTGGGCCGCAGACTACCTCCTCAAGTGTGCCACAGCCACCCCTGGGAGGCTCTACGTTGGGGTTGGAGACCCAAACGTGGACCACAAATGCTGGGAGAGGCCAGAGGACATGGACACTGTTCGCAATGTGTATTGGGTCTCTCCCCAGAACCCTGGCTCTGATGTTGCTGCTGAAACTGCTGCTGCCCTTGCTGCTGCCTCCATTGTTTTCCGAAAGGTTGACCCATCATACTCTAAGACCTTGTTGACCACTGCCCAAAAGGTTTACCAATTTGCTCTGCAATATCAAGGTGCTTACAGTGATTCACTTGGATCTGCAGTTTGCCCTTTTTACTGCTCATATTCTGGTTTCAAGGTAAAACTCATTTTCTAGTTAGGTAGTACCGTTGCCAACTTTTTTTGTGCCTTAAAGTCAATGTTATTTGACAGTCAATCATTATTTGATAAGTAAAGGGTTGGGTGGTATGAAAATGAGAAAATGAATGGATTGTTTTAGTAAGCTTTGTTGATATTCAGGATGAACTATTGTGGGGAGGCGCATGGCTTTTCAGAGCAACAAATGCTGTTTACTACTATCGTTTGGTGAAGTCCTTGGGAGCTGATGATCAACCAGATATCTTCAGCTGGGACAACAAATATGCTGGTGCACATGTCCTCCTCTCAAGGGTAAATTACTCACTGTGCCAGCACTCAGAAATATGAAGAGTCAATGTGCGTGCGTGTGTCCCTGAAGTTTGTTTGACTCATTGGTTTTCTATTATTCTTTTCTAATTGTTAATGCAGCAAGCATTGCTGAACGGTGACAAGAACTTTGATCAATATAAGCAAGAAGCTGAGAATTTTATGTGCAAGATCTTGCCCAACTCCCCCTCTTCAAGTACACAATATACCCAAGGTAAAGGCAACACAATATACCCAAGGAATTTCAAAGAAAACGGTTGCATGTATCCAAGTCATGAATCATGATTATGAATATTCATGAAAATTCCAACGTCTAATGCAATTCTGAAAAGTACTTTTGTCCTGGCTTTTATGTAATCTGATTATAAGCAATATATAGTATTCCAAATATTCCCAAGGGGAAATGATGCCATGGAACTGTCAAATATGACAAAATCTGCATCTTCAATCCATAAACTTTAAATGGCTTTGAATGTCATAAAGGGCACTACTTGATGAATTACTTCTATTGATATGCAGGGGGACTCATGTACAAGCTTCCTGAAAGCAACCTGCAGTATGTGACATCAATAACATTCTTGCTTACAACCTATTCCAAGTATATGTCAGCTACAAGGCACACATTTAACTGTGGCAGCCTCTTTGTCACTCCAAATACCTTAAGGAGCCTTGCAAAAAGACAGGCAAGTCTCTCAATCCCATTATTTCAACCTTGGTGTCTTCAATTTTCTCTTCTCTTTTGCCTCTTCCTTTGTTAACACAACTTAATTTAAAATTTCAGGTAGACTATATATTGGGAGAAAACCCATTAAGGCTGTCCTACATGGTAGGTTATGGTCCATACTTTCCCAAGAGAATTCACCACAGAGGATCTTCTTTGCCTTCCCTAGCAGCTCATCCACAAACCATAGGTTGCGATGGTGGCTTCCAGCCATTTTACTATTCACTGAACCCTAATCCTAACATATTGGTTGGGGCCGTAGTTGGAGGTCCGAACCAGAATGATGGATATCCAGATGACCGCAGTGACTACAGTCACTCTGAACCTGCAACATACACCAATGGTGCGATTGTTGGACCCTTGGCATACTTTGCTGGTGTCAATTAATGCTGGATTGACTTTAATTACAACATCAATTAGGGCTTGGTCATCAACTGTAGATATTCTCTTATCTCTAGCCCACAAAGGGATGTCTGCCAAGCAAAAAACAGATGGTAGACTATGAATTTAGCAGTGTTCACTTACTGTCTTTTGACCAACATATATATAATACCACTTTTTATAATTATTATCCACTATAACTCATTCTCAAAAATAATTCTCACAATATGTTGCTTTTGGACAACTCAGCACTATTTTTGTTTTTGCCATGACCATCTAACTGTATCAACCATAAAAAAATGTTTAAATAATGAGTCGTCAAAATATATGGCTACCTATGAGAAATTGTCACATTTATCCTCATATATGGCAAATGCGAATGGAGAAAACGGGCCAACCCAGCCCGTCTTGATTAAGACTGACCTGTAACAGGCTGGTCCGGTATGGTTTGACCCAAGCTTTGTATGTAATGTACACTACCACAATAAAGCAACTACTCTATTTAGCCTTAACATACTGTCTTAATTGCAAAGATAATGGAACTAGTTCGCAATAAGAAAGGTTGGCTCGGATGCCTAAAGTATAACAGTATGGTTGGCAGTGAATCAGTAGCAGAAAATCGATCTCATTAATTTAGCAATCGAATGGAAATGTACTATGGAAACTCTAAAAACAAGCAAAGCACTGAATATGATAAATGTGATGAAATAGACCAATTGTAGTGAAAGTACCATACAAATACCAACCAGCAGTATATCTAATGCAAAACTACACAAACAGACCAAAATAACAACATGTTGCCTTAAACGTATTCTTTGATGTGTCACAGCAATGAATGGACAATGAGCACAGGACCATACTAAACACCGAAGAACTTCACTAACCAGCATAATTTCATTTATGCACCAACAAAAGTGGAATTTTATGGCAAAAATAAGTATTAGAACCCATTCAAAAGAACTAGCCAAGAATAGAACTGAGACATCAAAAATCATGTGAGAGACCCTATTTTCAGCAAACCAACTAACTCTTCAATTTGAACCAATAATGTGCGAGATTTTTTAATTTTTTTTGACAAACCAGTTATAAAATAAACAAATTCAAAGAGAGGACCGCATACCCACAAGGGTATGGTTTAGTGGTAAGCAAGCTTAAACCTTAGTAGGACGAATTTTACCTGCAATGTTAGGGATTCGAATCCTGCTTGAGAACACTTTGTGGGAAGGAGCAACTTCAATACCCTGAACGAGGTTACATCTCGTAAGAACCAAAAAAAGTAAGAAGCTCCATAAAATTCAAATATTCTGTTGGAGCAAGTTCACCCATTTAGACACGCAAGACAGCCATGCCCATCTATCTATTAATGTTAAGCACACTAATTAGATTTAAACCACAATTCCCAATTTCCCACATAAAGTTAAACACCAGTTTTGCGTTAAGTCCTACTCCTTAGAATTGTCAACTCTCAATCTCGTAGCCTAACACATCTACATGAAGAACCGGAAAAAAAAAAAAAAAAAAGACAAAGAACACACCAACTGTGAAGACCAAACTCCAAAAGTTTTCAACTTGTCACCATCTTGGCTAGTTAGAAAACAACTTTGAGAACAAAACCATGTTACTTTAAAAAGCAATCTAAATAGAAACTTATACCGTGAAAATCTGTTCCTGAATGTATGCCTTTGTTTCTATGTCTCCCTAGTCCCTAGAAAAGAAAACAAACTTAAGAAATAACTAAAAAAAATCCTCAAACTTACCGAAGCTAATTCAATTTTAAAATTTAAGCATGCTTATGTTTTGACTATCACCAAAGTGATATTCTTAATTTTGTCCTGATCAATTTCAAAATTTTAAATTTATTCAATAGATCATTAGATTTGAAGGAATTTGAATCAAAACAATAGTTCCGTAAACATCGCAGCTAATTCAAAAGAGACATTGACTTCCAAAAGACCTCTTTCTCAAACCCATTTTCAATTAGTCAACGCAAAAATTAACTTCACAGAAATAAATAGAAACCCTAATTTTTCCTTTCTTAGCTATCAAACAATATATCAATGAAAAATTGTAATTTAGACTTGCACAGACAGATTACACATTACAGCCACAGGTCAAGGAGCAATTAAATAAAAGAGAACAAGATGCAGAGGTAAACTTCACCAACCTGACATGTGAGGCATTGTGTTGTGATGTGATGAGCACAAGCACACAAAGGGTGGCCAACAGCTTAAGGTCACAACAAACGATTGGCTTCATGTGAGGGTGAGGGTCAATGGTGGCATCAAAGGTTGTAGAAACAAAGAGGAATAAGAGACAACGCAAGAAAGGTATCGAGGTGAGGTGAAAGGTGACAAGGGCCTAGATTATCATTTCAAAATTTCATAAAAAATAATTTTTTCCTGCATTCATTGTGTAGAGAAAAGATTCACCAACCTATTGATGCAAAGTGCGCTGCACTGATATGAGTAATGCTAGCACAGGGTAAATGAATGGTGGCTAAAAATGACAGTGAATAACAGTTACAAGTGAGATATGCATGTGTTATCAAGAAGACAGAAATGCAAAGGCTATAGAGGAGGGGGAGAAGAATGACAAGGGCAGGGGTTGTCATTTCAAGAACAGAATAATTTTGCCCATGAAAACTTTAAAACAACTTTCAATCAATTTTAAAATCCCTATGGCAAATGCATTTTTCAGAAGCCAAAAATACTAGCTTCAATGTGCTTTAGCTTTTATTATAGAAACTCATCCAAACACATTTTGACAGCTAGAAGTACTTTTTTATTGACAAAAAGTACTTTTTTCCAGAAAAAAAAAAATCCATACACACTGTTCTATAGCAACTACCACAAAAGGCTTTTGGTGCTTCCACTTTTTTCTCATAAGCCCATCTAAACACATTTTTTAATAGTTTAAAGTTTATTTCTTATGAATAAAGTGTTCTCTTTCAAAGAAAAGAGAATCCAAACAGGCTCCAAAGAACATCACGGTAAACTAAAATCTAAACGTGAAGTTCCTTTCCCCATAAAGCTCTTCATCTAAATAAATTTTTATTCTACAAAGTGAAGGGCTATATTTTGGACAACAACAAAGCTAGCTCCTCATCAGACACCTTAACTTCGATGTAAGCTCCCAATGATGCAGCAAGTCTTGCAGCTATTTGATGTTTACACTGGCACACACGAAAAAGTACATTGTATATTTAAGCATCAGAATAATACAAATGTTTATAAGCAATTGAAGATAACAATATAATGGATAAGTATTTGGCCTTACACAAAGTTGTTCTCCTCTATTTACAACATCGTAGAAGAAAGAATAACAGGCACAAAAGTTTTCAGCAAAACACAGATAGTGGTCTTTTCTTCGAGATTCTCCTGTAACCTAAAAAGTAGAGAGCTAAATACATCATTTGAATCAAACATCTGAATTGTTTATTGTATTCTATAAATTATCAAACAAAACATATGATTTGTTTATCCAAATTCTGACAAATTTCCATTTTTCAATCAATATCTACCCGTTCAATTCAAATCACTAGTCGGAACGCAGAATCTAAAATGGATCCTCAATTTCTTGAATTTGGACACTTGCATGCAGGAGTTAACAAGGTTAGATGCAATGCAACAAATGAATCAAACCTGAAAGATAAACCTTCCACTAGGCTGACCAGAAATCCTCTTGACACCTCTTTGATCCACTATTCTACTCGCTCCCTCAAAGTTCTTGCCAAATATGAAATGTAAACTGGGTTTTGTGACCAAATGATCCAAAGACACAGCGTTAAACACAAGATATGATAGCCCAAAAAAAAAAACAGAAGGGACGAAATTGACTTACACCCAAAGCTGATCATCATTCACTGTTCCCAATTCAGTGTGATTGCAATTATCAAATGCCAAGTATGAATCATGAAATGAAAATTAAAGGGCAAAAGTGGGTCAATCAGCTGGATCTGCAAGTCAAGTAAAAATGGGTTCTACAGAGGGAAACAGAAAGAAATGGACCTGAGCGCGTGGATTCAATTTCCTTCCACATTGCATCTGCTACCAAACTACTTGCACTCATTCTCACTTTGACTGCACTCCACTAACTCTGCAAGTTCTTTTGGCAGTTGGCACTGTTTAGTTCAACAACTTGGAAGTATGTTCCTTGGTCAAAAGCTAATCTCCACGAAATTTCTGAAAAGTGCTCCAAAATAGGTTGGAACTTGGAAGTCTTGATAAAGACAAGCTGCATACAAGGTGACAAAATGAACATGTTTGTTTAATGCCTAAACTAGTGCCATGCCCACATGTTGCTGCAGGTATGCACTTTATATTTTTTGATAGAAAATAAGGGGGTGTTTGGTTTGTTTTCTGTTTTTTGTTTTAAGTGGATATGTTAATTAAAAAAAATGCCACCTTCTTCTCATTCTATTTCCTATGTTCAAAATTTCGTAAAGAAAATGGTGAAAACAAGTATTTCCTGT
Source organism: Castanospermum australe (assembly GCA_019955255.1). Lineage (NCBI taxonomy): Eukaryota > Viridiplantae > Streptophyta > Magnoliopsida > Fabales > Fabaceae > Castanospermum > Castanospermum australe. The sequence continues at coordinate 188,294 of NSJW01000232.1, read as the reverse complement.
TTTCACCATTTCTTTCACAAAATCTTGAAAACATGAAATAAAATGAAAACAAAGGTGGCATTTTTGTAATTATAATGAAAACATATCAACTAAAAAGGAAAACAGAAAACAAACCAAATACCTCTTAAACTTTTTTAGAGAGAAAAGGGGGTGAAGTGTCTCAATACATGCTTTTAGCAGATGATATTGTTCTATTTGATGGGTCGAGAAGAAAAGTAAACTTTAAACTTGATTGTGGAGGTAAGCTTTGGAATTGAAGGGCTTTCGATTAAGTAGGAGTAAGATTGAGTATAAGGAAAGCAAGTTCAGCAAGACATGAGCTAGAAATGTTTTGGAAGTGAAAATTGGAAATCCCATCATACCACAAGTTGCACTGTTTAGGTATCATGGATCCATTTTACAAAGTGATGGGGAGATTGATGGAGATGTCACACATATGATTCAAGCTAGGTAGATGAAATGAAGAAATGCTTCAGGTGTAATTTGTGATTGCAAAGTGCCTGTCAAACTCAAAAGAAAATTTTACAGGACAGGTACAAAACCAGCAATGCTGTCAGGTAGTGAATGTTTGGCAATGACATGCCAACAAGAGAAAACAATAAGTGTGACAGAGATGAGAATGTTGAGGCGGGCAAGTGGACATACAAGAAAAGATAAGATTAGGAACAATTGAAAAAATGCATTCAGGAAAAGGTTGGAGTAGTACCTATTAAAGAGAAGATGACAAAAACTTGCCTAAGGTAATTTTGTCATGAGAGAAGAAGACCAATAGAGGCTTTAGTTAAAAAGTTGATCAACTGAAAGATACTCTGATCAAAGAGGGTAGAGGAATACTAAAAAACCTTTAGGTGAAACCATTAAAAAGAGACCTTACCCTAAATGGTTTTATTGATAATTAGGTTTTTGATAGAGCCCAATGGCATCGATTGATGCATTTAGTTGACCCACCTAGTGGGATAAGGCTTGGTTGTTGTTGTTCATGTTTTAGAAAAATGGGCAAAGTACAACTAGGAAGGAATCCTCCAAAAGAAGAAAATGTATATTCAAAAGAAACCATGGAAAAATAAGAACGCAACAAAGCTACCCAATCTCTCCGCATCTCCGAAATAGCAACTCCCTTAAGAAAGATATCTAAGTAATCTTTGACCAATTTTGTTAGCTGAGAAGCTAAAATAAAATAATTAACTAATTTAAAGTAAATAGAACTTTCTAAAAGAATACCTCAAAATAGAAAATTCATATACCAATTATAATAAGATACATTCATCTCCTTCCCAAAATGTTTGAATTCTTCTCCAATCTTCCATAATGCTCCAGGATCAAATTTGTATCATGTATCTGCAAGTCAAGTTCATATCAGCAAGCATGTACATATCATATGCCAAATTTAAATAGTGAAATGTACCTGAAGAAAGCTACTACAAAGCCACAGACCATCCACATTATCAAAGTTTTCCACATTTTGCTCAAGCTCATCTGGTAACCATTGGTTTACCAGAATCATGCATATTTTATATCAAGCAAGAAAACAATGTACAGAAGCCAAGCCACAATAGAATAGTCTAATTCAAACATGCCAATTCCAAGACTAGCCAAGTTGTCCACTCTTAGATGAATTACATATCAAGATGAACTCAATGATATCAAGTAACTAGCCCATGAACAATAACATGCTAGAAAAGAAGAGATTTATCACTGCATCACTTCAGCCCAAGTCTTGACCAGAAGCATACATGAAACCTCAAGTCAAAAGAAAAAAGAATAATCATTTAAACTGACTCAACCAGCAGCCATTCATATTGAGAACCAACTATAAGAGTATTTGACACAGTCATAAACTTCCAAAAAGTTGATTCAGTTCATGCAACATAAGTTCATCCATGCAAAAAAGTTCAAAGTTTCTTCAAACATGTGTAAAGAAATCAACTCACAGACCTAAACCAGCCATATATATAGCATCAAACATCCATGAAAGCAAATGTGAAACAATCATACATATTGCAAAATATTTTGTAAGTTCCCACAAGCCTTAAAACTTCAAAACCTAAATCAACAGCTAAGGTTTACATCTACATTCAAGTACGTGCTAGCTTGAAAAGCAGCTGTAAGAAAACACACACTACATGCAACCCCATGCAAAGCTAAAGCCATAAAACAAAATTCTGATTGGAGTTTGAAGGGGTTGCCTTAACACATGAGTGTGGGATAGAAGTTTAACAAGAGAAAAACACTATGTTTCTATTATCTAACACAAAAAATGGTTCACATAGCTCAAGTTATTGTCAAAACACTGAAGGCGACAGCAAACAACAAGCAAAACTGGCAAAGGCTGCACAAAAAATAATGGATTTTGATCTTAAAGCACAGTGATGTACTGCAGGAAAAGGAGAAAGAGAATGGAAGAAAACACAGAGAGGGACAGAAACGGGGTGAAGTAGAGAAGAAACGGGGGAGAAGTAGACTGAGGAGGCAGAAATAGAAGTATAGTAAGTTAGTAACAATTTCAATTCTCAATTCAAGTCAAAGTCTGCAAACCAAATTACATAGCAATCCTTAAATTGGCAAACCCAACTTAACCATGTAATCCTAAATTACAAAAAAGCCCAAATAACCCAAATTAATTAAAATTACTCTAACAAGTAACAACACCTAAATTACTAACAGGATATATTTATATGGATATGGATTGGGATTTTATAGTTGTTTGGGTATTTAATACTAATTTAGGTTCATCATATCAGGAAACAGAACTCGCCAATAAAATATTCCAATCTGTAAGAAGTCCGAAAATCGGTGCCAATAAATGTGAGACAGGCTACTCCTTTGTCATGCGTGATTTCTGTTCCTGAGTTCAAGCTGAGCTGAACCAAGTAATCTGAGCCAAGCCACTGACACATCTGGCCAAGCTGTTTTGATGCAGATTAGACCCAGAAGCCATTTTTGGCCCTTTTTCACATTCTGGGTTCTACTTCCATGGTCTTCCAACATCCTTCAGTCATTTTTGGGGTTATTTTGCATTTTGTGACTTATTTTGACACTTTTTAGAAGTATTCAGTTTTCTTGCAGATACTTTGATTGAATCTTGCACTATTTGGCTTCCAAAATATTGAAATCCATGTGTTTATAGTTATCTAGTGAGAGGCACTGTAAATACTAAGGAGATCCGGGTTCAAAAAGCTACAATTAACATGAGAAGTGAGAACAGTAATCTAAGACGAGGCTACGGGCCTCCATTTTGTAATGTGAGGTAAAAGTATTCTAACTCTCACTACTGTGATTCATATGGCGACGCCTGCTATTGTGATAAGTACTATCATGACTCATATTCTCATAATTCATATGATCATTATGAGCAAGTTGGATTGAACTCTAAAGCTTATAGAAATCATGGTCACATTCCCTCCAAAGATGTACAAGTTCAATCCTAGTTGATCCAATTTGGGATAGCCAAAATGGAATTGGGCGAAGTTTCATATTTTCAGATAATTTTGATGATGTTGAGCAACTTCAATCCATTATCCTCTCCCTGAAGTCTGATCTTAAAGCTAGCTCATCTACAAAGGTTAACATTACTTCTGAGATAGGCATCAAGAACATTATGTGCAAAATTCTGCTGATAAGTGCATTTGATTGAATCCGATGATAGCGTTGTGGTTGTAGAATCATTAAATTGTCCTTCAAATATTGATGATGATGGTAATGTAATAGGTTTTAACTGTCTCTCTGAGGTTGATGATAAAGAAGGGAATTGGCAGGTTATGCAAGAAAAGGAGGAAAAAGAAGAGTTAGAGTTTGATCAAAGTGAAGCTCAACTGCTCAAGATCCAATGAGATCAACAATACTGGCATTGTTAATACTCAAGTTGAAGAAATCAACAACAAGGAAGTGTTGAGAGCTGAGAAGAAGTCTATTGAGGTCCAACCAAGGAAGGGTGTTAAATGATTACACAATAATCCCTCATTTTCTTATCAAACTCCAAACAAGGGAGGGTAAAAATGAGGGATTCTCATGTGATCCTTCAATACAAAACATACCCTAACCAGACAGCTAAAAAATAAAACAAACTCATTCACGATAACAGAACAACCTATTTCACACAAAGTACCACATTCATGGTCAAGAGGCACTAATGTTAATCAACCAGTGGCAATTACCCCAAATCCTAACCAACGGGAATGACCCATTGCTTCAAATCCCAATCAGTGCACAATTTCTCATTCTAAGCAGTTCTATCCATGTGTAGGCCAAAGAATGAGAGAGGGGTACTGAACGAATTACCTGGTACCGAACATTCACGGAACAAGATCAGGTTGGACGGTCTCAACGCCTCTTGTTTTGCCTTCTGGCGTTTGGGCCGTCGTATTGGAGTGATTTGCTGGTCTCACTCTCGCTCGTGGTTGAGATTAGCAGAGAGTAAAATATAAAGGAAGAAACTGGAGAAGAGCCACTCCTAGTACCCATGCAATGCACATAATGCAATAACTGTTGTTTGGAGATACTTGTTGAATTGATTTGTAAAAGTGTTTGTTTTTACATAAAAAAAGAGAATAATATATATATATATATATATATATATATATATATATATATATATATATATATATATTTGTCGTTGCTTCAAGTGGTTGAAAGGATTGAGATATCTGTAGTCTCATGTGTAACGATGTTTTTGCTTACTCTTTTGAAATATCAAGCATATTATTAGGGTTTTAACCATTAGTATTAAAATAAATCTATTATTGTTATTATTTTTGTAAAAAAATTATAGCATAAAGAAGATTAAATAAAATGGAATTCATATATATATCATTTGAAGGTATTGCTTGACAATAGTCTATATGGTTAAACATAAACTGCATTTTCTAAATTATTAAAAGTATTATTATAAGTTGTAACCATGAATTGTACTGAAAATTTTAAGTAAATAAACACTTCGACATGATTATACTTTTGGACAAAAAAACATGCAATACAAATTGAAACTTTGAGTTTATAAATACTCCATAGTTGGATTAATAAGTATAAAAAATTTATCAGTAACAAATTTCACTTTTGTTGCATATTCAATAATTCATTTATTTGTTTGTTTGAAGAGATATTCAATTTTAATTGACGTAAAAAATAATCTAAAGATATTTTTATTGTTAAATCAAGAAAAAAATTATCTAATTACTGACTGGGGTGGGTTATATACCATCAACATGTTCTAACTTTAAAAATAATAAATAATAATTATGTAATAAATTCAATAAAATTTTATAAATCTAACTCAAACTATCATGCTTATAAATTTTAAAATTTAAATTAAAAATATGTGATGTTAAAGGTCATGCACCACTTCAAATTAAAAAAAAAAAACAGTATTGTATGGCCATAGTGACATTAATTTTGCCAATCCATTTGAATAGACAAGTCCTTACATTGATTAAACAATTTGATATTTTTTGAATTTGACTCTAATTAAAATGGCCATAATACTGCTAGCTCAAAGTTTTTTTTAATAATTTTGGCATGTAGCGGTGACTGCTTAAAAAATATTTTTGACAAAATAGAATTGATTCTTTACGAAAGATTAATTCTAAATCCGATTTGTGATACAGCAATTCATGGAAAAGCATGAATTAAATAACTAATAAGATAGAAAACAAAATTACAGGGCAAGACAATGATTTTATTTTTTGAAATATTGAAGGCAACTTAATTAGTTAATTTCTTTGGTCTTTACAAGTTAAAGAGAGGGGCGATTATCCAATTTCAAGGTTAGCACTTATAACAAGTTTTAGTAAGAACTTATAATGGTACCTAGATCTTTTATCAATAAGCAATCACAAATAAAAATCGAATTCAGTACCTTTGAATAGACGTAACTCGATTAATTCCCAATAACACTTAATTAGTCGATCGGGGCAAAAGTATTGTCCTCCATGCTGCAAAAATATTTGTTAAGAAAATTCTAGCTATTAGATGGAGATTTTCTTCAAATATTGGAAAAGAATATTTTTTTAATATAAAGTTTTCACAATCATAGGCTACCACAATCTAATATCAAGACAATTTACAAATATTAGTGAGAATTCATACGAATACTTACAGATCGCTTATTAAAAAAAACTTTATTAGGATTCAAAAGAATTCACAGTTATCTTACCAGTTAAAATAATCTTCGTTAACTTCTGGCGAACGGGTTCGTAATACGCAAAAATCTATCGAATAATTCCCGGCCAAATCCTAAAAAAAGCTAAAAAGTACTATTTGATGAGCATGCATGGTATTAAATAGTTGGTCAGGTAAAGGCTGACCAAGCCAATATGTAGATTTTGACTCAAATAGTAGAAGTACATGACTTAATTAGTGATATCCTCAGATGGAGGATGGGATAAGAAGGATAAATACCCAAATCATTCTTACAAGTTTATCATTTGGATTTAGAAAATGAAATTTCTTTTAGAATAGAAAATCCTCTATTCCTTTTTACAAAATTGGAGTTGTTGCAAATCATTCATCTTCGAATTCAAGTAACTTTGTTTTTTGAGTAAAGATTTATTTCCACCTGGAAGAACAAACGTGTTTTGGTTCCAATGTGAAATATGAATTCCATTTCTCGTTAACTACCACAGTAGTTGCTTGCTCGGCAATTTTACTTGGGTATGCCACTTTTGAAAAAAAAAAAAGTTCTCAAAGTGTCCCACTTTTTTTTCTTATTTACTAGTTAGTAACGGTTTTGGTTTTTATATTTTTATAATTTAAAAATAAAAATCATCCAACATTTGGATGACTCATAGATTTTTTTATTATTTTATGATATTTAATTTGGTTTATTATTATTTTATTTGTATTTATTTTTTTATAAATTTAAAATAAATATATTATTTAAAAGAAATTGAAAAAATAATTGAGTCGTTCATATATTGAACAACTCAAGTTGCTATTGCTGGAGGATAATATTGGCAAATTAACATATTTTATGAAAAAATACAAAAAAATTATGGGTGGTAGCTACATTCTGTAGCTTTTAATATGTGTGTGTGTGTGTGTGTGTGTGTGTGTGTGTGTGTGTGATTAATTAAGTTAGGATTTGTTTTGTTATAATGGAAATGTAAAAATGACAAAAAAATTAAAATAAATAATATGATAAATAATAAGATAAATTTCATATAAAATAAGTATTACATTAAATTAATTAATTAATTGTGATTCGGTGCCATATTTATTTATTTTTTATATGGGAGGAGCTTTGTAACATTTAACCGTTATTGTTGTGTCCCGATTTTTGATTCATCTTCAAGAGTAGGAATATTATCCACATGCTAAAAAGAATAATTATGCTCATATTACAGACTAAAATTATGCATGTCTTATGAAGATATATGAGATGTGCCCTGAAGATGATACTCATGTGCTAAGGTCATAAGATATGGTTTCTCTAAATAATAAGTGTGAGATAATGATGATTGTGATGGCCGTTCTTGATGATACATGTATACAAAAGATGGAGCCCCATAATAAGCACCAAAAATTTGTTGGTGGTGATCTTTGATGAATATGACTCTCAGAAAAGACCTTTGTTGAAGACTTCTGTACAAACAGAGAACTTTTGCACAGAATCTTCAAGGCATGACAATGCACTTTCCTTTATGTTTAATTCACCTCATCAATTTTTTGATCACTGGGTGCAAATGGATACTTGAGAATTTTTTTTAAGATACAATAAAGAACACTTAATGAGTTTTGCATACACACAATCAAGCCAATGACACCAATGATATTTTGCAGAACGATAATTCCTATTTTACTTCCTGTGCATAGAAAGAAACACATATTGATTTGGATTAAATTTGATTGTGGGTGATGCCTATCTTTTGTAAACTTGTAAACATCCCTTCATGATCAGATACAACAATTGAGATGAAGGATTTTCAGAAACCATCACATCCTTTTGGAGAAAGGAATGAATATGGACTATTGCAGTACTGCACAATGCCACGGCCATGCGACACTTTGCCGCATTGAAAGAGTGCCTAACCGAAGAGGTACACAACTCGGCAATGCCGACGGGCACGTCCATGTAGGTGGTCCCATTGTTTGTGCAATTTTGCGCAAGCCTGGCAATATGATACATGACCTAGACCACTACACGACCGTATGGCCGTTCTCCTCTATTCCACATGAAACCTCATTCACTAGGCATTACACGCTTAATCCGTGCAGCATAACACTACTGTGTAGGCGTGCTACTCAAATGTCGTCATCCCGTGGTCTACACAGGATGGTCTTTCCATTGAGCACAGTTGTGATGGCTTTTGTTCATTTGGAAATCATTCACAATCCCTTACCATTTTTCAAATTGAACCCAAATCCTTATTATTCTAGAAATCTTATACTTTATATAAAGGTATCTTGTGATTTGAACTTTTACTTAGTAAGCCATGATTTTCACTAATTTGAATTAAATGGTAGATCAGCTTTGAACCATTTAATTCATATGAACAATGGTAGACAGCTTACACATAAAATCTATGTACCATTGAATGTCATATTTAACAATGACACATTTAACGTGTCCTTATATCTTATATCCTTTTCATAAATGCTTTAAGAGTCAAGCACTTTAACTCCAAGAAGTGGCCTTCATATAGGTAGCAATGTTCTGAAAAATCAAACCAGTGAATGAACTGATTCACAGTTTAATGATTCAACCAGCGTTGAATTGTGGTTGAACCAGTGTATAATTAAATATGTATTTATATTTATATATTTTAAAATTTTAATATATATACTTATTAAAAATTATACACATACATACACTAATTATATACAATAAAAATTATATATATCAACACATTTATTATTTGTATCATCCTTAATATTTGATTCATTTTGAACATTTATTTCATTTTCATTCTCTCTATGCTTTGAAGATTTATGAAATACTAAAATTATTGTTTTTTGATAAATATATTTTACATTAAATCTATTTATTTATATTTAATATGGTAAAATATTTTTCGTTTTAAATTTGATGAAATATTGCTTTGTATAAGTTTATTAAGACTTGAAAATAATTTACTCATTTTTGAACCCAATATTGGTGTGTACACATGTATTTGTTTGGAAAATGATAACGCAATGCAATTTAAGTATATAACATGTATAATGAACACATGGACAAAAAGCCATAAATGGTTCAGTAGCAAGATGACACCATCCTATTTAATGGGGCCATGTTCAAATCTCCCCTTTAAAACTAGGGGTGTTCATAATCAAAATTAGTTTTATTTGATTTTCTTTTTATACGAACCGATTGGTTTGATTCATTTTTTGATTTTCATTTACAAAACCGAACTAAACAAAATCAAACTTATATAATTATACATATATATTTTTATGATTACATATTTATATATAATTAGATTTTAATTTATTATTATTTCTATAGAAATATTTATGTTAATTTTTTACTTATATCTATTTGATTATGCTTTTATTAACATTTTTAAGCTAATTTGTTGTTAACTAAGTTATGGAAAGAAAAAAGTCAAGTTAGATTTAATTTTTTCTAAGAAAAGAATACTTGGCAAAAAATCAATTGGTCCAAATTGAACCAAACCGATTGAGAATGATTTGGTTCAATTTGGTTCTCCAATTAAAACAAAACCGAACTAAACTGATATGGTTTGAATGATTTTTCTCCTCAAAACCAAACCAAACCGTGAATACCCCTACTTAAAATGTTGAACTGGGGAACCAACCAAACTGTGGCCAATTCACACAGTTTGGTCAGCTCATGTTTGGTTCTGCAGTCTAGTAGTGGTTTTCAAGCTAAATGATTATGAAGTCTTGACCGAACCAACCAATAGCTTGGTTCATGGTTGAACCGATCCGACCGGTTGATCTAATCTAGTTCTCAGAACCTATGATAGGTAGACTCTATTAAAAGTGTCTCATGATAAACACTTCAGTAAATATATGCTATACGTCTATTAAGAGTAAAAGTTTAACCTTCCCCTTATTTCTCATGGTACCAAGTACTTCACTCATTGAACTCAAGACTTGATTTTATTCAAGTGTGAGTTGAGGTTCTACCATTGGTGATAATTTAAATTATGGGCTTAAGTCTCATCCCTTTTGATGTTTTCAACACCAAATCCCTTATTGATTCTTTCGATAAAGGATATGCAAGATTCAATTTTGTCCTTATATAATTAATGAATATCATCCAATTCACAATTAATTCTTTCACATAGTTATGTCCTAGTCCAATGTGCTTGGACTTTCCATCATACACTTGGCTATAAGACTTTTAAAGTGTAGATTAGCTATCACAATGTATTGGTATTGGTGCCATTGGTTTTGACCATACCGGCATCTCATAAAGCAAAATTTTAAGCCATTCTGCTTCCTTACTTTTTGTAACAAGAGCTATAAACTCTACAGCTATTATACAAGTCTGTTTCTTGGAACCTCAAGAAATAGCACCCCCACCAAAAGTGAAGACCCAACCGCTCATTGAAGCTTCTTTGTAACTTACCCAACTAGCATATGCGTATCCTTTCAAAACTAAAGGATTTCCATATAGTTTGAACTATAATTTATAATGCCCTTCAAGCATTTCAATACTCTTTGTAAAGCATGTCAGTGGTCTTTACTTGGATTGCTTGTATACCGACTCAATCTACCTACTGCATAAGCAATATTTGGTCATGTACATGTCATAGCATACATCAAGTATCTAATTATTTTAGAATGTTCAAGTTGTGCAACAGGACAGCCACTATTTGGTACTAATTTAACACTAAAGTCAATGGATGTAATAACCGGATTGCAATCAAAGGATTAAATTTCTTTCAAACTTTTTCTATATAATGGGAGATAGTCTTAAATTGTTACCATCTCTGACTATTCTCATTCTTAATATCATATCTACTACTCTCATGTCTTTCATATCAAAATTACTAGACAAGAATCTTAGTGTTTTCTACCTCTTATAAATTAGTACCAAATATTAGCATGTCATCCACATATATATAAATCATGAAACCTTTTCCATTATTAAATTTACTATACACACATTTGTCAGATTCATTAAGTTTAAATCCATTGGCAAAAACAACTTCATCAAAAATTTTTTGCCATTTCTTAGGGGCTTGCTTAATTCCATTAATTTGCACACTTTGTGTTCTTGACCAACCACCATAAACCCTTAAGTTGCTTCATATACACCTCCTCTTCCAATTCCTCATTAAGGAATGCTGCTTTGACATTCATTTAATGAATGACAAGTTTATAGATGGAAACAAGTGCCAAGAGCACTCTAACTATAGCAATTCTTGTTACAGGTGCATATGTATAAAAGTAGTCAATCCCTTTCGTTTGTGTAAACCCCTTAACAACTAATCTTGTCTTGAATTTATCAATGGTTCCATATACTTTCATTTTTTTTCCAGTTACAGTCAATTAGCTTGAAACTAGGTGGGAGATCTACTAATTTCCAAGTTGTATTCCCCATTATTGAGTAAATCTCCTTTTGTATGGCTTATTTCTAGAAAGATGCATCTAGAGACTTCATAACTTCTTCAAATGTCTTAAGATCACTTTCTGTACTATAACAAAATGGTGCATAACTACTAATTGAATATTTTGTCCCTTCAACAAGGAATATAAAGAAATCTGGTCCATAAGTTTTTGCTATTTGAACCCTTTTACTAGGGGTATTTGCAGTTTGGTTTGGTTCAGTTTTCTTATATCAGTTTTTTTAATTGAAAAACCGAATCAAACCAAACTGTTTTCAATCGATTTAGTTCAATTTAGACAAATCAATTTTTGCCAAGTCTTTTTTTCTTAAAAAGAATCATATTTAACTTGACTTTTTTCTTTCCATAATATATGTGTATAATTACATTAATTTGGTTTGGTTTAATTTGGTTCGGTTTCGTAAATGAAAATCGAAAACTTAACCAAACCAATCAGTTTACATAAAAAGAGAACCGAACAAAACCTATTTCTGTTTTTGAGTATTTCAGTTTAGATCAGTTTGGTTTAGTTATGACACCCATATCTTTTACTTTTTATAGGTTCCATACTTACTAATGTATCTTTATTTGATGCATTAGTTCCTATATCTTATCCATTAATATGAACATTGTCTTTGGGTTTAGGAATTGAGTTAAATCTATCTTCTTGAAAAATAGCATCCCTAGATTCAATCACTGTATTCACTGGATAAGAGTCATTGGATTCAGTAACTTCAAATCTATATGCCTTGCTATGTTTATCATAGCCTAAGAAGATACATTCAACTGCTCTTTTGCCCAATTCCTTTCTCTAAGGTTCAAGAACCTTCACTATAGCCTTACAACCCCAAACTTTGAGACAGTTGAGATTAAGCTTTCTTTTCTTCCAGAGTTTATATAAGGGTGGTTTTGTTCCTTTTGTTGGGAACTCTATTTAAAATGTAACGTGCTGTTAGCATGGTTTTACTCCAATAGCCTTTTGCAAGACTAGAATAGGATAACATGGCATTGACCACTTCTTTTAATACCTTATTTTCCTTTCAGCCACACTATTTTGCTGTAGGAAATATGGTGTAGTGGTTTGATAAATTATACTAGTGGATCAAAGAAACTTGGATTATAATATTCTCCTCCTCTATCTGACCTTAGACATTTGGTGAATGTCTCATGTTAAAGTTCTACTTCATTTTTAAAGATTTTAAATGTATCATATACTTCATCTTTTGAATGCATTAAATATACACAACAATATCTAGTGCGATCATCTAAATGTCACAAAACATTCCTTTCCACCTATAGTAGGTCATCCATGTAAATCACATACATATGAATGTATTAAGTCTAAAACTTTATAAGTTCTTTCTACTCTTGGAAAGGTAATCTAGTTATCTTTGTCAATATGCAGATGTACAAGAATCAGAACTTCTATTTGTTTTTGAAATAAGATCCAAATTAATCATATCATATAATTTTTGAAAATTCTCATGTCCTAAACGAATATGCCATAAATCAAAGAACTCAAGAATATAAGTAGAAGATACATTATTATTATTAATTATATGTAGACTTGTTAAACTTTAAGTCATTTGCAAATAGTCTTCTGAACTTTAAAATCATCCTAATTAGTACCTAAATTGTAATAATTACACAAATCAACCCTTCCATCTACTTTTTATCTATTCCAAATTGAATAAAAAAAAAGATTTAGAATGAATGAAATGTTGATGGAAGGGTTTATTTGTATAATTGTTATACGTTAGGTACTAATTAGAATAATTTTAAAATTTAGGAGGCTATTTGTAAATGACCCAAAGTTTAAGAAGTCTGTATATCTTTTTCCCTTAATTATATTGAGTTTGAATATATTCTCACAAATGTAGCCCTTTCCCACAAACATGCGACCCTTTAAGAATATAAACTTGTCCCCCTGAAATACAAACTTAAACCCAAACTTATAAAGAATAGGTACAGAAATTAAATTCTTCCTAATTTCTGGTACATAATATACAACATTTAAAGTGAGAATTTTCCCAGAAGTAAACTCAAGCGCCACTGTCCGCTTACCCTTGACTTGCATTGTTGAAGCATTGCCCGTGTACAGAATAGTTTCATCTTCTACTTTGAGAGTCTTGAATAATTCTTTGTTCTTGTACACATAGCAAGTGGCCCCAAAATCTATCCACCATGCTCTAACATCTTTAACTATGTTGACCTCAAAGATGACAGCAACAAGATTATCATTGGAAGCCTTTCCTTTATTCAACCTTTTCAAGAAATGACACTCATTCATATAGGCTTACCACAATGCAAACAACTCCCTTTTTCTTCTCTTCTTTTTGTTGTCACATTTGTTGTTTCCATTGGCTTGGGATTGTGTAGCATCTTTGACTCTTTTCTTAAAAGACTTGTGGGACTTCCTTCCTCCATCACATAGACTTTCCCATGAGCAGATTGATCCTTGTTATCGTCTTATTTATGATACTCTTCCTTTAGGCGAAGGTGATTTCCCAATTGCTTAAGAGAGAAGTCTTCCTTTCTATGTTTTTGACTTCTTTTCAAATCTTTCTATGAAGGAGGAAGTTTATCTATGATTGAGGAGACAATTATGGTTTCATCTATATGCACATTGTATTGTTTGAAATTACTGAGAATACATTTAATTCGTTCAACTTCATGCATCTGTTCCATAACAAGCCTACCATCTTTTGTAATTATTAAAATGAATGATTGGGAATCTTTTGCTGGTAGCATCTTTTGACATGTATTATGCTTCTAGTTTCTCTCAAAGTTCCTTGGCAGAACCTGAGTTTTGATAAACTTCAAATAGTGCATCACTCGTACCATTCAGAATGTGTTCAGTGCAAATGTAGTCATCATTGTCCTACTTCTGCATTTCACTTGTTTTTGCCTTAGTTTCATCTTCTCTCTCCTCTAACCTTGGAGTGTTGAGCATGTACATAACTTACAAAGTGGTGACAAGGAAGTGCATCTTTTGCTACCAACATAAAAAAATATCTTCCATTAAATCTCTCCAACTTGACTAAGTCAAAGGTCATCTCCCTTAAAGAAGCTATTGACGATAAACGTAAGAAAATGAAGCCTAAAGATTGTTGATGGTGATATATGATGAATATGGCTCTTGGAGAAGAACTTTGGTGGAGACTTATGTGAAAACAGAGAACTGTGCGTAGAATCTTTAAGGCGTGACAATGCACTTTCCTTTAGGTTTAATTCACCCCATAAGTTTTCTAATCACTAGGTGCAAATGATACTAGGGAGTTTCTTTTAAGATACAATGAAGAATACTTGATATGTTTGGCATGCACACAATCAAGCCAATGACACCAATGATATTTTACAAAATAATAATTCATGTTTTTCTTCCTACACATAGAAGGAAACCAGGATTGATTTGGATTAAATTTAATTGTAGGTGATGACTGTCTTACATAGACTTGTAAACATCCTTTCATAATTAGATACAACTCTTGAGATGAAGGATTTCCATGAACCATAACATCCCTTTGGAGAACAGAATGAATCTAGATTATTGCAGTGCTGCACAGGCAAGCCATGCTGATGGCCATGACCGTGCGATACTTTGCTACTTTGAGAGAGTGCCTAACCCGAGAGGTATACGGCCCCACTATGCTGACAACCACAGCCATGTAGGCAGTCCCATTGTTTACGTAATTTTGTTTGAGCCTAGCAGAGTGGTACACAGCCTGACCACCACATGACCATATGGCCATTTTCACGTGAAACCTCATTCATTGTGCATTACATGCCTAACCCATGAAGCATAATATGGCTGTGTAGGCATGCTACTCGGATGTCATCATCTCGTAGTCTACACGAGATGGTGTTTCCACAAAACATGGCCATGATGGCCTTTGTTTATTTAGAAATCATTCACAAAATTGATGGTGTGTCAAACTGTTTAGATGATGTATCAACATGAGTAGACGGTTATCGTGATGTTAACCCTAGTATAGTTTTTCTCAAACAGGAAGTTGTTTTCGTGCCCATTCTTGTAAGAAAATGTAGGACACCTTCCTCTTCTTAGAGCAGGTAATGATGTAGGTGCATATATTTGTTGTGCAAGAGAAGCAGTTTGTGGTCTATGGGAAGTAAAAATTCATCGTTGCTCCTAAGTGCACCAAATACATCCCTACAGGTTGTATTGATTGTGTCAAATGGAGTTAGTTGAATATCAATTAACTTATAAATCTTTTCTGCACCTCAACTTGAAATTAATAATACTTAATAAGTTAGGTGCAAATAAGAAAGTAGATTAATGATGTAAGTGAAATCGATTTTTTCCGCAAATCCAAGAGCTCCTCCTTTTGGAGAAATCCACCTCCTAGTACGACTCCAATACCACCTCATATATTTAGAATCAAAATCTAAATAACCATGAGTTTGAGGACAATTAAACAAGTGATAACCACATAGAAAATGTGACAAACATATTTTAAACAAATAATATATTAAATTTATTGTAAATATAAACATGTACTAAATAAATTGTAACTAAATAATGGAAGGAACGTACCTGAGAGAAGGATACTATGTAATGTGTTGAGGAATGGAGAGAGTAAATCTTAAGAAGTGAGAAATAACTGCAAAGTTAAAAATGAAGACAGATGAAAGAGAAGTTAAAAACTGACGAAGTAAAAGGGGAAGACCAAAGAAGTGAAATTGGACAGGGCAGATGGGGCTTTATAATTGGTCACCCGTAAGTTGCGCATGTTATTTATTTTATTTTATTTTATGTTTTCAGTCAATGTTTCTTATTGAATCTATTCAGTAAATAGTCACGGTTTTGTTGTTTAAGCTGCTTTTTTACAGTGAAAGATTTAATCATGTGTACAAATACTTTTTAAAAGCTGCAGAATCTAGCTATCACAATGAATTTTTCTTTTAAAATACTTGAGTCGTCCACATCTTGGACAAATCCTTCAATTTTTTTAATTTTTTTTCTTAAAATATGTTATTTTACTAAGATTCTCCATGCAACAAAAGTAGGGCACAGTTTTTTATTTTTTCTTAAAATTTGTTATTTGATAAGATTCATTGTGCAACAAGATTAGTGCATGTTTTTTTTTTCTTAAAATATGTTATCTTGCAAAGAATCTTTGTGTAAAATGTGAGAATCTTTGTGTAGCACTTGAGTCGTCCACATATTGGACGACTCAACCATATATATATTTTTATAAAATATTATCTTTTATTTTAAATTTATAAAAGAAAAGAAAAATAAATAAAATAATGTTAAATAAAATTAAATATCATAAAATAATAAGAAAAAATATAAAAACCTATGAGTCATCCAAATGTTGGACGACTCCTTATTTTTAAATTAAAAAATAAATAAAAATGGAAACTCACTCATTGGTAAATTAAAAAAAAAATAGTGATATATTTTGAAAAAAAAAATTTCAAAAGTGGTACACTGAGGTAATATGGCCTGCTTGCTCCTTTGTGCTTGAGCAACTATATATCAAGAGTTGGTCAATATATGGCGACTCCATTCTTTTCCTTTCTTTTCTTATATCTCAGTGGGTTCTTGTGTTTTTTTCTTCTAAGTAATAGTAATTTTTTTTCTGTTTTTTTATCAGCAGAGGGTGGATTTTAGGTGGCGAGCTAAATGCACAATCTCTGACATATATATTACAGAATAGAATATATGGTATATTTCATTTAAATAGAAAGCTTACTTAAAAAATTACACATAAGACTTGAATAATTTGTTTTTAGGGGAGCCATTCCCTCCCCCCAGTTTGCATGTGTAGTTCTAAGATTACCATTACAACTATTTCAGGTCTTTTCCTTTAAATAAATGAATGTGTTGTAATTATTAGCCCTAACTAATTTATGGGGTATATATTTTTCTACCATATATCTAAAAATAATCTCCTGACCTAAGCACTCAAATTAATTTCATAAAGTTTACATAGATTGAAAAGGCTGAAACTTTGTATGTTTCATTCTTTACAAATCAAAAAGCACCAACTCTCTCTTTTGTACACACTTGTAGAGGTACAAATTTATCCTCTATTCACCCATAGGTCACAAGTTCAACATTCCTTTTTTTAAAAAAATTTCTGTTCTTATTTTACAAAAAATATTTTAAATTTTTTCCTTTGTTTAAGAAATGGTCCACCCAAAATTAGGTGCGAACATTAAATAATAACTTGTCAAATGATGATGGAGTAATAAAGGACATGACTATGAGGATGAAATGAAAATTGATAAATATTAGAATGAGTATAGTATAGTCCTTACTTTTGGAACTATTCTTGTACTCACATGAAACTTGATTGTCTACACTTTTCTTATACAAAACTTGACCCTTCAATTTTCTAAGAGAAGGCAAAAAATGAGGAGGACAATTTGGTAAAGTTTTTATGGAAAATATGCAAGCAACTTTCGTACACCGGTGCTTCTCAAACACACGAGATAAAAAATTCCTAGCGTTAGCCTTTTATGCTAGTTATATTATGTATTATATCTTTTTGTATCATACTTTTATTCTTGTTTTGTTCATAAAGTTAAATCTTGTAGGAGTTTAAAATGTTTCAATGTGAAACTATTTATGCATCTAAAAAAAAATGTGAAACTATTTATGATACCGCAAGTGAGAACTGGATCTTTCTTTGAATGAAGAAAAACTTGATTATGACCACTATGAGAATTTGGTTGTACTTAATTATTGGAAGATTAATGACAAATGATTTCCTATTCTCTAACAAGCAATTAAAAGTATCAAATACTACAATGACATTAAAAACAGCTTTTAGTATTAGTAGTTGTGTTTTCAACAAATATAGAAGTTTAACCCTTTCTAAAAATGTCCAAATTCTGATTTGCAATTGAAATTGGTTGCATGCTTTTATTCTAAATCCTAATGGTAATGCTTTTTGTATATTGTTTGTATAACTGTATGTTAAGATGATGGTTTATTATTTTGGGATTGACTATCTAATTGTTTCAATTGACTATGAATTTTAGATGAAAATGATTGTAAAACTTATGGGATGGAGAAATTATGAATGGAGTCCAATGCGCATCAAGGAGGTCATGTAAGACTGAACGAGAATAGAAAAAGATTTAAAAAAATTTGTGTTTTATTACATGATTTTATGACAAAATTACCATTAAATTGAAAGATATTTTCATGCAGCAGATCAAACTCATAAAATTTTATATTAATTTAAAATTATTTTGTATTTCAATAATATATTAAGATTAATGTTATGTATCATTTTTAAATATATGAAAATGAGACCTACTTGATTTTCTTCTTATTGTTTTTCAATTTTTTTGTTAATTTAGACACAAATGATAATATATTATAATCCAACACAAGGATTGACAAAAATTACATTTATAAAAAGTTATTGGATATTGTAAGTGAAATATACACACAAGAGACATATAAAGTGAAATGAGCAACTCTTGATGAATGAATTACGCATGTGTGTGCATAAAGTCTTAAGTGGCAATGCTATCTGTTAAGAAAAGTATTTTTACGATATCCTTAATAAAGGATGCGGCAGAAATTAGGCTTGTTTCTCATTGAAAATTTAATAAATAAATATAAAAAGAATAACACATCTTGGTAACTATTTTAGTCTTATGTAAATTTTCTACAAAGACATATTTATATTAACAATCATTTCTCTTTTATAAGTGACCATATAACTTTTAAATAATTGCTAATTATAATCATTCAGATGCATAATTAATGGTCAAAATTTTGCTTTTTTCCACCTTTTACAATCAAACTACTCATCTCATATAATACATCCCCTATATCTTATTAAAAATAATTATTTTATATAATTATCACATATGCTTTTATTGTTAATCTAACAGATTGATTCAATTGAGTCGTGATTTTGCAACTTCTATATCATCATCTAAATATCATTTTAATAATATCAAGAACAGTTGATTCTAAACATTTTCAGTCTAACTTCTCGTATTAAATTAAACATCTCAAAACTATCATTATTTTGAATTAGGATTATCTTTGGTTGATGTAATAATAGAAGAATATCTTATTAGAGAGATAAAAATATAAATAATTTTAAATATAACTAGTAGACTTTATAACACATCATGATAAGTTTATGTATAATAAATTTTGTATATATTTTTCTTTAACATAATAGTCTTGCTATAACTTATAGGAGAGGGTTCAAATTCCATTCTTTTATCTATTTTTTTTAAAATTACTAGTGTAATATCCATCCAAGAGGACAGGATTACAATAAAAACAATATAAGTTTAAATTTTACTTTTATCTAAATTTTGATAACATTAACATTTGAAATATTTATAAATTTATAGAGCAAAATAACAACAACTAAATAATAATAATGAAGATAGAAAATAGTAGTATGCTTTCATTATATTAGACAGTCAAACAAAGTATGGTAGATATAATTTTTTTGTTGTTGATCATTAAATATATAAATCAAATGGTTTGCATCTCATAATATTTAATTGCACACTTAAAAATTTAACTGCATAAAAAAAAATAACTCACGATGAACAAATTGATCAAAATAACATCTTAGTCTTCTTCCGCTTAAGTTGAGTTAAAAAATAAGCCTCTTCTCTTTTTTAAAGCTTGGGCAATAGCAAAATTCTTTTAAGCTCATTTTAAATCTTGTGCTCCATCCTTATCCTAGCACATTTAAAATTGAATTCCCAATCATTTTCTTATACTTATATAATTTTAGCTACAAATAATTTATATTTTGAAACACCATGTGCACACAAGGATTTCAAATTCTCTAAATATATACATGTAGATATATATCAGATTTCTAAACATAAAGAGAACCCCGTAGAGAGACAATAATAAGTGCTTTTCTAGAAAAAACAAAAGAATAAATAGGAAGAAGATGGAATGCACCAAGAGACGGATCAGTTGAGGAACCCTTGGTGGCAGCAAAAAAAAAATATATTGTATCTCGAAAAGACAATGATAACCTTTACGAAATGATTCCCTAATAAGACATTATACATAATGCATAATAGTAAGATTCAATTCAATTCAATCATGCATAAAATGCTATGTTTACTGATATCATTTCCCTTTTAGCAGCAGCAACAATTACAAATTAAAGAAGAAAACAACTTGGCAAATAAATCTAACTTGAATATAAAATATCAAATTGAATCAATTCTTTCAATAAGAAGAGACGTTAAACTAAAACTGGCATGCTGATAGAAAATGTTTTAAAGGAAATATGTTTTCAGTTTTTACATGGCTTTTAAGGAAAAATAAAATAAAATTAACAATGTCACCAAACGGCAACCTTGATTTTCTTTGTAGTCCATCTTCATCTCAATCATCATGCATCATCTATTTGTGGACTATCAATACTGGGATGATATGATCCCAGCTCACCAAATCTTCATTCTGTTCAAATCCAATAGAAAAGACCATGGCATGTAGAATATCATCCTAGTCCATATCTATGAAAAACATCAAGTTGAAACTTCTTGTGTAATATCCATAAAGACATAATGAGAGAGTCCAAACATAAATGAAAGAGTAATTTCATTCATCTATTAACATTTATATATTGAATCCTAAATATATATACACACAAAAACATATACAAATAATAAGAATAAAAGCACAACAGGATCAGAAGAAACTATTTTGATAATCTGGAAATCTATTTTTCTAGCAGATAGGATACCATACTTTTTGCAGCATTATTGGATCAGTATCTATAACTTAATTGTGAGTCTTGGTAACATACCTACTATGATCTATATTTTCTATATCAAACAAAAAAGGCTTACATATCATAGCACCCATGATTTAATCAGTTTATAATGGAAACTAAACTATGATATGATAGAGAAAATCATCAGCAGTAAATATAGCAGCTTGACATACGGAATTGCTTCATGTCAATAAGATCATGAAACCGAAAAAAAAAAAAACCATCCTTTACCATCACGGAATTTGCATATATTTTCTATACAGAAATTCTCACATTCCTGCTGGAGCATGTCTTACTATACCAGGAAGAAGATGTGTCAGGCAAAACCATGCTTGCAATGATCCTCACACAGCCAACAAAATGATCCTCACACAACCATTAGACCAATATGATAGATTCCATTCTCAGTAACGTGCAGTGTTAGTAGTTTTGCCCACAACATTTGAGCATATTTCAAATGTATAGTGAACATGAGTTCATGTTTCTCCCAAAAATTCATTATGCATAGAAAAGGAGTTATATCTGTGAGAAATAAGAATACGTTTTGCACAAAGGACCTAAGGCAATATGCCATTTAGGCAGATATCTATGAACAAAATTCCATCAACATTACTAAAAAAATCAATGTTAAGAAATTTTCAATAAAATGAAAGGAACTAATAAAAGTCATTTACCAGTGAGTCCTCCATCATTGTTGGGTAAGCATCCTTTAGGTTAACAACAATAATGCCTTTTGGAACCTTACATATCAGCCAAAAAAAAAAAAAAAAAAAGATTTTTGTCCATAATAGCACATCAAACCTTTCATTTTCTAATTTTTCTAATAGAAAACAATAAAAAACAGAGAAAAAAATCATCAAAGCAACAGATGACTTCACTATATGATCAATTGATCATCAAAGCTACTGACCTATATACAAACTCATCTTGCATAACAGTTTTTTTTTAAAAAAAAAACAAAAAGCTAGAAGTATATTAGTGTGTCATAGTAATCAAACTTATCTTAGTATACTTGCTTCCTAATAGCTATTTTTGTCACTGATAGTGTTAATTACAGTGTTCTTTTAGGCTCTAGATCCTAATTCCAATAAGTTAGTGGGTGAAACAAATGCATCCAACTTAACTTTTCAGGGTGCCCTACAATAGAAAGATTTTGTATCAATCCCCAATTATACATTTTCATATGCATATGTTAATGAACCCTGCATATCTATCTCTACTAATGGTCACTATGAAACCAAATGCTAACACCACAGGGGATAATGCTAATGATCAATTACCAATTAGGGATAATGCTAGCAAAATTATGAAATTAAAAATGGTCACTATGTGAGCATTAGTCCCTTGTAGTGTTGGAAACATATACATGCAGGTTACCAATTAATTACTATTTCATTTTCAACTGCTAACTGATAATAAAATTGTTGAAATATTTGAGCTACTTGACTCTAAATCTCTGACAATAATTGAAGCTCAATAGCATAGCCTTTATTCTATTAGAAATGTCAAGGAGCCTACATATATAAAGGATGACTAAAATAATCATCTTGTCATTTTGTTCTCTATGCAGGATTTGAAACACCACAACTATACTTGTCCTTATCAAGGAAAGACCAGAGAAGCCAAAAATAAAAAAAAAAAAGAAGCTTTTTGGGAAATAAAATCTGCCTCAATTGGCATTAAGGCCTCAATAATGATTTGCACACAAAGTTGCCATGATAACTATTATAGATAATAACTAATAGCATGAGAAGTCAAGTACCAGAAGGAATATGCAAAGATCCATAAGCATGGCTGGATGAAGTGATAACAGCAAAAAAAAAAAATTCAGAGTTCTAATTATTCCTAAACACAAATAGATTGAGTTGTGGATTTGGTGCATAAGATGTATGGTTCCCTGTGCTTTCCTAAATGTTTCTAATAAAATGTGAGAAAGTAAAGGTTTGTCCAAATTTAATAGATGTCACATGGAATTAGTTATTCACTCAATCCAAATGTGTACAAACCATATCACAGTAAACTTGGTGGAACAATTTTGAAAGGATATACCAAACAAAGTAGTAAACTATAAAATTCAACTCAAGCCAAACCATATTACCATTTATAATCCAATAAATGTTTCTGCAGATATTTTATACCGATTTGTACCTTCCACAAACAATTAATCTAATTTATACAAACACAAAAATTATATGAATTGTAATTGAAAATGTCCAAAAGACAAAGCATGATTTATCATCACATTCTAATATTCTAAATAGATTTACCTCCACAGGTCTATGTCAATAGCAGCAGAAAATTTAAGATATTTGTACAGTTCATTTAGCTATTGCTGTGTATAATGCCACCAGTAGTAGATATTTTAACAGATAAATTAGAGAATAAGCACACTTATTTATCATAATAAAATAAAAATTAGCAAAATAGATATAGGTTATAAGCAAAATAAAGCATTTCTCAATAATTGGGAGAGCTAAACACCAACAACTCAAAATAAAACAAAAAAACTAGCAATAAATGCAAAGATAAGTATTTGCAACACCATACCAAAATGTAGTCAAGAATGATATTGAACAAAAGTTACAAAAGGAAATGCAGCATATGCAAGGCAGATGTTACCTTTAGCAAGAGACATCCTCCTCCTTGAGCAACTTGAAGAAAACAATTTGTACACATTTGAACAAAATTTGCTCCTCCATGCTACAAT
This sequence comes from Castanospermum australe, assembly GCA_019955255.1. NCBI lineage: Eukaryota > Viridiplantae > Streptophyta > Magnoliopsida > Fabales > Fabaceae > Castanospermum > Castanospermum australe. The sequence goes on along the minus strand of NSJW01000232.1, from coordinate 164,322 downwards.
AATGATTTTGAGAATAAAGGAAAAGAATTTGCATCACAATTACAACTTCCTTTGGTCCACCATCGATGGGGAAATAAAATAATGAAACAAAAAAGTTAAAAAGGAACAGAGGACTCAACTTACCTCCCTGCCATTACCAGAACTAAGCTATCATAGACTTTTGTGATAGACTTAATGTTAATGAGAGCAATAGATGGTAAGCAATTGGAACAAATTAAAAAGAAAAATATAATATTTAGGAAAGTCTTTAACCTACCTTCTACAAATTAATTTACACACGCTGCATATAGGTTTAGAATGGATAAAACAGTTTAAACTAAAAAAGTTTACAATGTCTTAGTATAATAACTCAGGAAGTGAGATTGGGATTGAATAGTGCAAAGGGAAAATGTTAAGCATAAATGAAAACTTTTCAAATCAAAACAGTTTATGCAAGTTCAAAGTCTGAGAGTCTGGCATTGCAGTCTTGATTTGGTTTGATTTAAAAAAAAAAAAAACTGACAAAAAGGAAAAGATGTGCAATCTTATTTTAATTTCTAGCTCTTACTGCATCTAATAGAAGCAGTTCCAAAATCCCTATATATTATTGTTGTTCAGTTTGCTTGGGAACAAAAGCAAGAGCCTTTACAGTTCATCAAGAACTAATATGGCACCCACCAAAATCAAAGGGACATTCTGATGTAGAGCAAAAAGTCTAGATAGGATTCTACCAAGGAATAGAGAAGGTTTGAGAGAGAAGAAAGAGTAAACACAGCTATAGGTTGGTTCTTCTGGTGGTGTAACAAACCAGGAAAAAAGAAAGTTCTTAATAATTCTGGATTTTGATTTAATTAAAGATCTCCCATACAAAGGTTGAGGTTTAGCTTTTATACAAGCTAAGACCTTTCAAATTAGATGATCTTCCAGCTTACATCTCTAGGAATTCCAAATTATAACTATTAAACTACAACTCTTAGGCACAACTTACTAGAAAGCAAGTTACTAGAAAGCAACTCCCAAAATGCAATCCTTGACACTTACTACTAACCAAAGCCCATTAGGCACCCTTGGGCTTTACAAATACAACATTAGAACACTTAATTAACATAATTTTGATCCAAAATACTACCTATAACCAGAAGCTATGAAAATTAAGTAAAATATTTTGAAAATATAAAAATAACCCTGTTACAATTTTTTTTCTACTGCTCCTGCATCAATTCCCTCGGGATGAAGAGAAACTCGGCTTTGACTAGAAAACTTTGGTTTGTTAGTCATAAATAATAAAATCAATCCTTTTGAGTTCTTCTTCCAAAATCCAAGTGCTTTTAGTTGCAGGCTTCCCTAACCATTTGATAAGGAATCTGCGAAACTAGTTTCCCCTTCGTGTTCGTGCTTCCTTCATCTCAAGAACTTCTTCAATCACTTCTCTAGGCTTTTTTAGAATTTGTTTAGTCCATTCTTTGTCTACTGACAAACCTGTATCATCATCAAAGCCATTGAATTCGAATAAATCAGCAGCATTAAAGATTGCACTAATTTGAAGATCATTTGGCAACTCTACCATAAGGATTAGATCTTATTTTCTTCACAATTCTGCATGGACCAATTTTTCATGAAGCTAGTTTATGGTATACACCCTCTGGAAACCTCTCCGTTTTAAGATGTACCAACACTTGATCACCTTCAACAAACTCCTTGAAATGCCAATGCTGGTTTGCTGCTTCTTTGTATGCTCATTACTAGCTTTAATGGTAGCTCTTACTTCGTCGTGTATGCAGCGGATATGATCAGCATATGCTACTCCATCTTCACTAACTCTAGCCTCTTCTAATAACGGAACTAGATCCCAAACATGCTGAGGTTTAAGCCCATAAGCAGCTTCAAAAGGAGTCCTCTTGGTAGTGCAATTGATTGAGTTATTGTAAGCAAATTCAGCTTGAGGCAAAATCATGTCCTATGTCTTTACATTCTCTCCAACTAGGCAACGCAGCAAATTCCCAAGAGTTCGATTAGCTACTTCAGTTTGGCCATCTGTTTGTGGATGACAAGTGCTAGAATACTACAGTTGTGTTCCTAGCTTCCTCCACAACGTATGCCAAAAATGTCCCATGAACTTCACATCTCTATCCAACACAATGGAACTAGGAACTCCATATAAACGCACCACCTCTCTAAAAAATATATCTCCCACATGAGAAGCATCAGCAGTCCTCAAACATGGAATGAAGTGAGCCATCTTAGAGAAACAATCAACCACAACTAGTATAGAGTCAAACCCCTTAGATGTCTTTGGAAGTCCAAGCATGAAATCCATGCTAAGATGAACCCAAGGAGAAGAAGTAACTAGTAATGGAGTATATAAGCCAATATTTTGCAAACTACCTTTAGCATATTGGCAAACTATGCACTGCTTCATTAGCTTTTCAACATCTCGACCCATTTTTGGCTAATAATATCGTTCAGCTACCATAGCCAAGGTCTTGTCTCTTCCAAAATGTCCCCCTAAACTGCCACTATGTAGTTCTCTTATAATATGCTCATGAAAAGATCCTTCAGGTATACATAATTGATTCTCACAGAATAAGAATCCATCATGCATAAGGAATGGATGAGATGTTGCTGCTGGAGCTAAACGTTGTAATTTTTTAATTAATTGGCTGAAAAATGGATCACTCATGTATTGATCCGTCAATACCTCAAAGCCAATTACTTGGCTGTGTTAGGTTGACAATAAGTAAGACCTTCTGCTAAGCGCCTCTACCACCCTATTTGATTTACCAGTTCTGTACTTAATAAATAAAGTAAATTGCTGAAGAAATGAGCTCCATGATGCATGCCTTGGAGTTAGGTTCTTTTGTGAATTGAGGTATCTTAGGGCCTCGTGATTTGTATAAACAACAAAATCCTGGTGCAGTAAATAGTGCTGCCAATGGTGTAATGCATGAACCAAAGCTTAATATTATAGATCATAGGCTAAATAGCACTGTCTAGGTTCTGTGAGTTTCTCACTGAAGAAAGCCACAAGTCTGCCTTCTTGGCTCAGAACAGCCCTTATTCCCAGATTGGATGCATCACATTCAACAATAAATAGCTTGCTGAAATCTAGTAAAACAAGTACAGGAGCTTGAGTCATGGTTGTTTTAATTTGCTCAAAAGCTTTCTCTGCTTCATTTGTCCACATAAATTCTGTTTTCTTAAGGCAATCTGTTATAAGACTCATGATTGAACTGAAATTACGAATAAATCTCCTATAAAAAGATGTTAGCCCATGGAAACTTCGCACTTCTCCAATTGACTGGGGCGAAGGCCAATCATTTATAGCTCTTATTTTAGAAGGATTAGGCTTTGAGCTCTCAGTTGAAACAATGAATCCTAAGAAGTCGCTCCAAAAAGAACACTTCTTCAAGTTAACATAAAGCTTTTCTTGACAAAGAACCTCTAAAACTTGTCTTAGGTTCAAATGTTCATATTTGTTTTGACTAAAGATGAGTATATCATCAAAGTAGACCACGACAAAGGAATTAAGGAAAGGTCTCAGTACCTCTGTCATTACTCGCAAGAATGTGCTAGATGCATTAGAAAGTCCAAATGGCATGACCAACCATTCGTATAACCCATCCGGTGTCTTAAACGATGTCTTCCATTTATCCCCACTGTGAATTCAGATTTACTAGTATCGACTCCTTAGATCTAGCTTTGAAAAGATAGTTGATCCCACAAAGACATCTAGCATCTCTTCAAATTTTGGAATTGGGAAGTGACACTTCACAGTTATTTTGTTAATGGCACAGGCTGTCTATACACATCCTCCACGAACCATCCTTCTTTGGTGTAAGTAGAGCTGGAATAGCACAACAACTTATGCTTATTCACACCAATCCCTTTGCAATCAATACTTGGTGCCTTATTTCAAACCTTTTGTGGTGGAGGCATGCGATATGCTGCCCTTGGAATCAGATTAATAGCATGCTATATATTTCGCATAGGAGGTAACCCCTTCGGTAATTCTTCACTAACTAGCTCCTCAAAGTAAGCTAAAAGCTTCTTAACTTTAGGTGATAATGGAAACTCTCCCTCCTTTTCACTTTCAGTAATTTTGCCAATTACTACAAGAGCCATTCCATGAATCTGCTAGCCTTAACAAAATAGCTAACCTTGTTATTACTAACTTTTTGACCAATTAGTTCCTCCTTCAAAGGATGTAGTGTGAAAGTCTTTCCATCCTTTTAAAAGGTATATGTATTGGGAGTAGTAAGATGCTTCATATTCCAATCATATAGCCATGGTCTTCCTAATAGGATCTGACAAACATCCATAAGCACAATATCATACCAAGCTTCATCTTTGTAATCATTGCCAATTTCGAATTGCACTAAGCATCTTAAAGTGATAGGCACTTTATTACCCTTTCGAAACCATGACCTTGTAAGGATAGAGATGCTTTTTTGTAGGAAGCTTTAATTTTTTCACTACTTCCTTGGCAATTATGTTCTCACTGCTGCCATTATCAACAATGAAATTGCACACCTTTCCTTCACAAGTAACTCTAGTTCGAAATATGCTATGCCTCCTCCAATCTTCAATCTCTTCAACCTTTGGTGTTGTCATCACACGCCTTACAACCAAACTCCCACCCTCCACAGGTAGTAAGTCAACCTTCTCACTTTCTTCACTAAAGTACTCATCGTAAATTGGTTCTTCTTTCCCCTCTTCTTCTTCACCACCCTCTACAAAGTTGACACGGCAATGGGCACATGAAAAAGATGTATGACCTTGTTCACCACAAGAAAAACAACAAATAGATGGGTTGCTGCTACTGTCAACATTGCTTAACCTTGTTGGTTCCTTCCCTTTTCCATCCCTTCTTAATTCTCCCATGGTTTTGGAAGCAATTCTGTTGGTAATAGAACTTTGGCGACTGCTTTGTGCAACAAATTGATCACCCTTTCCTCCTTTAACAGCGGCTGTAAACCTTAGATCAGTCCCACCATTCAACCGACACCTTGGCCCCAAACGAGCTATCCTCTCCTCCTCTCCTCTACTTTAAAAGCAAATTGATAAGCGTCTTCTAGCTTAATAATGCCAGCTTCAAGGCTAATCTTATCCTGGACTGTAGAATTTAATCCAGATAAATAGCGAGCTGCCTGTTGCTTATTAGTTTCGTTCAATCCAACCTTTATTGAAAGGTTGTAAAACTCTGTTGTATATTCTTCCACATTATGGTCTCGCTGTTTCAGCCCATGGAATCTCTTATACAAATCTGTCATATAATTAGCAAGGAGAAATTGGTTCCTCAATTTTGTCTTCATTAACTACCAAGTTTGGATCTTTGCCTTGCCTTGCCTTTCACGTTGCTCCTCTAATCTCTTTCAACATTGGAAGGCAATTCTCTTTAACTTCAGCTTCACAAGCAACTTCTTTCTTTCTTCAGCCATAGGTTTCCACTCAAAATATGTTTCCAAGGAGGACTCCCAATCAAAGAAGTCTTCAGCAATCATCTTCCTATGTGTTAGAGAAGATGAGAAGAGAATTAAGAATGGAAATGCTAACATACTCTTGTTAGTCTCCCTGTCTCAATATTTATATGAAAAGATAAAGACAAGTACAAGAAAGATAGGTCCAACCCTATAACACAAAATAATAATAAATAATAGTCCAACCCTAATTCTCTAACACTCCCCCTCAAGTTGGAGCGTAGATGTTAATCATGCTCAGCTTGTTACAAATATAATCTATTCTATTTTATTAAAAGCCTTAGTGAAGATATTCGCGAGTTGTTCTCCAGTCCACACATGTCCAGTGCCAACAAGCCCCTCTTGAATCTTTTCACACACAAAATGACAATCAGCCTCAATATGCTTTGTTCTTTCATGAAAAATAGGATTAGAAGCAATGTGAATGGCAGCTTGATTATCACACCATAATTTCACAGGCATTGCACTATTAAATCCAATCTCATCAAGAAGATGATGTATCTACACCAATTCACATGTAGCTTAGGCCATAGCACGATATTCTGATTCAATACTAGATCAAGCAACAACACTTTGCTTCTTACTCCTCCAGGAAACAAGATTTCCTCCAACAAAGACACAGTAACCAGAAGTAGATCTTTTATTTACAGGGGATCCAGCCCAATTAGCATCAAAGAAACCTTCCACTATAATATGTCCATAATCTCTATACCAAACACCACGACCTGGGGCCCTTTTAGATATCTCAATATATGAAGAATAACCTCCCAATGTGTGGTCCCAGGAAATGACATAAACTGACTAACCATACTGACAGAGAAAGAAATATCAGGATGGGTGACTATGAGGTAGTTAAGCTTTACCCACTTGTTTTCTATATAGTTCAGGATCTAAAAGAACATCTCCATCATCTGCTAAGAGTTTGACATTAGGAACCATAGGAGTTTCTACAGACTTGGCTCCAAGCAAACCAGTTTCCTTAAGCAAATCAAGGACATACTTTATTTAGGTGAGAAATATGTCCTTCTTACTACTCATCACGTCAATACCCGAGAAGTACTTTAATGTACCCAAATCCTTAGTTTGAAACTGTGTTTGAAGGAAATCTTTGAGTTTACCTATCCCAACCTCGTCACTCCCAGTAATAATGATGTCATCCACATATACCACTAGAAATATACAACCACCTTGAGAACGTTGGAAGAAGACTGAGTGATCAAAATTGCTTCTTTGAAGTCCAAATTGTAAAATAGCTTGACTAAACCTTTCAAACCGAGCCCTTAGGGCTTGTTTAAGGCCATATATAAAGATTTCTTCAATCTGCACACTTTACCACTCTCCTCCTGAGTAACACACTCAGGTGGTTGCTCCATATACACCTCTTTCTCTATATTACTATTGAGAAAATCATTCTTGGCATCCAGCTGATGCAAATGCCAATGGTGAGTAGCTGCAAGAGAGATAACTGAACAGAAGCAAGTATAACTACTAGAGAAAATGTTTCAGAATAATCAATACCATAAACCTGAGCATACCCTTAGCCACCAAACAGGCTTTTAAATGAGCCATCGAACCATCAGGATTAACCTTCACAATGTAAACCCATTTACAATCAATTGCCTATTAACCAGCAGGTAGAGAAACCAAATCCCAAGTATGATTGTGTTGAAGAGCATACATCTCATTCAACATAGCCATACGCCACCCCTCATGAGACAAGGCCTCAGTGACAGTGGTTGGAATAGTGAGAGGGTCAAGAGAAGCTACAAAAGACTTAGCAGTGCTAGATAAACTAGCATAAGAGACAAAGGAAGAAATAGGATAGGTACAACTACGCTTACCTTTCCGAAGAGCAATCGAGAAATCAATGCTAGACTCAGAGAGAGCAAAATCCAAAGATGAAGAAGGAGCAGTAGAAGGCAATGAATCTGAAGGCTCTGAAACAGTAGGACCGGTCACAACAAATTGCTGATTCCTCCGAATATAATGGTGAGGGAATGAGGGAATAGGTAAGGGACGAGGGCAAAAAGACACAGGAATAGTAGAACCTATAGAAGTTGAAGAAGAGACAGGAAAGTAATATACCAATGAGACATTGTCATCACTAGTAGGAGAAGGAGAAGGAGATGACTCTGAAGAGAAAGGAGAGGTATCAAAGAAAGTGACATCTACAGAGACAATATAGCGACGCAGATCAGGAGAATAACATCTATACCCTTTTTGACTACGAGAGTAGCCAAGAAAGATATACTTAAGAGAACAAGGATCCAACTTAGAGACCTGAGGACAGACATCTTGGATAAAACAAGTGCAACCAAAAATTCTAGGAGGAAAAGCAAATAAAGGCTGAAAGGGAAAGAGAAGAGAATAAGAAATTTGACTATCAAGGATAAAAGAATGGAGATGATTAATTAAGTAACAGGCTATAGAAACAGCATCAACCTAAAAAGTTTTGAAACTTTTATTTGAAACAAAAGTGCATGGGCAACTTCAAGTAAGTGTTTATTCTTTCTTTCAGCTACACTATTTTGTTGTGGGATGACAGCATAAGATGTCTTATAAATAATGACATGGTCTATCATAAATAACTTAAAAGAAGAATAAAGATATTCTTTAGCATTATCAGTTCTAAGAGTGCATATAGCAACATTAAATTGGGTTTGAACTTCAGCACAAAAGGCACAAAATATAATAAATAACTCAGAACGATTTCTCATAAAATAAAGTCATGTAACACGAGAGTAATTATCAACAAAAATAACAAAGTAACGAAAACTAAACCTAGATTCAATGGCACGAGGCCCCAAAATATCAAAATGAATAAGAACCAAAGGATATTCAACCCGTTTATTGACTGTAGGAAGATAATTTTCTGGATGGTATTTGGCAAACTGACACGACTCACAATTCAAAACAAAAAAAAAACTCTAAAATAGGACACAATTTCTTCAAAATCTTCAAAGGCAGATGGCCAAGACGACAATGAAGCTGAAATGGAGAAATGGAAGTGGAACAAGCAATCAATTATGGCTCTTGAGCTGCAGACTCCAGAACATATAATCCATTGGATTCACGACCCCAACCAATCACCTTCTTTGTCCCAAGGTCCTGAAATAAGCAATATTTAGCAAAGAAATGAACACTACAATTCATATAATTTGTAATTTTGCTAACTGACAAAAGATTAAAAGGAAAGTGAGATAAACATAAAAACAAAATTCAAAAAAAGAGATGCATGAATGATAGGCAGTGCCACTTCCTTATGACGGGAAGTAGAAGAATCATTAGTAAGAATGACACTAGATAATAAAGAAAAGTACTAAAATGAAGAAAGAATACCTATGTTACTAGTCATATAGTCTGTTGCACCTGAACCAGTAACCCAATTGTGAGAGGAAGAAGTGAGACAAGCAGTGGGATTACCTGACTGAACAAGGGTAGCAGTAGAAAAAGTGCCAATATCCTGAGACCTGGAATCAATTATAAGCATCAAAGTCAGCATCAGATAAGGTGATAGTTTTGAAGCCTTGTAACAGAGGAGCAAAGATGGGTGAAGGTAAGAGACCCTCTTGGGTGACTGCAAGAGCATAATGCTAGCCTTGAGATTGGGTGGGTTTCCCATTCAACTTTCAACAATTTTTTCCTAATATGACCTTCCTCACCACAAAAATAGCAAAAAAATAATGTGCCATCATGACTGCCATCGAGTCCACCAGTATGCCCACCAGTTCTGCCTTGACCACTATATCCACCACCTCTACCTGCTCTACCTCCCCGTCTACTAACTAAAGCAACTGATGATTCAGGAGAAGGTTCAGAGGGCAGCTCACGATGACACCGTAATAAACGACAATACAGATCAACAAGTGACACATGATCAGAACTAGTCAGAATCTGGTCGCGGGCAGCGTTAAATTCAGGACGCAGGCCAGACAAAAAACTTACAATTGCTAACTGTTCCCATTGTAGGCGCATATGTTTAACATCTTCATAAATAGGATGAAGGACATTCAATTCTTCATAGGTCCGTTTAAATTCAATAAAGTATGCCTGGAGAAAATTCTCCTTCTATGTCGGTCGGTGAAACTCCTGTGTCACCTCATAAATGTGAGATAGATTGGCTTTAACAGAATAAACAAACTCCATATACTCTCACAATTCTTTCACAGTATTACAATGAGAAACCACATGCTTGACCGAGGTCTCAAGGGTCTTATTAATCATGCCAAACAACCGGTTATCCTCCTGCAACCACTTGTCTCTTGTAGCCTGGAACTTTAGAGGGTCATCTGTCAGATGATCTTCTTTCTCAACCCTTGTAAAAAACATCTTGATAGTTTTGCGCCACTCGACATAGTGTTTGCCATCAAACTTATCATCAGTAATTCGAACAGAAGCAGAAATCACCTCAAGCATAACTGTATGCTTCGTAAAAACCTCTGACTCATCAAAACTACTAGATTCGGAGTTGAAATGGTCGTCCGCCATCTCAAAAACTACAAATTCACTAAGAAATTGTCACTGTCGTCTCCAAAACACCAAACGACAATAACTCAAAACAACAAACCAAAGCAAAAGACAAGTAAAGGGGCTGGACAACACAAAACCAGACCGGTTGAGCTTTGACCCAAGCCACGAAAAGTGAAAACGTCATTGGGCTTAACTGAAACCCATCAAAAATTCCCAAAAATCCTGTCAAAAACACCAACAGTGGCAAAAATTGCACTTTGGCAGGCCAAAGCTCCAGGAAAATGGAAGAACTCCACCACCCAGACCTGCACCACCCTAGGTCGCACCCCTCTAGCCAGCGTCGGCACCTCTGATAGAAGGAAAAGCCCCCAACGGCACTCTTAGCCGTGAATCAGTGCATCACGCATGAAGAACATGCCCCAAACAGCCTTCAAAACCACAAAATCATGCTCTATAGTGCACAAAAAAAATTTTGAGCTTAGGAAGGGGTAGATTGGCTCTTGTTGAACCAGGAAAGTAGTTTTGTTTTTTAATTTTGGTTTTTTTTTTTTACAGAGGAAGCTAGGATTAGGGTTTCTCTAACTAGCTTTTGTTGAAATTATAAGGTTTAGGTAAGGAGAAAGAAGAAAGAAGAAAAAAGAATAGAGAACAATATGTTAAATATATTAGATATGTTGATATGTTACAAAAGACAAAGCATTAACCTCTATTTATATTCTAGTAACCCTAATTAAATAAGAAAATAAATCAAAAATATAATAAAATTATGATATGACTCCTAAATTGCTTCATCAATTAGAACACTAATTGATTCTACAATATATTCTAAAGATTTACTAAAGATATTTTAAATATATTCTAACATTTCCCCTCAAGCTAAAACTTACTAAACTTTAAGCTTGTTACAAATAAATATTTTAATTAAATAACATATATATAAAGTGGACTCCATAGCTGAAACACAACTTAAGATGCTAAGAACGCCAAATAGATAAACATTGTTGGAAAGATAACTTAATAAGGAATGATCATCAGCCTATATGAGAAAAAAGGATTCTAGGGTTCTGCTTGACCAGATGACAGACTCAAAAGACTTGATGATTCTAGGGTTCAGCTTGATTAGACAGCAGACCCAAATGACTTGCAAGATTTTAAGGACTTGCTTGACCAGATGGCAGATCCAGACAACTTGAGTGGAAATACTACTAATATGATTCATCAGTAGGAAAGAAATCACCATCGGAATGATTGTCGATGAAAAGATAATAACATCACAAATACAAGTATTGAAAATATGTCACCACTAATATGAATCATAAGTGGGAGAAAAGTCAACATCGAAATGATCGTCGATGGGAAAAGAATAATATGACAAACATTAAGATTGAAGAGATGTCACCACTAGTATGACTCATCAGTGGAAAGGAAGTCACTTTCGGAATAATCGTCGATAAGAATAGAACAACATCACGAACACTAGTATTCAAGAGTCACCACTGATATGACTCATCAGTGAAAAATAAATCACCATCGGAATGATCATCGATGGGAAGAGAATAATATAACAAACACTAGTATTGAAGAGATATCACCACTAATATGATTCATCAGTGGAAAAGAAATTACCATTGGAATGATTGTCGATGGGAAGATAACATCACGAACACTAATATTGAAAAGTCACCACTATCAGTATCACTCCCCCTCAATGCTATGTTAGCATTGGAAAATAATCAAATAATAAAAAAGCAGAGAAAATAGATGAGAGAATAGGTTAAAAAAACAATAAAAGAGAATTTACAAAGGAGTTCTATAGAACTCGACATAGGAGAAAGCATGGACACCCTCAAGGTGGATGGTACCGCTCTGATATCATGTTAAAATTATAGGGTTTAGATAGGGAGAAAGAAGAAAGAAAAATAGAGAACAATATGATAAATATATTAGATGTGTTGATATGTTACAAAAGATAAAGCATTAATTTCTATTTATATTCTAATAACCCTAATCAAATAAGGAAATAAATCAGAAAATATAATAAAAATTATGATATGACTTCTAAATTGCTTCATCAATTAGAGCACTAATTGATTCCATAATATATTCTAAAAATTTTCTAAAGATATTCTAAATATATTCTAACAGCTCTGATACCAAGTTAGAGAAGATGAGAAGAGAATTAAGAATAGGAATAACTAACACACTTCTGTTAGTCTTCCTGTCTCTATATTTATATGATAAGATAAAAATAAGTATAAAGAAGATAGGCCTAACCCAATAATACAAAATAATAATAAATAATAGTTTAACCTTTATTCTCTAACACTATGAAAATCACCAACTTCAACACAAACTCCAAAATTCAACTCAAGAGCTCTTGCCAACCATTCCTTTAATCCGCCGTCCGGGCCGATCACAATTTGTGAGATCATGGAAGGGGTTGATATGTTCTTCATCTTGCTCAAACTCTCTATTTTGGAATTCATGATCACCTTCTGGTATCTCATTTCGAACTTCAGGTTGCTCTCTACACAAGTTTTGCACCTCTTGCGCGAGCTGCCCAATCATTCTTCGAATCTCAGCCAACTCTTATGCTTGGGTAAGCCTAGTGATGCAAATGAAGTTACGACATTAAAGGATTCCGGTCCAAGCCCCAGTTGGGCCAGTACGAGAGGTCGGGCAAAAGAAATTCAAGGAAGCACTCAACGGGCTGATCTAAGAAATCTGATCTCAATCAAATTTAACGGCCCATTGAGCATAGCCTCATGTTCTCAACAAAGAAGCATAAATGTGATTCAAAGCCAAACTAATTACAGCAGCAAATCTACATGATTTGAGGGCTAATTGCAGCAGCAAATCTGCATGATTTGGGGAATAATTGCGACAGTAAATCATGCAAGATTTGGGGGGTAATTACAGTAACAAATCTGCACGTTTTGGGGGCTGAATTTGTACGCGTTTTGAGCTTGGTTCATTGACTAGTATCTTTTTATAAACTTTCCTTTTATTTGTTAGGAGCTGATTGATTCAATCAGATATTTTTCTTTATTTGTTAGGGCTGATTAATTTAATTAGATACTTTTCTTTATTTGTATGGCTGATTGATTTAATCAGATACTTTTCTTCATTTGCTAGGGCTGATTGATTCAATCAGATACTTTCCTTTATTTGTTAGAGCTGATTGATTCAATCAGATATTTTTCTTTATTTGTTAGGGCTGATTAATTTCAATTAGATACTTTCCTTTATTTGTTAGGGCTGATTGATTTAATCAGATACTTTTCCTTTATTTGCTAGGGCTGATTGATTTCAATCAGATACTTTCCTTTATTGTAATCAGCCTATTTAAAGGTGTACATGAATAAAAGAAAGAACAAAGTTTTATTCACAAAAATTGAGAGTTTCTCTTTGGTTCTTTGAAGAACTATTCGAACTTATCGGAATCATTCCGTAGCGTTCACAATTCGACTTATCAAACGGAATTTCCACCACCGTTTGTGGCGTCTTCAACATACCAAGATTCTTACCTCTACTTAGGTAACGGGTCAAGGTTTTCCATCCAAAAATCTGATTGTAGACGGTCGTGGTACCTTAGTTGTTGACAGGTCTTGTTATTCTTGGCGAAGTTCGCATCACCTAGGGACTCTACGTGCTGCCCTCACTAGGACAGAATTTGAAATTGATCAAATTTGGGCTCTAGTACCAAAGTGATGCAGAGCAAAGAGTCTAGACAAAATTCTACCAAGGAATAGAGAGTTATGGGCTGGTTCTTCTGGTGTAACAAACCAGGAAAGAAGAAATTTTTTGTTAATAATTTTGAATTTTGATTTAATTAAAGATCTCCCATACAAAGGCTGAGGTTTAGCTTTTATGCAAGGTAAGACCTTTCAGATTAGATAACCTTCTAGCTTACATCTCTAGGAATTCTAAATTACAACAATTAAACTACAACTTCCTAGGCCACAACTTACTAGAAAGCAAGTTACAAGAAAATAACTTCCAAAATGCAATTCTTGACACTTACTACTAACCCAAGCTCATTAGGAATCCTTGGGCCTTACAAATAAGACATTAGAACACTTAATTAACATAATTTTGACCCAAAATACTACCTATGACCAGAAGCTACGAAAATTAAGTAAAATATCTTGAAATTATAAAAATAACCCTGTTACAATTATTCTTTTTTTTTCTACTGCTTCTGCATCACATTCAACCCGAAGAATTGGCACCTATTCTACTAAGGTTCAGTCACATCAAATTGACAAATACAATCAACATACTTATAAAAGAAAAAACTGCCTTCAAAATATATATATATATATATATATATATAAAAGATTTCACGTAAAAAAATCTATGCTTGTTATATTTAACCTTCTGCAACAAAATTATATTTAGAGATATGGCATTGTTCTTTCTTTGCTCTCTAGAAGGTGTCCTTAACTTTTTTCTGTATACAGCACTTAGGTTGCATTTCCTTGAACTCTAATGCCTTACTACTTATTATAAACATTATTGCAGCAGTTTTCAGCCAAGAAACTTCAAACTCATCATAAGACATCAATATAGAAATCAACACAGTTCCATGAAACTGCAACAAAAAAAAATAAAATTACATAGTTCCATATCAAGCTTCGCGAATTCAGAAAGGTCTTCAACAGCAGCATCCAACTCTTTAAATATAAAATTGACAATTTGGCATATACAAATATGGAATGTACTTTCTACTTGCTAGGTTCAAAAGCATGCCACCGAAACTTCAATGACATCTTTCATTTGTGGCTATAAAAAATTAAAGATGGAACCTTTGCAAAAATAGTTATAGAGCTACGGAAGAAATCAAGTTGTGGGAATGGAGAAGAAATTCAATTAACTTACCTATTCCACGCCATCTTACTTTGTGCTTCAACCTCTCCCGCAGAGGACATCCAAGCGTGAAAGAAAATCGAAATGTGACCCAGCGGTAGAAAGAAAACCCATGAAACACACTCTTTAACCGATCGGAAGAAAGGCTTCCTCCGGCTTCTCCCTCCGTGGCGGCGTCGCGAAGTTTGTTAGAGCATTAGGACCTCTCAGCTTAAACGCGGCATTGGGTTCTCGAATCTCCGCTGCCCATTTCCCCAAGGTCTCCACCGGAGGCCGCAGAACTTACTGAGGAGATGGAATTAGTAGAGAGATTGGAATAAAGAGAGAAGAGGAGCTTTTTGGGTGAAAAAAAGCAAAACACAACGGGGAATTACTCCCCTAAATATCTAGCAATGGGGAGAAGAGAAATTCACAAAATTGACAAAAGAAGATGGGGGAGGCGGCATGCTTTGAAAGAGAAAAATTGTCTGAAATTTGAATGAGGAAGAGGAGGAGGGAACTGACTGAAAAGAAAGTAAGCTGCGACCAACCTGAAAGAAAGAGAAAAAATAAGCCCAAAACATTTGGGCGGGAAAATGTACACGTAGATTGCACCAACTTGACAGCTTTAATATTGAGATAGGTTAAAATATGCCATTATAAACATTAAATATTTAAAATTAGGATAATATTATTTTTAGGTGAGTGCATCATACATTTTATCAACGTTTCTCTTTTTTTTTTTTTTAGTTACAATCAGGGCCGAAAGGCCCGTCAACTTTTTTCTATTCAATCTATCCTACTATTTTCTCATATTTTCACATTTTGATTATAAAAATATTTTTCATCATCCAATGAGTGTATGTATACACACGCGTTAGCAAATCTTTAGTTTTATTATATTTTTATTCTTGCGATACATAATAAAAAAACATTACTATATAATTATTAAATATATATAAATAATAATTAAAAATAATAAATTTATTATGAATTTATATATAATGTACGAAAAAAAATACACAAAGAAAACAAATCGTACATATGAATATATATAAATATAAAAATTTAAAATATTATTACAAAAAATAATATGTCTAAAACCTGACATAATATTCATAAAGAAAAATATTTTACATAGAATCTGACAAATTTACTAAAGTAAATTGTTAGTTTATTCATGGTTTTATGATGAAATATCATTTATATTTTTATTTATTTTATATATAAACAGATTAAAAGAATATATTCATTTAGTAGAATTTAAATTAATATTTAAAATTTTGAGTATCGAAATAAAATTTTAATTTAGCATCATTAAATGAATATGTTTTCTCGTTTTTCTCCGTATATAAATTTGAGTAAGTATAAAAATAATATTTCATCATAAAATATTTTTGAGCTAACTATTCTATGAATGAATTAATTAAGTATTACAAAAATTAATTTATGTTATTTTTTATAAATATAATAAATATTGTATTGTTTAAATTTATAGCGAAAATAATATATATTTAAATCTTATGCAAAAAACACGTGAGAAAGTAAATAAATAAAAAAATAAAACTTTTTTTTGTATAATCATTATATTTTACATAAATACAGAGATAAATCAAATAAAATACTTTATAACTTCTATCTACTTTTAATTTAACAAAACTCATTAAACACATATATATTATTAATAAACAAAATACACTAACTAAGCACGTACAACATAACTGTTACACACGTATAACATAACTGTTACAATAGTATTCACCAAATTAGAAAGTTTAGTCAAATTTTAAATATAAATCATAACAAGTAGTAAAAGTAAATAATTAGTTATATTATTGAATTTTTTTATCTACATGTGCTGTGATAATATAAATTATTAAAGCTTTTATCGTTATTAAAAAAATTAAAATTTTACCATAACATTTTTCATACTTTACGCTTTATAAATTCTTATAAAAAGTAAAAAAGATATAAAAGTAACATATTATAAATAAATTACTAAAAACTAATTATTCAATAAGATATCATAATAATCTCATTTAATTATTTTAAAATAACTATGTATTATTTTTTTAAAAAAAAATATAATAATAATGTATTATATCTTATGACGATAAGTCATTGAGTTTATGACTATGAAGAGTAAAATATACATTAAGCTAGTATACACGTTGCAGTGAAAAAATAAAACTTCTTAAGTTTTAAAAAAATACCAATATTCTAACACACATAAATATATAATAATGTGTAATAAAATTATTTTTAAAATATAAAATAAAAATTGATTATTCTATAATTTTTTAAAATATATATATAATGATTAGATAAACATTTACTATAAATTTAATAAATTTAAATGAAAATGACATTCGTAATTGATATTAGTCATAACTTATATTTTTTTTGAACAATAATTTTTGTCCCATCTAAAAGATATTTTGAATTAGAAAACTTACAAAAATAATAATCCTTATTGATAAAAAATTTTACATTTTTAAAATTTTGATTCTATTAAATGTAAAAGACCATATTAATCCACCATAAATATCATAATATATTAATATTATATTTAATGATTGTGCTACAAATGTTTTTATGCTCATGTCTTTTTTTTAATAAAAAAGTTGACAATACTTTTATTGATTTAGGATTATCTATGCTGGTATAAACCGAACTCTTAACTCATTTTAAGTGAAATAACATGAAAAGAGTAATATATTTCTTCTAAAAAAATGATAAAAAAAATCTTCATCCAAAAAATGATTTATCAATGTATTAGAACTTTTAAATAAATATTGATTATAATCAATATAAATGCATGATCATAATCAGGAATTTTAGTCGAATTAAATTTTTAAATAAATGTTAATTATAATCAATATTAAATGCATAATTTTATATTATCATTAATATGAAAGTTGATATCATGCATTAAAGAAAGTTAAAAAAATATCTATATTTATAATAAAAATATATTTAAAGAAATATTCAGAATTGATTATAATTTCAAATTTTTAATTTATAATATATATAACTTATCATCTATTTGATTAATATAATCACATTTATAATAAAATATATTTAAAAAATATTCAAAATTAATTATAATTTCAAATTTTGAATTTTGATAAATTAGTTATCAAGATTTTATTATTAAAATTTTTATAATCAAAATACATTTAATTTGTTATTTTAAATATAATATGTTAATGTGAAATTATTTCATAAAATGGGCCAGTTAACGAAACATTTAAAATGTGATAATTAGAATATTAAATTATAATTTTAAATATTTATTAAGATACTAATTATGTCAATGCTTATTGATAAAGAAGCAAAAAATTTTATTATGCTTAATAAAATACATTAATAATAATTCTTAAAACACTTCTTTAAATATTGGTTTATATCTTAAATAATGATAATTGTTTAAAACTATATACCTTTGAATTTGAATCTATCTCATGTCAAGGATTGATCGTGTAAAAATTGAAATAATTATTTAAATTGTAAAAATTAATTGTATTACTTTAAATTATTTCAATTGTGGTATTAACTTTTTTTAGATGTTGAATATTTCTCTAAATAGTTATATTTTATTAACAAATATAATATTTTAGAATTGATTATAATTCCAAATTTTGAATTTTAATTAAAGAGGAGATGTGTTTCATTGTGAATATATTACTTAACAGAAGTACTCGTGTTATACTCAAAATAATATAAAATATGATATAATACATTAAATTTGATAAATAATAAATAAAAGTAATTAATTTAAAAGTCTTATATCATAATTTTCAAAGTCATAATGCATTAAATACCTAGCAGAAGCTTGAATTAATGATTTGAAAAAAAAATAAAAATAAATAACGTATTGAGATTTTGAATATATTGTATTCAAAGAATGTATGCTCTCATGGAAATTTCTTCTATGATTAATTAAAGTAATATAATAAAGTCAATTTGGATGAACACGGAGAGTAAATGTAAGAAGAGATACATGTAAAGTTATTGATCCTACAATAGCAATATCTAAACAAAAAACTCTTAATCAAGCCTCAATATTTAAAAAATAAAATAAAATTTGTGTCTACAATTTGGTTCAAAAGTAATATATCCAGAGGTAACCACATCTCCACCAAGTCTAGGTTTTGTTAATTCAAACATCGCACTCCTTATAAGTTAACAAATATTTTTTTTATAGAAAACAAACCTGATAGAGGAATACAGAGATAACAATAAAGGAAATGAATTATAGTAAATGAAGACCATGAAAATCGACCATACACAACTGCTGACCACGTACAAGACTAAGATTAGAAAAAGGACATACCAGTAAAGGATATAAATTAATGTTTCTCTTATGAATGTAATATATAATCATATGTATACTAAATTATATTTAAGTAAATATTTTTGAATTGATTATAATATGAAAATTCAAATTTTAATTAATTAATTATTGGGATATCATCTTAATTATTCATTAATATCAATTTATATCCATCTATATCTTCTGATATTAAATATTTATTGCAATTATTTAATTTCTAATTAAATGTTGATTATAATAAATATTAAATGCATATATTTGAATTTATCATTATTGAGTGATGATGATTGGCTGTGTGAGAAAATGTCACGTGTCAAAAGATGAATTAAGATAAGTGTTTGTACCAGAAAGTGTCCCTTAGCAGAATTTTACGAATCAGGACCTTATTTTTATATATTATATTAGATTTTCACCCTTGTGATGCACGGTATAAAAATATTATTATATAACTATTAAATATATAAATAATAATTAAAAATAGCAAATCTATTATGAATTTATGTATAATGTACAAAAAAAATCCATAGAGAAAAAATTCTTTCATATGAATATATGTTGTAACTATAAATATTTAAAATATTATTACGAAAAATAATATATATGAAACCTGACATAATATTCATGGAGAAATAATATATTACATAGAACCTAAAATATTTATTAACTAAATTGTTAGTCCAATTTTAAATATAAATCATAACAAGTAGTAAAAGTAAATATTTAGTTATATTATTACATTTTTTTTGTTTGCATGTGTTGTAATAATGTGAATTATTAAAACTCTTATAGTTATGAAAAAAAATCAAATTTTTGTCCTAACATTTTTGGTACTTTACACTTTATAAACTTTTATAAAAAATGAAAAAGATATAAAAGTGACATATTATAAATAAATTATTAAAAATAATTATGCAAAAAGATGTCATAATAATCTCATTTAATCATTTAAAAATAACTATATATTATTTTTTAAAAAACACAATAATAATCTATTATGTATGATGATAAGTAATTGAGTTTATAATTATGAAGAATAAAAAGTATATTAAAGGAGTATATACGTTGTAATGAAAAAGTAAAACTTCTTGAATTTAAAAAAAAATACTAATAATCTAACACATAAATATACAATAATGTATAATAAATTTATTTTAAAAATGTAAAGTAAAAATTGACTTGACTCTATAATTTTTTAGAAAAATATATAATGATTAGATAAACATTTGCTCTTGTCGTATACTTGGCAACATTCATGTCATATTCACACTTAAAAATATTATTTTAATAGCTTTTGTAGGGTAAATATCTATATATATTTCTTCTTTAAAAGATTTAAGATATTCATCTACTCACTTTTTGAATTGGCCAAGAGTGACGAAGAGCTCAAACTCTCCCTTTTCTTTTTTGTTTCTTTTTGTCCAAATCTTTTAATAAAGAGTGTTTGTTGAGTTGTGTTAAATTTTTAAATCTTCAACTCAAAGATAATGATATAATAAAGTGGATTGTAAGTTGAAAAAAGAACTTGAGGCACATATATACGTGTGTGTGTGTGTCTATAGATATATATATATATATATATATATTTGCATAGAACGACATCATTTTTATAAGGATGAAGGAAGCAAAACAAATTTTTTTCTCCTTTCTCCTTGCATTGCTTTTAAGCATCAGTATTAGAGGCAAAAAACAAAAACCCATCTCACTTCTTATGTTTAAGACTTGTTATATTTAAGTTTTTAATTTATTTAAGATTTATGGATAATTTATAAACATTTACTCTTGTCCATATACTTGGCAACATTCATGTCATATCACACTTAAAAATATTATTTTAATAGCTTTTGTAGTGCAAATATTTATATACATTTCTTCTTCAAAAGATTTAAGACATTCACCTACTCGCTTTTTGAATTGGCCAAGAGTGGCGAAGAGCTCAAACTCTCCCTTTTCTTTTTCCTTTCTTTTTGTCCAAATCTTTTAATTGAGAGTATTCGTTGAGTTGTGTTAAATTTTTAAATTCTCAACTAAAAGATAATGATATAATAAAGTGGATTGTAAGTTGAAAAAAGAACTTGAAGCAAATATATACACACACACACACAGAACGACATTATTTTTATAAGGATGAAAAACCTATCCTACTTCTTATGTTTAAGACTTACGTTGATTTTTTGTTGAGACTTATTATAATATGTAATGAATTTTATCTTATATTAATTTTGACATTTATTTTAGTAACTAAATTTTCTTTTTAATGTTTGTTGGATTTACGGGTTTAACTTCATTCCATATCACTTATGCGTAAGTTGTGTTAGGTTGGGTTTTAGAAAAAAGATTCCTCAACCTAACCTATTACTTTGATGATTAGATTAAGTGCAAAATATCACAAATAACATACCAAGTCAAGTCAAGTATATTACAGAATACCACATATAATTGAATTTGGTATGTTATTTGTGATATATTATTTACTTTGTAAGTATTTTAAATTTTTAGAAAAATTGTGATATGTGACGTCAAATTTTATCCACTTATATTTTTAAATTTTATTTTTAAAATATTTTAAATTATTATATGCTAGTAAATATTTATGAATACCTGTCCTGTAAAAAAATAAACTTTCAATTTGATTCTTTAAAAATTGTGTCGATATCACTGAATTTAAATCTTTAAAGAATATTAACATCACTTTAATCTTTAAATAATGAAAAATGACATTAAAATTATTCTTGTATATACGTATATAGATTATATTAATATAATTTTTTATGATTGAGAAACTAAATTAATATTAATTTTATATAATTAAAAATTAAATAAATAATATTTTTAATTAAAATATTAAATTAATATTAATTTTTTAAAAGACTAATATAATATAATTTTTTATAATTTAAGAATTAAATTAATTTTGATATTATTTTCACAGTTAATGTAATATCACACAATTTTTAGATCAAAAAATAAGAAGTTTAGTCTAAAAATAAATAATACCCGCGATAGGAATGGGATTGAACTCCTCGCCCGCCCGCCCGCCCGCCCGCCCGCTTGCCTTTATGGGACTTCGTTGACGTCCTTAATAACAAAAAAATAAAATAAAAGGTGAAACACATTGAAACATGTTTGCACGGTTTGTGTTTGGGTTAGGGTGGTGGTATTTTCGTCCTTTTGATCGCAGGGGCACGTGTGCCTGAGATTGTTCTTCGTTCCTCCTCTGAAGAGTCCAAGACTAAGACTAAAGCTTCTCCAATCATTCTGCCGAAGAACATCCCCAGGTTCAGGTATATTTCTGACATTCTTTTTGGTTTCTTTATGATCTGTTTGGTTGCTGTCAAATTTGTGCAAACTCTAGGAATTTAAAATACCAAATACTTGACAAAATTTACCCCAAAAGGCAAAATCTAAACGGAACTAGTAGTTAATAAATTCGCTTTGATTTCACCCCGTTTTGGGCAAATCGATGGAAATGGGTATATGGGTTTTCGTTTGATCTTAGTATTTCGACTTGCTTTTTGTAAGGATCTTTGACCTAAGTTGAAGATTTTGAATGGTTTTTTGTCTGTTTTCAGATGTTATTCTGAGTGAATACTTCTCTCCTAAAGGTACATAATCACTGTCTTTGTGAAAGTGGATTTCAAGCTTTTTTTTTATATATAAAAAAACTGTTTTTTGATTATTGATGTAGATTTTGTGATCTGAGGCCATGTTATCTTCTTGTTGTCTCGCTGGTTGAAAGATTTAATGGGGTTAACTGAGACTTTAAATTGACGGGTTTTGTTTTCTTATTTGCATAGTGCTTATTGTTATGTCTTACCAGCAATTATTCTTTGAATAACAGAAGATTTGCCCCGGGAAGTAGGTCCTTTGTTCATTTAAATCGTCAGGTAGGACCCTTGGCAGGCATGAGGGATTTCATTCTTGACTTTCAATACTTAGCTGAAGGTCTTTGTTGGTATTCCATGGAGGCTTTCGACTTTATAGTTGGTGAATTTATTGCACTTTCCTTGGTTTAGGTCTCTTTCCTTGAGGAGTTTATTGGGTTCTTCCTTTGCCAAATCCTGATTGCTTAGGTTCTTGATAGGTGACATCAAGATTTCAGTTTAATTTTATGACAAAGGGATATCAGTATTCAGAGAAGTCAACATTCGAGACCCAGAAAGAGAGAGAAGCAAAATTGACGTGACTTTTCTGATTTTTGGTCCCGGCATCTCAGTGGAATTGGTTGCTATCTGATCAGGGCTTTTGTTCACCAATTTTACAATGGATTCAATTCAAAATAAAGTTTATTACTGTTGTGTTTCTAAGGGTAATCGCGTCCTGTATGCTTATAGTGGGGCAGACCACGAACTTGAGGATGTCGCAGCCTTGTGCTTGGAGAGTGCTCCTCCTTTCCATAGGTGGTATTTTGAGACAATAGGTAAAAGGACTTATGGGTTTTTGATGGACGATGGGTATGCTTATTTCACAATTGTTGATGAAGGTCTTGGTAACTCAGGAGTTCTTCAGTTTCTGGAGCATGTTAGAGATGAATTCATAAAGCTAGCTAGAAAGCGTTCAAGGGGAAGCTTGCCAAACATGAATTCAATTTACACTCAGGAAAAACTGGTTCCTGTTATCCGGCGTCTGATCACTTCATTGGAGAATGTCTCACATGGTAGTAGTAATTGGAGGGATGAAACTTCTGCATCTTTTCACGTGGATCTGTCTCCATCACCAAGTAATTTGAATGGACAAATTGAAGGTGCTAGTTCAACCAAAGCCCCTTTACTGGGAAAATCTAGCAAGCAAGAGAAGAAGAAAGTAAAGGATCATGTGATTGCAATGAGAGATGTTGAGTTAGAGGAGCATCGAAAATCAACAGATCGAGGAGCAAAGGTTGATTCAGGAAATCTGGATTGCATTAGCCAAGGTGCAGCAGGTGCATCGGTCTCTTTGCAAAAGGATTTGGGTTCAATGAGGATGAGATCAGGTCCTCAAAGCATTCGTAAGAAATGGTGGCGCCAAGTACGCATTGTTCTAGCTATTGATGCAGCTGTGTGTTTAATATTACTTGTCATCTGGTTAATAATATGTCGTGGTATATCCTGCATTCGATAGATCTCAATCTTCTTATGTGACCATGCATTTTAATCATTATTCATAGTGGAACTTGAAATTTGTCATGCATGATCTGATCAACAACAGAAATTGGTTTCTTTAGTGGAGCATGTAGATGGAAGTTACATATTGATCTTGTCAGTGAGATCTAGCGCTTATTTATAGGCATGTGCTTTCTAGTCACCCATTTATGGGCATTTTACTAAAAGAAGTCTACTGTACAGTTTCATTACATTTAAACATCTGTACTTATATATGAGTTTGGGAAGAATTTAAAGGTTCTTGATTGGCCTGTTTCTATAGCACTTTTATAGGTAATTGTTTGCTAATATAGAGATGACCAACATTCTCAAGTTTTGTCCACAGAGTAATTATGCCATCAAAATCCTTTAGTTATGTTTGACTACCCTTCTTTGCTCAAATATGTTGCTCATACAATATGGACTTTTAAGGTATATGTCTGAAATAAGTAATTGAGTTGGACGACCATAAATTAAAAGTTTAAGAAAGTGTCCAGATCACTAAGTATATAAAAAAAATGTAGTTTTCATGTGAATTTTGGAATAATGTTTGTAAACAAGGAATTATTGGAGGTTCTGTTCATAAGAGTCTTGAGCAGATGGCCGATAAATCCTGTGCATCAAATTGGACCGAAGGTAGAAAATTAAACTCAAACAGCAAGCAAAAGAGACTGAAATGCATTTAAAACAGCAAGGGGAATGGATAATATTCTTGGTCATAGAAATAATGTGTGTAGACTCTACTAATTTTGGTCACAGTGCTTCACATCAAATGGTAAGTTATATTCAAAACAGTTAAACTAGGTTGAACATTAGCCTCCCAGACTTTGATCGAAAAAGAAAACATCAACCTTAAATTAAACAGTTTTGCGAGAGAGAGAGAGAGAGAGAGAGAGAGAGAGAGAGACTGCTATAGCACTTGTGCCGAAGTAGCATTCAATAACCTGGAGATCAATCCATTATACAAGAAGATCCTCCATTAAAGGCATATCAAACTTAATAGTTAACTACAAATTGCTGATAAGTGTTTAGTGAAGACATTTGGTTTGAATGCAGAATATGGTTTAGAACTTTCATACTCCTGCCCTTGGCAAAGAGCTTTAAAGTTTCATCCATAGTTGTCAAATTGTGAATCGTATCGTGAATCGTTTTTCAATTTTTGAATCGTGAATCGTAACGTATCGTACGATTCAGAAACACATTAATAAAATACTTAAATACACATGATTCCATACTAGAACATGAACATAATACTCAAAAGTCTCAAATACATACTTAAATTGTAAGTCATTACTCATTAGTCATAAGTAAGCTTATAGGCCATAATTTCAAATCTTCAGTAAACATAAACCATTTCATATTGATGCCAAAAAGATTCTAATTAGTAATTACTAAATAATCTAATATCCTCTTCTTCAAATATCCTCCAATTCAGGCATATCATCAAAGTTATCATCATGACCAACTTGGGTGTCATCATCAACCACAACTGCCCTTTCATCCTCTTCGTCTCCATTTTCACTACCACCATCATCTCCAATGTCTTCAACTTCAGCAACTTGCATGGGTTTTTTTCCCTTGTCCTTCTTGCCCACTACATTAAGGTTTCTTGGTCCTAATCATGGAATACATGTAATGTAATATAAGTTAAGGATTTAATAATTTGGATCATTGGATGTATGAAAACTAGGAAGTAGGAAGTTTCGTAACTGAAAGTCAATAATTTACTTACATTACCTCTCTTTCTCTTTTTACTTGGAGCTCCTTTCATCAATATTAAAGCACTTCTTGGACATCCATCCAAGAGTTATCTACTTGCTTGCAAGCTCCGAATCCATTAGGCAAGTCTCATCTCTTTTTCTGTGATCCATTTATCATCAGATTCCATATCCGAAAAGGCAAATAGGATCATATGTCTCTCTCTTGTCCTCTTCTTATCTTTTTGCCTTGATTGAAGGTTAAGATTGTATTTAACAAATACAAGTGTATTCAATCTTTGTTGCTCTAAGCGGTTTCTCTTCTTAGAGTGAATATGTTCAAACACACTCCAATTTCCTTTCATACCCCGTAAGCACTACAAGTGAGACTTAACACACAAACAACGAAAGTTTGCAGCTCCTTGCATTATACTCCAAAACTATTCTACCATATGGACTTAACAAAGTGAGTGAAAGAATCAAAGAATATACTCTAAATAAGATTCAAGAAGTTCAGAATTTAGATATTTTCTATGCTAGCAAACACATAAGGTAACTACAAACAAAATGAATTATCAAGAAAGTATACCAGGCTGCATCTTGTCTCTAGTTGCTATTGCCAAGTCATATCCAAAGCATTCCTTCTGCCTTATCAAACTTATCCAGCTGGGCAATGATTTTTACCCTTGTCTCTATATTTGGTGCTAACTTATCCATCACTTTGTACAAACCAGTCATCACCTCAAGATCAGCATTGAAACTTGTTTCATAATGAAACCTATAAAGTTGTTATAAATTTTAATAAGCTTTGATCATTGATATATTTTGACATACTATAAAGGAAAAAAGGAACAGCTTACATACTACATTAAAATATAAACTATAAAAAAAAGTTACCTAGGATTAAAATAGTATCCAGCTGCATGATGAGGCCTATGGAGTTGATAGTCCCAACGTCGATCTATGAGTTTCCACACTTTCTTATATCTACACTCTACTTTTTGAAAAATTTATAGCTATTTGCTCCTTTGCTCTATCCATGACTTCATAGATGTAACCCATGGATGGCTTTGAATCACCATCCACAAGTCTAAGTACTTTCACTACTGGTGTGACACAAGTGCAGCAATAAGTTAGAGATTTCCAAAATCTTAAATCTTCTAAAACAATCTCCCTTACTTTTTCACCATCAAATTCAGAAGCATAAGTACTTGTAGCCCATTCTTCTGATGCAAATATAGATTGGAGAGCTATCTTTTTGATCCAAAATTGACTTCAATGTGAGATAATAGGTAGCAAACCTAGTCACTGCTGGTCTTGTTAATTCCTTACCATTGGAAAAGGTCTCATACAAATTAAGCACCCAAGTATGCCTATAAATGAAGACTGTGATCTTCCCAGCCTTTCCAAATGGTATTATAAAATACTAGAATGTTACCAATATCTTCAAGAATCAAGTCTAGGCAGTGAGCTGCACAAGGTGTCCAAAAGAAGTGTTTTCTTTTTCTCCATTAATTTGTTTCCAGTAGCTACAAGGGCAGATGCACTATCAGTTACTACTTGAACTATGTTTTCTTCTCCAATTTCATCCACCATACTATCAAGTAACTCAAACATTTTTTCAGCATCTTTAATGAACTTGCTAGTATCAATGGATTTTATGAATACAGTTCCTCTTGGAGTATTAACCAAAAAATTAATCAAAGACCTACTCTTTCCATCAGTCCACCCATCTGACATCAATGTACAACTTGTCTTCTTCTATTCACTCCAATAGATATCCAAGTTAGCATTGAATTTCATCAACCTCTTTCTTTAAATATGTTACCTTGACCTCGTGATAACTTGGAGGCTTCAAACCTCTCCCATATTCAGATATGGACTTCACCATTTGAACAAATAAAGGACTCTTCACCAAGTTGAATGGCAATGCATTGCCATAAATGCATCGACATATATCTCTGACCACCATATCTCTATCCTTTACCATCTCATTCAAGGTTGGCTATTTGACCTTAGAGTTACTTCCCCCTTTCCCCTTCATGACAAATGCATCCATAGCTCCTTTACTTTGTGAACCATCAATAGGATTATCTATCTCTTTGAAGAGTTCAGCAACATCATCTTCTTTTTTCTCCTTATCCTCCAGCATCTTTATGAACTGATTCTTAACATCTTCTGGTACTTGGTTACATGCAGCAACTTCTTGACATGTTCCTGTCAAATGGTGCTTCATCCTAAATGCACCACCCCACATTGTTTGTGGACAATAATTACATTTAACATGTAATCTATTATCAAGAACACTGCAATGATCCCATGTGACATCTTTCTTCCCCTTCTTCTTAGCCTTAGGAGCCATCCAAATACTCTTTGTTTTGAACCACCAAAAACAGAGACAAGAAGAAATTCTAACACCCACTCAGCCACTCTGTTTTGAACCAATGAAACAGAGGCACGAAGAAGCTGTGAAAACCAAACAAATGCTCTGTTTTGAAGCATTGAAAACAGAGATTCTGGATGCAGAGAGGCACTGGATGCAGAGAATACTGGACGCAAAGAGCACTGGACGCAGAGAGAGAACCAAATGCTGCGTCGTGCGTGAGACTGAGAGAGAACCACAAGCTCTGCATTGTGCGTTTTGCACTTCTGAGAGAAAACCAAACAATCTCTGCGTGTGTTCTGCCATTATGCACTTGTGCGTTCTGCAGAATCTGCACTTCTGCTTGAAAAACGAAAGGAGCAGAGAGAGAACCACAATGGAATGGGAAACGTCCGATTTCAGAGAAGATACCCATCTATTCCTTCCTTTAATTTCGGCACTGCCGATTTGTATTCAGAGAAGATATTGAAGCAAAAAAAAAAAAAAATGAAATGAATCGCAGAAGACCACGATTCGAATCGGTGATACAGAATCGCACCGATTCAGGCGTTTTCGGCACGATTTAGAGTCGGACACGATTCAGCTTGCGATACGAATCATGGGCAGCACGAATCGAATTGAAGCGAATCGTGCGATTCTAACAGCAGAGGTTTCATCTTGTATGGGAAGTGAGATTGTGATAGTCTGCCATGAAAATCCAGGGTATCTTGAGGAGATGAAAAATGCAGTATCAGAAATTTTGCAGTTGATGCTGATCTCTGCATCATAAAGTAAAAGACTGAATAAGCTATAAATAATGTTGCTATTGTAAAGGGCCTAAAAGAACTTCAGGTCAAGCGACAAAACTATGCTAATAACATTTTAAATTGAATGTTTATTTTGGTCCTCCAAAGGTATACATGACACTACATTGATCCTTTATTTATATGCGACATCAAATTTATCCTTAAATAACAATTTATGCCATCACTTTCGTACCTTTTAGGACCAATTTGACATCACTTCAGAGATCAATTTGATAGTATAAATTGATATTGAAGGGCCAATTTGATTTATTTATAAATATATCCAAATATTTTTTGGAAGACCAAAGTATGTCGCGTATATCTTTGGAGGACTAAAATGGACATTTACTCAATATTTTTTGTCAGGCAATTTGGACTCTATATAAAAGCATGGACTATTGGTCTTCTACAGCTGTTAGTGGTATGCTTAAGTGCTTTTTTGTGTGATAAACTTGCATAACGCTGCTGCATTATCCTTTTTGATAAACAAGATTTCTTTTGTAGCCCGCCATTTTAGTTTGAGTAGATCGACTTGCTTGTATGGTTCTTACCTGAGAAATGTTTTCACCTGAGTGAAGCCTTTCTCAATGATTTTAAATTTTGTTTATTTTACCATTAGCCTTTCATTTGATTGACTCATTTTAGGGAGCTTAGGTGTTAAAGTTAAAACTCTTACGTGGATTTGATCACAGAGCAGAAACTACAACTTGAGAACCTTATTTGTAACACTGATATTTACTGTGAAATGTCTCTTGTTATACTCAACTGGAATTTAAGAGGAAAGTGAGCTAAGATAATGTTCTTTCTAACTTTCACACTCTTTCTTTCTGTTAATCCTTAAATGGTTGTTCTTCTTTCTTACTACTATATGTAGTAAAAATATTCCAGGGGAAGAAAACAAAAGAAAAATGTTGTAGAAGACGGATTACAAATAAAGTCGTCATTTTTAGTAATTCTACATAGACTGTGAAATGTCTCTTGTTATACTCAATTGGAATTTAAGAGGAAAGTGAGCTAAGATAATGTTCTTTCTAACTTTCACACTCTTTCTTTCTGTTAATACTTAAATGGTTGTTCTTCTTTCTTACTACTATATGTAGTAAAAATATTCCAGGGGAAAAAAACAAAAGAAAAATGTTGTAGAAGACGGATTACAAATAAAGTCGTCATTTCTAGTAATATTACATAGATTCGATTCAAAAATTGCCACCTGAAGTTACACCAATATATTGATATAGCTTTGATTGGAATTTTACTTGTCTTTTTCTAGTTTCATCAGAAGAAAACAATACGCAGGTTTAAATATGACATTTAGGGACTTCTCATGGCTCCTTCTAGAGTTCACAATCATAGGTGATGGTGGAAAATATAGAAAGCCATTAGACATGAAAACTTTCATTCCAGTTATTAAAATACATAAAAATTGCAGCAAGAGAAGAAGATTACATGATATGAAAACTTTCATTCCAGTTATTAAAATACATAAAATGGCAGCAAGAGAATAGGATTACATGAGCATTAGTTGTTATCACCATAATGTACATTCGTTGTGTAACATTTTCTTGAGAAAATCATGCAAAATCTTTGATGTGGAATCCTTTTATGTTCAAAACATATAAGACAGGCTTTTGTTTTGTTTGCTATGTTTGCTTTCACTTATTATTAACAACAGCACATTTTTTGTTCAGTAAAAATAAAGAAATTACTTATGAGATTCTTTCTCTGAAAAGCACCAAAAAGCATTGCTCCATTTCAAAGATAGGGTCAAGTCTTTGCTCCTTCACGTGAAAGGAGGATTGCATATTAGGACAGTGACTACTCAGGCGCAACTGAGCTAGAGAAACCTTGCTCTTGTTATGTCTTTTCTTTTAGCAATGTTCATGTTATGCCTATGAAGAAGTAAGATTACTTGTGGAGTTTGATTTAGAAGCTAAATTCATTTTTTAGTGCTTTTGATGATGTCAAATAAGGGTTCGGGTTTCCTAAAATTACAAGTCTTTGACCAGCAAAGAATAAATATTATCACTATCAAGACAAATCAATTAATTTGATTCATAATAGCACAAGGATGGTTTTGTTGTTTTTTTTTTCGTCTTATATAATGATATGAAAAGTTAAATTTTGATTAATTTAGGTACAGTAGTTAACAATTTGAATAATTTATTTGATTGTTGACTGGCTCTCTTGCTCGCTTTTTCAATCACGGACAAAGTCACATTACAGGAATAAGTCAGATGGCTAGAAGCTTTTAGCATGTTTGAAAACCGATTTTTTTAAGAAAAAAATTATTTCTTTTTCAAAAGTTCTTTCAGTAAAATTTTAATTATAAACTGTTTTGAACACAAAATAAAATAATCTAAGCACATAAATATCTAATGCTTTTGGTTTTACTGTTTGTGTGTTTGGCTGATTGACTAGTTAAGAATACCAAGTTTGACTAGTTAAGAATACCAAGTGAGAAATCATTTTTAGTTTGTACAATTTGTGCAAATTAAGTCAATAAAAAATTGGCTCATCATCCTTACTGAATCAATGACTAATCGTTAAATGAAAATAATGATATTTCATTACGGTTTTTTTTTTTAATTGACTTAGTCTGTGCAAACTTTAGAATAAGCTAATAGAAAAATTCCTTGACAAGTGGAAGATTGGTTACTTCAACTTTATTGTTGGAGAAAAGTCGCGTGCTTGCTTGCATGAATAACCTAGGCAATTGCTAAAACTAGAGAGATTCTTGCTAAAGCTGTATGGGCATTTGTTGTTTTGTTTAAACGAATAATTGCTAAAATTATAATTTTTAGTGATTTTTGCTTAGAAAAAAAGTCAATTTATGCTCCTAGGTTGTCATTGTGGTGGTGTCCATTAACACTTGAACCTCGATTCATTTTGTAAGGCAAAGTGATATTGGGTTTAGCTAGACGAGTTATCTAATACTAGATTATACAACAAGAGTTAAAATGATACTAGGTCAAGTTACAAGGCGTTATTGAACTTAAAATTTTGGATTTTCAAAGATGGAAGGAAAATTCCAGCAAAGTGAGAATTAAATTTTGTAACAAAATAAAATGTTCAATCACATTTTCAATCCAATAATTTCTTTTACTTTTTTTCATTTCTCATAAAATTAATGTGGCTCATGAGTTTGATCTCTCTCTAATTTGCACAATTTTGTATGCCTCATTTATTTTTGTAAATAGTCATCAAATAGCTTTTCCTCCATTCATCTGACATTTTTTAGATTTCATTATTATTAAACAATTTAGTAGGTCAAGTTATACGTTTCTTTCTTAAACATTTTCATGCTTCAATAAGTATATTATACAGTCCAACTTCTTTGTCATTGTTCATCTTCTTTAGTGGTTACTTGCAAAGTCTCTTGTTACATCTCTTTCTTTGAATATCTTGTAGAAATAACTCGAAAATGTTTTCTTGATATATAGCTCAATTATCAAAGCTTTTTCATCTTCATTCTTAATGTATTTTAATTTTATCTAAATCTCTTAATTTCCATTCTCTTCCATTCGCTAGTTTGTATATATGTTTTTTTTTTAATTTTTTGTGCATAAAGATTGATAAACCTTCAAAAGCTTTGACTTTTGCCTAGCTAATTACTTTCTAACTATTTGATACTCCCCCCCCCTAGTTTTCAGGATTTTTAAAAAGGTATAATGCTTTAAAGTATTCTATTTTAATTTTCACCTTATTTTGAACATTCTTTTTCCACCACCATAATTATTTACTTTTATGGTCAAACCCTTTTGAATTTTTCTACAGCTGGTACCTTTCCTCACTTGTTGGTAATTCTCTTACGGTAAATCTTGATGCATACTGAATAAGTATAAAGGTTCGGACTCCACCTATTATGTTTGTTGAGTACACACTTGGATTAAGTAATTTAGATTGTGCAGCAGAACTCATGAAAAAAATATAATCTCTAAAGGTTTTATTAAAATTGATCCATGTTCACACCACAATGAGTTTCTCTGCTTGAGGTCATTGGAAAGCTTCTCACTAACATGATGGTACCTGTCAGGCACTTCAATGCTATAGTCATTCTCGGTGTTAGGTGGGCAAAATTGTTTAAGGCTAAAGAGTGAACATACTTGGCTTGAATGGAATCCCTCCTTGATATATCTAGGTCAAGAAGGCCGTTAGGGGTACTAGCGCAGCCATCGTTGACAGAGAGAATTAAGTTTGGAGATCAGAGTTTGAGTTATCATTTCAGTGGTTGTTGCCGAGATTCTCACGGAAGAAAGAGAATTTTGTTCAGTATATTGAGACGTGGGAAATTAGGCTTAGGCTGTCAAAGGGGGAGAAGAAGAGCTTGGGCTTAAGGGCTAAACATGGATTCATATAGTTTCTAACTCGAAGTAAGTGGAGGTAGGGAACGAGTTCCGAGTTGTCTAATATCCTAAAGAAGTCCTCACTCCTGTCTTGAATCAACTCATTGTGAAACTGACTTGAGCAATTGTATGGAGTTCATGTGTTAGGCTGGACTTAATAAATCTTCATTTGCTGTGGTAGCTCCCTAGTCGCGTGTAAGGTTTTGGTTGGGAAGCCTTTTCAATTTCCTAGGTAATCATTTTGCACATTTTTGGGAAACGTGATTATCTTTTAACATTTACTTTTGAACTTTATCTATTAATGTGTATCTTTACTTTTCAATATATGGCGCGTATAAAGGAGAAATTATTAAATATTTCTTAAAGTATAATAAATACATATTTCTAAGAAATATTTTATGTCATTAATTTTAAGTTGTTAACATAAAATTTATATAAGTTTTTTTTAAAATCAATAATAAATATACTTTTCTAGAGTATATATTTATTGATGCTCCTATAAGCATACAATAATTTTTTATGTACAAGTGGGGTGACTCTTGGCTTGTTCTATAACCACTCATAATGGTTTTAGTTTATTCAATTTTCACATTTTCTCATTTTGTTCTTCGCTTGTTCTTCAATTTGCTACCACTACTTTGCTTTTTGTTCGTTCTTTCTTTGGTGGTGTCCACATTCAAGTGTGTTCTTCATTGGGGTTTTTACATACTGAATCTCCCACGTGTTCTCCACTTTATCAATAGGTTCAAGTTCTTTGGTTTCTTTTCTTCTTTTTATTTTGTGTTCTTGTTGGGGTTAGGTTCCATTTTGTAGTTTATAGGCATTTTTGTGTAGTATTTTGTGTAGGTTTTTGTTTTGATTTGTATCGACTCCTTTCCTTCTCCTTCATATTAGCCCTTGTGATGGCCAGAACTCACATTTTACCACAACTGGAGGAGGAAGGAAAGGGGTCCCATTGCCTTGACAATTGGGTTGATCTAGAGGTTCTTGAGATTAAATCTCAGGTGAGTACATTTGAGATTCTGAAGAAGATATTGTACTATACAGTGATTTCATGATGAGCAACATTTCTTCTATATGTATGAAACCTTTTCTTTTCTTCTTATATGTATGAAACCTCTTTTTTCACAAAATTGGCGATTCGACTTCCTTTCACCAACTTTAAGGTCTAGGTAAGCCACATAGTGGCCCCGATCACAGCTTCCTTCTTCTTCACAAAATTGGGAATTCGACGACTTCTTCATTTCTTCTATATGTAAGAATCTATTTTTTTTCACAAAATTGGGGATTCGTCTTCCTTTCACCAACTTTAAGGTCTAGGTAAACCACATAGTGGCCCGATCATGACTTCCTTCTTCTTCACAGAATTGGGTATTCGACTTTCTTTCACCATTTCTTCTTCTTCTTCATTTCTTCTATATGTACGAAACCTTTTTTCTTTTTCACAAAAATGGGGATTCGACTTCCTTTCACTAACTTTAAGGTCTAGGTAAACCACATAGTGGCTTCTTCTTCAAGTCGAAAGAGTCACCTCTCACTCAAAAAGCCTTCTTTCTTGATTTGGATAAGAAAACACAAGTTTCCTTTACACTAGACTTAGGGTATCCGAGATCCTAAGGTAGTAAGGAATGACTACCTCGTTGATTACGATCAAATTGTTGTTGGCAATTGCCTGGTTTATAGGAGGGTGGTGAGGTGCTTCAAGATCTAGTACCACTCAAGTGTGGCACTTAATCAATATTTTTTTAAGCGACTGAGTTGTGTCTTGCATGCTTTTGTTGTTTTTTTGGACTTCAAATGCTTCATAGTTTTATGATTCGGATGCTTTGTTTTTGCATATTCTCTATCGAGTATTTATCCTCAGATAGTGTCCAAATTCAAGCTCTCCTTCTTGTAGGCATTTGTAAATAAGGAGAGTGATGCCAAGGGTTAAATCAAGAGGAAGAGGTTGGGCAAAGGGAAGACTTTTGAGAAAAGGGCACAATAGACCCTTTGTTTTCCTCCAAACTTTTGATTTCGATGGTTTCACTGAGAAGTACCTCAATTTCCCAAACAATCAATAATTGTGGGGGAGGGGAATGAGAAGGTGTTGAGGAAGATCATGGAGCAGGGTATTAGGATTGCTAGTGACTTTGGTTATCTAATGCTCCTTTGGTCATCTAATGCACAAGCTTCACCACATCACCAAGTAGGCAATGACGAGTTAGGTTGCCATCAACAAAGTTGAGGAGTTGAAGGTTGAGGTTGATGCAGCTAAGAAGGAGACTAATTCAGCCAAGTGCGCATGCTGAAGTCTACTCTGGACGAGTTGACCAAGATGAAGGCTGATTGTCACGACCGTCCTCGAAGGGTGCCGCAACGGAAATGACGGGAGAAATTGATAGAAAAATGAAGTCGCAACTAATTTTTATTTATTAAAAAGCATAATTAGAAAAACTCTTAAAAAGAAAATTAGCCTTAAAGCTAGATTGGATTTAGAAGTCTATTTATGTATAGGAAAGGGTAAGAACTTAATCTTACTGCACCTTTGATACATTCATTCTAAGATGGTTACCCTAAATTAATTATGTAAATTATTAATAACCTTAATAATATTTAATTTATCCCTAAAAATTAAATTAAAGAAAATTAAATAATAAATTGAAATATTTATAAATTTGAACAAAAAAAGACTCATTTATAAGTTGAATAAAGAATTAATTATTTACAAGTTTGATTAAAAATATATTTAAAAATCTTGATAAACTAAAAAAATGTTTATTTAGGTTGGGCTTATCCAAAGTGTCTATGTATCTCTATAAGTGAGGAATCAAAGTCCACGTAATTCGTTTAGGAAATGATTGTGAGTTGGTAGATTTTAATAATAAAAATAATTGATTAATTAAAAAAAATTATCAAAGAGCCATCGCAACGACATTGTTGTTGAGATTTTTTTCTTAGGATTCAAGAGTCATTACGGTAATGTTTATCTCAATTAATTATTTTGTAAATATGATTAACATTTTATTTTAGGTTTAAGGAGCAATCACGGTAACATTAATCTAAATTAATTATTTTTTCAAATCAAACAAGTTGTTATAGCTAAGATGACTCAGAGATAATAATCATGAACATTTTTTCCTTAAAGTTCATTAAAATTAAGGATTATGATAGAGATAACCAATTCAAATTGAAATCTATCCTAAGCAATCAAGTGGGATATCAAGGTAAAAAAATCAAATGCAACCAAATAAATAAGATAAGTCAAATTAAAATATCAAAGGATATCATATCAACAAATGTTTGAATTATCATGGAGATAAACAATTCAAATTGAAATTCTATCCTAGGCAATTAAGTGGGATATCAAGATAAAAAAAAATTAAATGCAACCAAATAAATAGGTTAAGCCAAATTAAAAAGATAAAAGTATATCACATCAACAAATATTTAAATTATCATGATTAAAATCTATTTTAGGATTAAAGAGCCGTCACGGCAACATTAACCTCAATTAATTATTTTTCTATATCAAACAAGCTGTCACGGTTAAAATGACTCAGAAATAATAATTATGAATTTTGGGTCAATTCTAATACACTTCATGAAATAATTTCGAGACATGTTTAAGAAAAAAATTAAATCATCTTCAACATCAACACATAGTAATAGTGATAATTAATGAAACCATAAGCTACACGTCACCCTTACAAAAGATTTTGACATTATTAATTTCTAATCTAAGAATAGATAAAACAGGAAGCATAACATGTAATTTGAACATGCAGCATGTCAATAT
The DNA here is from genome assembly GCA_019955255.1 of Castanospermum australe. Taxonomy (NCBI): domain Eukaryota; kingdom Viridiplantae; phylum Streptophyta; class Magnoliopsida; order Fabales; family Fabaceae; genus Castanospermum; species Castanospermum australe. Next base: position 127,109 of record NSJW01000232.1, on the reverse strand, counting down.
CTTATGCTATTTTCACGTATTAGTCACCCATCTTTTTTTTATTTGTTCTTCAAACATTTTGCATGCAGCATGCAAAACGGTTAACAACAAATATGTTCTCGAAAATTGGTTCATTGGCATTAGCATATTATCTTTTATTTAAACCCCACATTGTGATAAATACCCCCCTTAGTCTATTGGACGCTAAAAAAAAATAGATCTGAAAAATGAATTCTTCAAGAGATACATGAAAAAGGAGAATATAATTAAACTTATGAAAGCATAAAGAATTATAATGAGATACCAAAACTAATTAACACCACATATCATTTAAATGTTCTTGTTTTACGTGGGGGTGATGAAGGTTATGAAGGATCTTAAACAAAGATCTTGAAGCTACAAACTTTAACTCAAATAACCCCAAGAATGGTGAAGATATTTTGAACCTATACAGAATGTCAGATGTGAGAGATCAAAGGATATGCACCTATCTACCTTCAATTCGAAGAGACCCCAACTATGAAAGTGACTCCACTTCTATAGGAAAATATTGTGTTCTCCTTTTCTCTTCTTCCTTCTCTTTCTCTTATATTTCTCTGATCAATTGTTCATTTTTCTTTTGTATATGAGTGCCTCCCTCTCCCTTTTCTAATGTCTCTTTTTAAAATAGATCCCATTCCTTTAGCTAAGGGTTATTTTAAAAGATATCATGAGTTTTTATATCTCAATTCAAATTAAATTATTTTCCTTCTGCTTCTTATCCTATCTTTATAACCTCTCTTGATTAAATCTATCTTATCCTTAATTATTGAATTTTTTCATTATTTTCATATTATTATTATTATTAGGAATGACATTAAATTAATTTTTATTAAAAGGCCAAACAAAATACGGTGTTACATTGATCTGGAGGCTAAGAAGGTTAGTTGAGCTAAAGGCGAAGCTGACTTAAAGAGTCACCTGGCCAAGATCCTTGTCAAGTCCTTTAGGAATGTTCAAGAGCAAGCACGTTCGATAAATTTGGATAAATTGGCTTTTTCTTTTATGATTTAGGCACATTGGCCTTGTTTATATTTATTAGGCTTAGATTATTTTCTTCATTTATTCTTAGTTGTTTTTGCACTTTGTCAAAGCTGAGTTGGGACTAGAACTTGGTTCCTTGGAGGGCTAAACATGTGTAAGAGGTTAAGGATTTAGAGGCTTGACATGAGTCAGAGGTCGTGGCTTTAAAGGGCTTAACATGCATCAAACATTAGGGCTTTAAGGGTCTTAATATGAATAAGAGGTTAGGGCTTTAAAGGACTTGATACAAGGAAGATGGTAGAGCTTTAGGGGGCCTAACATGAGAGGTTAGGGCTTTAGAGGTGTCCCAACATACTCGAAGGGCGTTGTGATGAAAGGCAATTAAATTTATAAAAAATTTAAGAGTCGTCACTAATTTTTATTTTAAGAAAATAATAGGAAAAATCATTTTCATTAGGAAAATTGGTCTTTTAAAAAATGAGATCAAGTTCGAAAATTTGATTATGCAGAGAGAATACACTCGTCCTAAAATGGTTATCATGAAGCTAATTGTATGAATTAATAACCTTTAAAACCTTTATTTTACCCTACGAGCAAATATAACTAATAGCAAATAATTATAAAAATAAGAAAATAAATAAATTAATGAAAATATTTACAATTTTTTCCTTGCCTTGCATGTCTACGTATTATCATATGCAATGAAAAGTTAAAACCACGTAATTCTTATAAAAAATACTTTTATGTGTTGAAAGATTTTAAGAAAATTAAGCATTAACTTAAAATGTTTTGTTGATTAAAATAAAATGCTTGGTTAATAAAAAATTAAATTATTTTTAAAGTAATATGGTTGATGATTGATAAATAGTGTCCTATAGGATTGAGTTATATCTTAACAACAGAACAATCCCAAAATGGGTTAGGAAGACTTACTCTTAAAAACTTCTAAACACGTTTATTTAATTATTAACAAATATTTATAGGACTGAGTCATAATTTAATCGTAAAGTAATCCCAACATTCATTAGGGAAACTTACTCTTCAAAATACCTAAACGAATTTATTTATTTAATTAATAAATTGATGGGTGATCAAAGGATCAAATTCTAAAATATTGAAAAAAAAGAAAGGTTATTTTTAATACTAAATATCTACTACGAGAAAGAGAGATTTTTATATTTGCAATTACATGGCAAATAGAAAATTAAGAAAGATAATGATAATAAAAGAAAGACCAAATGAAACATATAATAACAAAGGTTGTACTAACAAATAAAACGAAAGGCAAGGATCAACATGAAGAATGAATATTAAAATGTGTGTGTGTGTGTATATATATGCTAACTATAACGTGGAGCCTTATTTTCAAATCTGTTTGAGAAATTCATGCGTATGTTTATTTCCATAAGGACAGTACACGATCATACTTCAACTGTTTCCTTGTCAGACCCGTAAAGTTATCTCATAAAAGACCCACAAAATCAGATCAAATTTAGACATTGAATTAATATGCAAAAGCAAAGATGAGTATTGATATTTGAAAACAGAGAGCATACAGTCCATGGCATTTGGAATTCACAGGACACCTCACCAAAGTTGGCAAAGCATTAAAAGTGCATGAGAAGATTCAACCCTATCAGAGTAGCAAGAAATCCTCTAGCATCATTGAATATTTAAATCATAAATGGAGTATTAAACAAGAAGCAAAGCCCCAAATTCCATGATAGCCACGCAAGTTTACCAAAGCTAACACATTTCAACCAATGATAATCCTAAAAAATGATAAATCAACAGCATGAATGAATGTTGTATACACATAATGGGAATAGGAAATTAAAGGAATAACAGCTCACAAGGACTCAACGGACTATTAAAACAGAGCTGTGACAACAACTTATAGGAGTGGCTTGCGAGAGGCTGGAGTGTGAGAACTAGTTTAGGGCGGCGTGATCCTCGGTGAATCTCCTTATTTCTAATAGCAATTGTTTCTATCAAATTCTCTCAACTGTGCCTCCTCTCTCTCATCCCTCTAGGGTTTCCTTTTTGTTTGCTCTCTTAATAGACCCTAGCCATATTTAATTCCCTCAATCAAAACTTCAATCAAAGCTAATTCCCCTTCATCAATTTTTAATCATAATTAATCCCCAAATCAATTAATATTAATTACACAAATCAGATTTAAATTTGAAATTCAAACCAAATATTAATTTTGCCTCCTAAATTAAATTATTTAATTAATTATTATTTCTTCATTGAATTTGGGCTTGATCTTGAACAAAACTGGGGATATCAATGGAATAGGCTTAAAATCAAAATAAATGGATATAAAGATCTAGAAGACCTATAAGATTGAGTTTAAGATATTCAAAGAGGATTTAGCCATGGATCTGAGTCATTATTAATATTTTTTTATTTTTTATTTATTTTTTAAAAATAATTCTCTGAGTCTGGACAAAATATAATGTTCACAAGAGGGCCTAACATGTGTCAAAGGTTAGGGCTTTAGGGGACCTGACATGAATAAGAGGTTAAGGCATTAAAGTTGTTTGATGAGGCTCTCCAATTTTACTGTGTAAAGTTTTGTCTGAGTTCTCACATTTATTCACTAGAAATATTTGAAAATACAAGATAAGCAAATTACAAAATAATCATATAAAGGAAATTGAACAATTTCTTGCCTCATTGTAGTATTTCCTTAGGTTCACTAGTTTCCAAGTTCTGGGTAATTCTCTTTCTCTGAGCTTTGCAATCTTGTATGGGCATTTCTTGATTTTAGTTATTACTAAATACAATCATTCCCAATTCGGTTCTAGTTTGCCTTTTTGTCGGGAATTTATTGACTGTTTTTGCTTTTCATAGCACCAAGTCTTATGTTGTAAACTTTCATGGTAGTACTCATTTGTTGTATCTTCAAGATGCTCTCTATCTGGCAGATGCTTATCTAATATAGGCTATTTCCCTTTCTTCTTCCACCAGTTCGAGGTCTGTCCATAGTTATTGATCGTTAAGGTTTAGGTCGAACTGCTCTATTTTCCAATTCAATGTTTCAACCACCACCGAGATCATGGCTTGGTCTCAAATGTTAATCGAAATGGAGTTTCTTGAGTTGTAGTTTGGATTGTAATATGGTAAGCCTAGAATCCATCTTTCTTTTGATTGATTTAATAGCTTTTTTAGTCCATTTAGTATGACTTTGTTTGCTACCTATGCTTGCTCATTGGCCTAGGATGCTTTATTGAGGTGAACCACTGCCTAATTTCAAGTCCGTCATAACATTCCTTGAATGTTTTATCTGTGAATAGTTTCATTGCCAATGAAGATTGCATAATGTAACCCGAACCTATGAATGATGCGTTTCCAAGTGAATTTTTTTAATCTTCTCAAAGGTTATCTTGGCCAATGGCTTAGGTTCAATCAACTTGGTGAACAGTCTACCATGACTATCAAATACTTTAATTTGGGAGCTTGGTGAATTGCCCAAGAAGGTTCATTCCGCATCTACAAAACGACCATGATAAGTTCAATAGGTAGAGCTCTTCAGGGGGTCAAGATGTAAATATGCAAACTTCTGACAACAATCGCATCTCTTCACATACTTGGTGCAGTCTATTTTCATAGTAGGCCAGCAGTATCTTGCTCTCAGGATATTCGCTGCCAACAACCTTCCTCGAAGGTTTTGCTCACATATTCCTTCATATACTTTGACCATTGTGTATGCTATTTATTTCGAGCTTTGGCACTTCAATAATGGAAAGGAGTATCCCATTATTGTAGAGTTGGTTGTTGATCAACACATAATGATTGGCTCTCCCCTCAAGTTTTTGGGCTTCTGCCTCTCCAAAGAGAGTTATTTATCTTGCATGAATGTAATGATTGGATACATCCAAGAGGAGGGATTCTTATCTATTAGCATTACCTTGGTCTTTTCTATGCATGGACAAGTCAAAGTTTCTTGCATGACCGACTCGTTGTTCTTGGAATTTTGGTCTTGGCTAGTTTTGATAAAAGGTCGGGCTCTTGAGTTATGATCTCGAGGAATGTGTTCAACTAAGAATTTTTGGAACTAATATGCCAACATCTTTACTTTATTAAGGTATTTAGCCATCTGTTTGTCTCTTGCTTGATATTCTTCTCAAATCTGACTTGCAATGAGTTGCAAGTCAATCATAGCTTTAAGTTTGGAAGCTTTTAGTTCTTTGGCCAATGTGATTCCAATGATCATGGCTTCATATTATGATTGGTTGTTCCTGGCCTTGAATTCAAAATGGAGGAATTGCTTGATAGTGATATCATTCGAGTCCTCCAGGATGATTGCTGCTCTACCTACCTTTGTATTGGATGATCCGTCGACATAAAGAGTCCAAGAATTATTATAAATGTGAGAAGCATAATCTTTATTTAGCTCAAGAAGCAGTTGGACAATATATGGGCTTTGATGAGACCTTAGGGTTGGTACTGGATCCTGAATTCTGAGAGTTCCACCATATGATTAGTCTCCTAACCAACTTTGGTTTTATGTGATTCTGCTTGATCAGTTGGTCCGTCCTAACCACAATTAGGTGGCTATGAAAGTATGGTTTGAACTTCCTTGCCGCAGTGATGAAGGCTAGTGCTACATTCTCAATCTTTTGATACCTAAATTTTGGTCCCTGAAGTACCTTTATGGTGAAATATACTGGCTTTTATTCTCCTTCAACTTCTCATATCAAGACATAACTCACTGCTTAATGGCTAAAGGAGAGGTAGAGGTATAGGGTTTCTCCAAATTTAGCCTAGTTAAGATCAAGGCGATGATAGCAATTTCTTTTTTTTGTTGTAGGGCTAGTTCATATTCTAAGGTCCATTGAAGTTTCTAATTTCTTGAGTGAATAATAGAAGGCATTTGTCAATTTTTAACTTGGGAAGGAAACAAGATAGTGTTATTACTTTCACAAGTAGCCTATGTACCTCTCTACTGTAAATCAAATTCCTTATTGCTAATATGGCTCTGCACTTTTCTGGGTTTGCTTCAATCCATCAGTTTGTCAACATGAAATTAAGAAATTTCCCTGCCTCAACTCTAAAGATACATTTTTCTGAGTTCAAGCACGTCATATTTTCTTAACTAGGCAAAGATCTAAGTCAGGTCGACTACATGGTCTCTCAACTTATGAGTCTCTGCCACCATGTCATCTACATAAACCTCAATGTTTTTTCCTAATTTGCTTAGCAAATACTTTGTTCATTAGTCTTTGATAAGTGGCTCCACCATTCTTCAGTCTGAATGGCATCATCTTATAACAGTAATTTGAATCATTTGTGATGAATGATGTCTTCTCCTCGTCATTCGGGTGCATCCTAATTTGGTTGTATCCAGTGTAGGCATTTTTAAAGCTGAGGAATTCATATCCAGAGCTTTGATCAATCAAGCTGTCTATGCTTGGGAAAGAGTATGAGTCTTTTGGGTATGCCTTGTTTAGATCTGTGAAGTCTACACACATCCTCACTTTCCCATTTGACTTGTTCACCATCACAACATTAGATAGCTAAGTTGTCTAGTCACCTCTATGATAAAACTAGCGTCACTTAATCTAAGTATTTCTTTTGACATGGCATATAACCTTTCTACTTCTTAATTTTGTTCTCCTCTAGGCTAATAGTTTAATTGTTGGGTTGATGGTGAGTTTGTGAGATGAAAATTTGGGTCAATGTTTGTTTTGAGGAGAAAATACATATATTTAGGGTTTGTTTTGTCAAAGATTTGGTTCCAATTTTGATGATTCTATGCCTTTTAGTTTGGATTTATTTGTTGTTTTTTCCTTGTGCACTTTTTGGTGTTTTAGGTACATGTTTGATGCCTTAGTTTAAGTTTGTAGAAGTTCTGAAGAATTAGAGTGAAGAAAGCCAAGTTTAGAGATAAAACACGACCCATTTGTGCAATAGAGGTCATTCACATGGCCAAGCTATGTGCATGCTTGAAAGAGCCCATAAACTAGAGGACTACATGCCCAAGTCATGTCTGATGGAGGAATTACATGGTCCAGTTGTCCAATTACATAGCCTTATCACATGGTCATGTTTGCCTGTGTGTGAGTTATGTTCTAGACTATAGAGGTACACGACCCTGTTATGTAAACCACTCAATAAACACAGTTTGGCCATCTTTGCGATAGTAAAATGCCTAAAAATCCAAACAAATCAAATAACTCTTAAAAATGTTTAATCCTAGGGTTTCCAGGGCTCCAAAAGAAGTCGATATATAAGGCTCACTTCATGAGAGACATAAAAGTGACCATATTTGGATAAATCAAAAGAACCAAAAGAGAAAAGAGAAGAGAAAGTCAAAGGACTGAAGGTAATATGAATCAATTTGATTATCATATATGAAAAAAGTAATGTTGTAAAAACAATATTTTCTTAGTATAAAAGTTTATTATTATTTTATTAATTTTCTTTTAAAAATTCATATATACAAAAAGACTTAATGAATATTTTATTTCATTTATATTCAAACAAAATTATTACTTTAATATTTTATTTTATTATATACAAATAATAATTTTTTTTTTGGTTCCAAGGAAGGCTCCACCACTATATGGGACCTAAGTTTAGGTCCTTTAGTGGAGCCTCCCAAATAGCCTACTAAATTCATCTTATGTTTATTTACTAAACTACTTTAATTCAAATTTTGAATTAATTTTAAGAGAATAATGAAAGGTTTTTTTATGTGGACTAGCATAAATCAATACACATTTGATAAAACTCAGATTAAATGGATGTCAAAATAATTAGAGCATATTATTATTTTATTTAGCCCAAATAAATGATCAATTTTGACAATGGGCTTTTGTCGTTAAGCACTCTTATATGTGAATTTTTTGTTGATATTGGGCTTTGTTATGGGCTAAGCCATAACGGTTAGGCTTAGTCCATTTGGTAGGCTCAAGGGAGAAGCTCCTATCTTTAGCCACTCTGAGGTGTTGATTGTCCCATTGAGACTAACACAACAAAGCACTATGAGAAAGAAAAAAAGATAATTCGCTCTCCCTCACACCGAACTTGAAAATTCTCTTGCTTCCTTTGGATCTTCACATGGCATCTATCGATTCGTCTTCCTCTTCCTATCTAGGTAATTCGAAACCCAAATTTGTAATTTTATTGTCAAATTATACGTTCCACAATGTGGGGTTAAAGATTATGGCTTTTTATTATGTTGATTGTCAATTATTTTGCATATCTAAATTTAACAATTGGTATAAGAGCCTTCATTAACCCTAATTGTGGCTGTATAATGTGATTTTTCTATAATTTTTCAATAGATTTTAGGGTTTATTGTTTAAAAGTTTTGATTTTTTTGGGAGTTATTGGAAGAAATCCAAATTCAAATGATTTTAAGCTATAATTAATGGGTAAAATCATGCGGAAACCTCTGAGGATGATGTATTCTTCGATCCAATGTTGAGAATTTCTCAAATTTTAAGCCTTTTGATCCAAGTTCATCACAAAATTGTGAAAAACCCTACCTTTTTCCCCTTTTGATTTTGTCCATTTTTTGCACCAATTAACAAAATTAATTTAGGAGTCTTGTAAAACTTGTGATTCCAGTTCTAGTGGCACCAGAATTGAGCAAAATTTATGAGAAATGAGGGAGAACAAAGTTCCCTAATTTTAGCCCCATTGTGAGTTGGAAACCGGGTCATGCGACTCGGTTTCTTATTATTCGGGTAGGACAGAAGCTTTAGCTTCTGCCCAAGTGCAATCTCACGCATGCGTCAGGTGTACGTGGGCATGTAGGGCCCACTCATTTAGAATTTTTGACAGTCACTGTGGCAGATGGGTCCCACGCACCCTGCCTCACATTTTAGTGAATTTTAAAATTTTTTATTTTTCTAGAGATATTTGTTTATATTTTATCCTAATTTTCAAAATAGTAAAATCATATGGTACTCTCTGAATTTGCCCCTGAAATTTTTTTTTGCAATGTTGTCATATCATTGGGAATATTATATTTTGCACACTTTGGGATGTGACATTGTTTGCATGCTAGAAAAATTTTTCACTAATGTTATGTGCATATATAAATTGCACAAATGTTGAAAATTGTGGAATTTTGCATTTTTTTAGTGCAAATTAAATTATGAGAATACTCCTTTTGTGATATTTGGCTGTTTTTTGAAAATTTGTATAGTTGTGAGCTCGCCTATCATGGGACCAATTATGACAAAGTGTTATGTTGATAATGGTATCATTATATTTACATTGGGGATTATATTAATATTGTACTTACCCTATCGGTTTGTCTTATTAATATAATTTTTGATGTTTTGTTTAATACATTAAATATTATACTTTTAAAGTTTTCAATATCCTATCGGTATTAGCTTTAGGGACATAATATTTAATGTTTGTAGGAGTTGCTTATATGTTGTAATTCAAAACTCTTAGAGGGGATTATAATCGCATAAGAGCTCTATTATGTTTAATTGTTGTTGATATATATTGGATATAAAAATCTCCCTTTAGTGTATTAACTTTCATCTTTGCCTATGCACATGAATACCTTAACAATGATGAAAGGGACCAATTACAAGGATTAGGCTGAATTTGTTAAGTTATTTATGGCCATCTCGAATGTTGATGTTGCCCTCGTTAAGGATGAGCTTGAAAAGCCCACACTTGTGTTTTTTGTTGCAGACAGCGCGAAACATGAAAAATGGGCACACTCGAATAAAGTGTGCTTAATGACAATGAAATACAACATAGAGAACCATTAAGGAGAGTATCCCTCAAATTGAGAATGCCAAAGAATTTCTCAAAGCTGTTGGCCAGAAATTTAAAAGTTTGATACAGTTGAAAAGTCCTATTATCTTTCTCTAGTGGGAAAGACCAAATACAATGATATTAGTGGGGTTCGCAAGCATGTCATGAAGGTCGTGAACTGGTGTAAGTTAAAGGCTATGAAAGTAGAGTTCAGAAGCAGGAACGAGGCCAAATGAAGGAGAGCTGATTATCACAGTAGGAAATAGAGCTAATGTGAAAGCAGAGCACATAGGAGTAGTTCCTTAAAATTATGTAATGGACATGATTTACTTTTAAAAGACATTGTTTATGTACCTTTCATGAAAAGGAATTTGGTTTCAGTTTCTGTTTTGGATAGTTGTGGGTACTTTTTCCATTTTTGATTCTGTTGTTGTTGGTTCTGGTGTATTGCATGATGATTTATACCTATTGGATGTTGTTTTTGTTGACTAACAATATTCCGATGTTAATACTATTGTTGGAAATAAATGTGGTAGAGTTGTTGAAAATTCATTTATGTTATAGCATAGGCACTTAGGGCTTATTTCCTTGAAGCAAATGGAAAGGTTGATCAAGGAAAATATTTTGCATAATTTGGATTTCTTTAATTTTGATACATGTATTGATTGCATAATGGGAAAACTTACTGCTAGAGCAAAAAAGAGTGAGGTTATAAAGAGTGAGGAAGTTTTACAGTTGATCTATACAAATATTTGTGGACCCATTACTCCTACTGCTTTGGGCGGTTTTAAGTATTTCATCACCTTCATTGACGACTTCTCTAGATTTGGTTGGGTTGATTTGTTTCGTGAGAAATCTGCATCCTTGGACACTTTTAAAGCATTCAAAGCAACAGTCAAATTGAAATTTAATAAACAGATTAAATGTGTGAGGTCTGACAGGGGTGGTGAATGCTATGGTAGGTATGATGAAACTGGTAGAAACCCTAAACCTTTTGCTAGGTTCTTACATGACTGTGGAATTGAGCCACAATATGCTATGCCTAGTACTCCCCAACAAAATAGGGTTGCTAAGAGGTGAAATTGTACCCTTATAGATATGGTGAGGTACATACTTAGTCATTTTCTTTACTAGAGTTTTTGTAAGGAGATGTACTGCAGACTGCTATTTACATTTTAAATCATGTGCCTAGTAAATTTGTGCCAAAGACTCCTTATGAACTCATAACAGCTAAAAACCTTAGTTTAAGACATTTTTGTGTTTGGAGTTGTAAAGCAGAGATGAGATCCTATAATCCATAATTAAGGAAGCTTGATCCCAAGATCATTAGTGGTTATTTTATTGACTATTATATTGGCTTAAGGGGCTTCTTTTGTCTTACTCACTCTGCTAGAGTCATTGAATCTGATCGGGCAATTTATTTTGAGGGTGAGTTAGAGCATGGTACTAGTCTAAGGCCACGTGTTGTTGATTTTACAGAGGAACGAGTTGTTATTCCTACGCCTGCTGTTCTTGTTCAGGAGATAGTGATATCTCCTATGATCCATGATCATGTTGTTAATCTGGTTATTAATGTTAATATTCCTCAACAAGTTAAAAATGATGAACAGAATCAAGATGTTGTTATGGCTCCACTTAAAAGATTAAAGAGAGTTCCTAAACCTACTGCGTTTACAAGATTTAGAGATTATTTTGTTTATCTGCTGGAACATGAATTTAATTCTATTGAGGACTCTAATCCTATTTCTTTTCAGGAGGCCATTTTCAGTCCACATAATTCACAGTGTTTAGTTGTCATAGAGGATGAATTGGCTTCTGTGAAAAAAAATAATGTTTGGGAGTTAGTGGAGTTACTTGCTGATTGTAGAATAGTTAGTTGTAAATGGGTCTTTAAAACTAAATGTGATGCCAAAGGTGAAATAGAGATATATAAGGCCACATTCGTTGTAAAAGGTTATAATCAGAGAGAAGGCATTAACTACAAGGAGACATTTTCTCCTGTTTCAAAAAAATACTCCTTATATGTTATGATGGCGTTAGTAGCTCATTTTAACTTAGAACTTCACTAGATGGATGTTAAAATAGCATTCTTGAATGGTGATCTATATGAGGATGTGTACATGGATCAGCCCAATGACCTTGTTGAAATTGGCAAGGAACACATGATATGCAAATTGAAAAGATCTATTTATGGGTTGAAACAAGCTTCCAAATAATGGTACTTGAAATATGATGAGATTGTTTGTTCTATTGGTTTCAAGGAAAATGTTATTGATCAATGCATTTATTAGAAGAATAGTGGGAGTAAATTTATCATACTTGTGTTGTATGTTGATGACATTCTTCTGACCAGTAATGATATGAGCTTCTTGTGTGAGACTAAATAGATGTTGACATCATATTTTGATATAAAAGATCTTGGTGATACTTCTTTTGTTTTGGGCATATAGATTCATCATGATAGATCTCGTGACATTTTTGGTTTGTCTTAAAAAAGTTATGTTGAAAGGATTTTGAACAGTTTCAACATGAAATTTAATAATCCTTGTATTGCACTCATTCAAAAGGGTGAGAGATTTTTCAATACTCAATATCCCCATAATGATAAAGAAAGAGTAGAAATCGAGAATGTCTCATATGCTTCCACTATTAGTAGTCTTATATATGCTCAAGTTTGGACATATTTTGATATAGCTTATGCTATTTGTGAATATCCTATTTTGTTTGAATTAACAAAATGAAAAAAATATAAAACAAAATAGGTAAAGCAAGATAAATTATCAAATAAAAAAATAGAAAAAAAAGCAAATAAAATGGAATAAAATATTTTCCTTCAGTGCACTTAGGAAAGCATGCTCAAATTAACTCGTTGGTATTCCTTCTCTTAATCTCAAATGACTAGGCTCAAATTGGATAACCCATAAGTTGGATAGGTTTTGACTCAATTATCACTGTATCTATATGACCAAAAACCAATGACTCCATGACCCGACCCAGGAGACCCAAGATGCAACCCTCATCTCTCTCTTTCTCTCTCGCGTTCTGGCTCTCGGTCTGCCTCTTTCTCATTTTTTTTCCTTACTTCTTTTATTTTCTTTGCTTCTTTTTGTTTTTCTTTCTCTATCATAGACCCTCCCGCTCTGCCTCATCTCCCTTTCTTTCCCTTCCTCACGTATCTTCCCTTTCTTTTTCCCTCCATTTTGTGCACGTCCCTCTGCTCCCTCTCATTTCCTCTTTCTCGTTCCTTTTTCTTCCCCTTAATCTCTTGGTTGGAGATGAATCAACCATCCAATCTCCTCACACCCGCACTTGGTCCAGATCTGTCCTTTCTGCTAACAGATTCAAGGAGTAATGGCTCTCTCCACAGCGCTGGCTTGCCTCCACTTGACTACCATTCGTAAAATGCAGAGGGTGGACTGAAGCAGCCATAAGTGGCTAAGAAAACTCCCTCTATAAAGGGAGTGGGTCATCAAAAATCAAAAGCGGAACCAAAAAAAAATTCAAAAAAAAAAATAGAGAGAGTTTTGGAGAATCGAGATATGCGGAATGGGTAGGAGACTGTGAGAAGAGGAAGTTGCTGGTAACCCCCGATTGTCCCGTTTCATCTCTGATTTGTATGAGTTTGGTATTTTTTTTTTTTTTAATGTTGATTGCTAACTTATGTAAATTAGTATATGGCCTTGATTCTTGATGACTGAGTAACACTTATTGTTTGGATGTGTGGTTTTTATGGGATATTTCTTGGTTGATACTTTAGAATATATTGAGTTCTATGATGGTATTACTGTGTCTTGGCTTGGGTTTTCTGTGGTTCATTTGTCTGGTTTTTATTAGTTTTATTTGCCTTGCTATCTGGTGTGACTGAGATACCCTATTAGATTGATATCAGTGAAGGAATGCTTGTTGTCTTGCTGTCACCTGAGATTTTTGGCCAACATTCTTGTTAGTTCCATTTCATTCTTTAGTTTCTCATGGTTGTATCCTTGAATGAATGGGTAGAGTGCATCTGGACAGGTTCTTTTTTTGGTATTAGACATTTGCAAGATAGATATACACATGGGGTTGTTGTGTTTGGGCAATGGGGTTAATATTGAGATGCCCTTATCGTTGCTATGCAATTTTTTTTTTCAGGATTTTCTGCTTGATCTGTGCTATTTGTATCCTGAGGTTGTTTTTAAAAATTATTAAAAGACTGGCACGTGGTGTTTTAATAGTTTCGAAAAGTGGTGCCCTTTATGCCTTTTTTTGACTGTATGTATAGCATTAAAATGAAATGGTGCCTTTCTCTTTTAGCAGAACCTTTATTCGTAATCTTGTATCATTTCCATAGCAGTGCCATTCAGTGGTGCTATTCAGCTTATGTCAAAATGAGAAGGTCATGTTTATTTGGCTGTGTGCGTGATACTGTGGTAACAAAAAAAAAACAAAGTTAATTTGCGAAGCTCTTGAGATTTCGTTTTGTTATGGCATCTGCTTCTAAAAAGGAAAGCTTGCTATATTGGCTTACATCCATGGTTTTTGGGCTTTAAATTGAGTTTATTTAGTTGTTCAAGCATACTTCAGATTATAACTAGTGGATCAGCAGTGATTGAGTTTATTTATTTTCTTGTGACCATATCAACTCGTCAGGGTTTTTAAAGAGGAATCTCTTTTTTTTTTAATTTTTTTTTTTGGGTGTTTTGTTTTGTTTGTATTTGTTTGTGTTCTGTTGTTTGTTTTTACTCAAAACCAGAGGCTGCACTCTTTCTTGAAGCTGTATTTAACTTTGAATCTTTTTTTTTTTTTTCGTCTGGTGTGAATTTTTGTACAATATGATAAACTTGTAGTGCTACAATAGCATGTTCAAAATATGGGCCCGAGTAAGGAATAAGCTTGCAGTGATAAGAACCATTGTATCAATGATATTTTGTTTGTGGAAGGTAGGGGCCGTGGCTTGATCTTTAATAGACACACGAAGCAGAAGAACTGTGATAATTATGATGAAACCGAGGAATGAAGCGAGTAATCGTAATAATTATGATGAAGCAGAGGAACAAGAAGAACAAGAGATTACTTCTCCACCTCCACCAACTAAGATGCAACGTATTGGAGATAAAGGCAAGAGAAAGAGCAAGTGCTTCCCAACCAATTGGTAACTATTTTTGCACTAAGGACAACTCCAGGAGCCCAACCAAGTTTAAAAAGTGTTTTTGCTAGCAAAGAGGTCATACATAAGGACTAAATTAGGAATAGCCAGATGGATTGTTGATGCAGGCGTTTCATTTAATGCAATTCAATCACCTTATTTCCAAGCTGCATTGGATGGATATTGCTGCTATTGGACCTGGTTTTAAAAGGTCCATCTTATGATGAAATGAGGGTTCATTTGTTGGGAGATCTTAAGAATGAGTGTAAGCTATTTGTTGATAGTTATCGGAAACTCATGGAAAGAAACTGGTTGTACACTTATGGCTGATGGTTGGACTGATCAAAGGACAACGAACTCTAATCAATTTTTTTGGTGTATTGTCCTGCTGGTATGTCCTTTCTGAAATCTGTTGATGCTTCAGATATGGTGAAAAATGCCACAACATTATTTAACTTGTTTGTTGATGTTATTGAATGGGTTGGGCCTAGTAATGTTGTGCATGTGGTGACTGATAATACAGCCAATTATGTGGCAGCTGGGAGACTTATTCATGATAAGTATGAACATATTTTTTGGTCTCCTTGTGCTGCCCATTGCATGAATCTCATTTTGAAAGATATTGGCAGCATGTCCCATGTAGCTAACCTAGTATCCCGTGCTTCAAAGATAACTATATTTGTTTATAAACCATATGGTGTTTTTGTCTTGGCTTAGAAAAAGGCCAGGTTGGAAGGAAGTTGTTCGTTCAGGAG
Source organism: Castanospermum australe (assembly GCA_019955255.1). NCBI lineage: Eukaryota > Viridiplantae > Streptophyta > Magnoliopsida > Fabales > Fabaceae > Castanospermum > Castanospermum australe. The sequence continues at coordinate 111,488 of NSJW01000232.1, read as the reverse complement.
CTACCCCGTTTTGTTACTGTTTTTATTACTTTAAAAAGTATTTATGAACACAAGGAAGACTTGCAAGCTTTGGTTGTAGACAAGTACTTCACTGGACACAAGTTAGGAAGAAGTGTTAGTGGGAAAGCTGTTAGTGATATTATCTTGGATAATAAGTTTTGGTATGATTGCTTTACTGTGGTGAAGATTGTAGGCCCTTTAATTAGATTGTTGAGAATTGTAGATGCTGATGAAAAGCCTTCATTGGGATATGTATATGAAGGTATGCAAAGGGCTAAAAATGCTATCAAGAATATGTTTAAGAATAAGAAAAACTTGTACAAGCCTTATACAGAAATCATTAAGGCTCGATGGGATAAGGCACTTGCATCAGAATCTCCACGCAGCATCTTACTTTTTAAATCCTGCTTTCTTTTATGATGAGAAATTCATTGAAAAGCCTAGGGTCATGCAAGGTTTACTTAATTTGCTTGATATAAAAAGCCTTTGCAGTGATCCAATTAAGGCAATGAAAGAGATACAGATGTATCGGGAACGCAAGGAAAGTTTTGGTAGGCCAATTGCTTTGAAAGCAGCCAAAGGAGCTTCAACCGAGTAAGCAATTTTATTTTTATATGCTGATTTGTTTTAATATTTTGAAACCTATAATATTATAATTGATGGTTGATGTTGAGAATTATATTCATTTCTATGTAGATCAATGGTGGACATTGTTTGGCACTAGTACTTCCATATTTGAAAAAGATAGCATATCGTGTCCTTAGTCAAACAGCTTCTTCCTCAGGATGTGAAGCGAAATTGGAGTTTTTTTGAACAAATTCATACTAAAAGGAGAGAAATAGGCTAGAGCATCAAAAAACTCAATGATCTTGTGTATGTGACTTATAACTTGCGTCTTAAATCCAGGTATATTAATAATTTAAGTATTTAACTCTTCTATATTAATGGCTCATTTATTATGTTTAAAACTTTAGGTTAGTAAGTCGAAAAATTATTATAATACTTTGTTTATTTGTTCTAGGTTGCATCGAAAGAAAAGGACTTATGATCCAATTGATTATGAAAGTATTGACAATGTTGACTTTTGGGTGATGGAAGAAGATCCCGAGTCAGAGTTTGGTAATAAAGAGATTGAAAGTTTAATCTATCAAGACAATGTCATTCCATTCTTATTATGTTGGTGAGTCTTATTCTTATAGTTCTATATGAAAGCATTAATATTATGTATTACTATTAATTAAGTCTTTTATTTTGTTAGAAGGAGGAGATATTGAAACTGAATTTAGTATGCCTGAAGTAAAAATGCAGCCTTCATTTGATGATGATCATGATGGTGGATATGAACAAGAAGATGATTTTTTTGATGAAGATATTCAACAAATTAATGCTGATTATGATGATCCTGTTTAATTTGTGAATTTTTTTATGACTACTTTTGATGGAACATTGTTGAATTTATATTGTTTATTTGTTTAAGATTGTTATTGTTAGTATGATTGACTATAATAGTGGATTAATATTGTGTTAGTATAAGACTGTAAATTGTGAATTATGTGAATTATGTTTATTTTAGTCAATTTGTATGTTATGTTGCTATGTGAATTAATGTTGTGTTACTTATATAAATTTAATAATTTTTTAGTTTATGACGTTATTTTTTTTTATGTTTCAAATAATTTTATTATTGATTTGTATTGTATTTTTATAATTTTTATTTATTTTATTAGTATATAAATAATTATATATATATATATATAAATATATTTATATATATATATATATATATATATAAATATATTAATTATATTTCGATTCGATCACGGTGAAATCATTAAATTTTGAATCAGTACCTAGACTTATTCAGTGATCGATTTCGATTTTTAGAACTTTGATGGATTGAAGCGGGTTCCTTACAATAAGAAATAACGATATGAGTAAAATAAAATAAAGAGTTATGGATAACAAAAGAAATAAATTAAATAAAAATTTTGTATTCTTTAATATAAAGTATAAAAATAAATAAGAAGCTTTTAACCATGTTGACTCTACTTGCTGCTTGTTACGTTAGCCTAATACGTTGTAGGCATCATTTTAGTTTAGAATTTTTGGACTATCATAATTGATTTCTTATCCACTGCATGCTTTGTCCTCATTTCGCTGAACTTGTAATTGGCCTCAATAAAATAAATTTACATATTCTCATATAAAATTAATGTGTTAGAAATTTTTTATATATATTAGGCTTTTGATTGATTATTTTGTTTGCAAAAATTGGTTAATAATAGTTTGACATTTTCTGGAATCCATTTTAGGGTCGTTTTTCTTCACGAAAATAATGTAGCTTAATCCTAAAACACATTTAGATGTGAACCCAGATCTTAGAAGCATTCAAAAACCGCGCAAAATCGAGAAGCAACGCGTTGCTTCAGCAACGGGTCGCAAAAACCCATTTCTCTGTAAAATGAATCAATTACAATTCGGTTTTTGCTTGTTTTCATCACAAAAACTGCATAAATCAATCCTAAATCTACTTAAGATTAGAACCCAAGCATTTCCATGGATCATAACGGTGTAAAAGCTGTTGAAAATGGCGTCAGGTTGCGAAATGGGTCGCGCAACCCGTTTCTCTGCAAACTGGGTCGCGCTGACCTGTCTAGAGGTAGGAGATGTTTCTCCTGTTCTGGGACGATGCCCACGCGCAGCAGGTGGTGTGTGCGATGCATGCGGCTCCTCCAGTGCTCCGTTTTGCATGCCGTTTGTTCCTATGAACTTGTAGAAAAATCTAGTTTTTATCTATATAGGTTTTGTAATTTTTAAAGTTATATAAAAATTAACATAAAATTATTTATGTTCACTTCATTTTGAGGACATTTGAAAATTGATTTTCAATGACCCTGAGATTTAAAATTATTTTAAAATTGTGGTGAACCCATTTATAGTTGTCACTCTCCCTAGTTGTTAAATTTCAACAGTATACTCTCTAGGTGTTTTGTGAAATTTTAAATGGTTAAGAAAATTATTTTTTGAGCTATTATTTATCCTGTTTTGAGGCTCTGTTAGTTAAAGTGAATGTATACGATCACAGTGGTTTATTTATAGAAATTAATAGAGTACTTGTTAAATGAATTTTGGGATGTTGTGTTACATAATTATTTTGTGATTTAACTCACTTACAAGGGGTTAATTCATGAATTAATTTATTGTGATATGTTATTTTGGGGATGACTCTGACAGTAGAAATACTTTTGCTCATAGGTGTTGGAATTTTTGTAGCTATTGTTAAATATTGTATAATATATTATCCGACCTACATGGGAGTTTATATTATATGTGTTAAATCCCTATTTCTGTAATTGTTGTTACTTTATATTACCCATGTTATTGAATCATTTTATTGTTTGTTATTGTTCAACAGTTCCATTTACTTTTTCCTTGAATAGCACAATTAATCACATTGAGGTTCTGACTGGAAATAATTATAAGAAGTGGAAGGATGACATTGAACTAGCCCTTAGCCTGCTAGATATTGATATGGCTATTAGGGAAGATGAACCTACTACCTTAACAATCGAGAGTACCGATGAGTAAAAGGCCTATCATAAGAAGTGGACCAAAGCTAATCGCAAGGCTTTGATGCTTTTCAAGCAGTCTATTGATGAGACACTAGTGAAGGCAATCCCACATTCTGATAATACCACGACTTTCCTTGATTCCATTGGGCAAAGGAATGCAGTTTCTGGTAAAGCCGAAGTAAGTTAGTTGATGGAAAATTTTATCAATTTGAAATATGATGGTATTGGTGGTGTTAGGCAACACATTATGAAGTTGGTGACCATAGCTAATAAGCTTAAAGACCTTAAGTGTCTTGTAGTTGATAATTTTCTTGTTCACTATGCTTTGAACTCTGTACCTACTAAGTTTGACACTCGAAAAACATCCTATAACACCCAAAAGGATGAATGGGATATTAATACTCTTATTTCCATTTGTGCCCAAGTGGAAGATAGGATGAACCATCTGAATTTTAGGAGTGTGAATTTTATTTCTCAGTCATACCATACGAAATCCCATAAAAAAAAGGAAAAGAAACCCCAGGGAAAGAATGGTCATGATAAAAGGCTTGACCCGTCTCACAAGCCTCTTGGTCCAAAACCTGTTATTAAAAAGAATGAATTGAAGTGTTGGCATTGCAAATTCTATAGGCCATAAGGAATCAAACTCTCAAGCTTATAAATCTCTTATGGAAAAGAAAACTCAAGGTGAGTCACTAGCTTTCATTTGCTTTGAATCTAGTTTGGTAAATGTTCCTTTGAATTCATGGTAGATTGATTCTGGGGGGTCTATTCATGTTACTAATTCTTTGCAAGGGTTCAAGAGCAAGTGAAGGTCAAGTGATGCTAAAGTTAATTTATATGTAGGGAATGGAAATAAAGTAAATGTTCAATTTATAGGACTAGTTGAGTTAAAGTTAGAATCTGAATTACATTTGAAAGACACTCTTTATGTATCGTCCATGAGGCAAAATTTAATTTCTTTGTCAAAACTTGATGATCGTGGTTTTTCTTTTAATTTTAATAATCAATTTTTTCTTTTGTCTTATAATTCTCAAGTTATTGGCAAAGCTATCAAATGTGGTGGTTTATATAGTTTAAATTTTGACTCTAATATTTTTAATTCCCTAAATGTTCAAACTATTGGAACCAAAAGTTCATTGATTAAGGAAAATTCTTTTTCTTTATGGCATAAAGCGTCTAGGTCATATTTCTAAGGATAGGATTAACGGGTTGATTAAGGATGATATCACTGCCTTTTCTTGATTCTACAAATATTGAGGAGTGTGTAGATTGTATAAGAGGGAAGTTGACTAAGACGAGTAGAAAGGGTTCTACACATAGTAGAGAACTTTTGGAAATCATTCATACTGATATTTGTGATCCTTTGAAACCAACTTTGTGTGAAAATAGATATTTTATAACCTTTATGGATGACTTTTCCCGTTTTAGTTATATCTACCTAATAAATGATAAGTCATTATCTTTGAAAAAGTTCAAATACGTGAAAATCAATGGGAAAAAAGCATTAAAATTATAAGGTCGGACCGAGGTGGTGAATACTATGACAAATATAGTGAGATAGGACAATTTAAGGGGCCTTTTGCTAAATACCTTGAGGATTGTGGAATTGTTTCCTAATTTACTATGCCAGGGACTCTTGAACAAAATGGAGTGGCTGAGAGACGAAATGACACTTTAATGGATATGGTAAGGTCTATGATGAGTCAAGTCAAGTTACCTGAATCTCTTTGGGCTGAAGCTCTTAAAACAACCATGTATATCCTAAATAGAGTATCTTCCAAATCTATTCCCAAAACTCTGTTTGAATTGTTTAAAGGGTGAAAACCTAGCCTTAACGATCTTCGTGTGTGGGGTTGTGCCACTTAAGTAAAAATTTATGAACCAACAACATCAAAATTAAGTCTTAAGACTAGCAAGTGCTACTTTGTAGGTTTTCCTATCAATGCTAAATGTTACAGATTCTATTGCCCTATCCATGGAACAAAGATAGTTGAGGCAATCACTTCGAAGTTCCTTGAGAATGATCTGGGTAGTTCTAACATTTCTATTGATGTAGGAACAAGTTCTAGTAGAGAGCAACTTATAGTGGCGATTCCTATTGTACAAGAAAGAGTTGTGTATCAACCAGTTGAAAGGGTGCCTGAGGAACTGCAACAAGAACCTTTAGAAGAACCACTACCACCACCAACTCCTATACAACTTGTTGAGATTCCTTCTCTTAGGCGATCTCAAAGAAAGAGAAGACCAGTCAACCATGATTACTATACTCTTTTGGGATGTCAGTTTTTAATATTGGGTGCATGTCAGATCCATAAAAGTATAGGGGAGTAATTTCTAATGATCTATCAGACAGATGGATTGGCGTAATGAATGATGAGATACTCTCTATGAATCACAATGATGTGTGAGAGCTTATGAAAGCTTCTTAATGGATTTAAACCCATTGGGTGCAAATAGGTGTTCAAGACTAATGACTCTAGGAGGAATATGGAACGTTACAAAGCAAGATTAGTGGAAAAAGGATTTATTCAAAAGAAGAGTATTGATTATAAAGAAACTTTCTCTTCTTTTTCCTCTAAGGATTCCTTCCGAATCATTATAGGCCAAGTAGCACATTATGACTTGGACCTACATTAGATGGATGTAAAGACAACCTTTTTGAATGGGAATCTTTATGAGAATGTTTACATGCAGCAGCCAGAGGGTTTCATTGAGAGTGGAAATGAGTATTTAGTATGTAAATTGAAGAAATCTATTTATGGCTTGAAGCAAGCCTAAAGGCTGTGGTATCTTAAATTTGACAAGGTCATTACTTCCATGGGTTTTGTGGAGAATAAGGTAGATTAATGCATATATCTCAAGGTCTGTAGGAGCAAGTTTATTTTTCTTGTTCTCTATGTGGATGATGTTTTACTTGCTAGTAGTAGTTATGATCTACTTGTTGAGACCAAGAATATGTTATCAGCTTCCTTTGAGATGAAGGATCTTGGGGAAGCTTCTTTTGTTTTTGGTATAGAGATCCATAGAGAGAGGAGGAGGAGACTTTTGGGTTTATCCCAAAAGAGCTTATATTGACCGCATTCTTAAAAGGTTTAATATGGAAAAATTGCAAACTTAATGTTATTCCAGTTGTCAAAGGGCACAAGTTAAGCAAGGATCAATATCCTAAGAATGATCTTGAGAAGAGTTCTATGGACAACACTCCTTATGCCAGTGCAGTAGGTAGCCTTATGTATGCTTAGGTGTACACCAGACCTGATTTATCTTTTGTTGTTAGTGTACTGGGTAGATATCTATCCAACCCAGGATATTCTTCATTGGGTTGCTGCTAAGAAGGTTATGAGGTACTTGCAGAAGACAAATGATTACATGTTTATTTACAGGAAAGTTGAATGAGTTGGAAGTTGTTGGTCACTTCGATTTGGACTTTACTGGATATCCTAGATGACAAAAAATCTACTTCTGGATACAGTTTCATGCTGGCTGGAGGAGCTATATCTTGGAAGAGTGTGAAACACATACTAACAGCTTCTTCCACTATGCAGGCTGAGTTTGTTGCATTGTACGGGGCTGCCTCACATGCTATGTGGTTAAGAAACTTTGTTTCTAATTTTGGAATTGTGGACTTCATTTCTAAGCTATTGAAGATTTATTGCAACAATAGTTTTGCTGTCTTCTTCACCAAGAACAACAGAACTACTTCTGCTCTAAGCATACAAGAGATTAAATTTCTAGTGGTAAGAGAAATGGTTGAGCATGGAGAAATTCCTCGTTAAGCATATTGTCATTGAAAGATGCTGGCTGACCTCTTAATTAAGGGACTTAGACCCATAGTGTTTATGAAACATGTTGAGAACATGGGTATTGTCAAGTCCTTTGATGAACTTGATTAGTGGGAGTTGTTATTTAATATAAGTTTATTTTATTACATTGAACTTATCTAATGATGATTTGATAAAGTGATGCTCATGTTTGACATTTCATATCAACTATTATTCTAATCATTATTGTGCAGTCTTTACTATGTTTTATCTCGAGATGTTTTAGTTTTCTTTGAGGAAATGATGTTTCATTGGAAACATGTTTATGATCTTGTTGGAGAGATTGGTTGTGTTTTCTTGGAAAAACACAATGTAGGATCCATACATAGTAGTATGAAAAGGATCACAAATTATGCTATGATGTATATCTACACAAGCAAACTTGTGTTATGATCATGTCAATAAAGTTATTAGTTATGTGATAATTGGTGAATTAGACTCTACATAGTTTATTTTCGCCTATGGCAGTTAGCTTATAATTTTGTTGGTGTTTGTGAGCATGTCTATGGTGATTAGTCACATTGTATTTAATGGCCATAGTTGTTCAACCAGAAAGTGATTTCAAATTCTTTTGAAAGTAAATTCAAACTCAATCAATGTTACCTAAGTGAGAGAATCTTAGAAAGTTTTACGTATATTAGGCTTCCATTGATTGATTATTTGTTTGCAAAAACTAGTTAAATGATAGCCTTGACATTTCCTGGAATCCATATTATTCTATAGTGATTCAATGGATTGAAAATCACATGTCATTGGGTTTTAGACCTTGGGCCTAATATGCTAGTATGCTGGATATGTGTAGAGCCCGATCACTTGGGTCTATGATGGGTGGAACCAAGACAACCCTTCATGAAGGGTCAGGTCCCCTTTCTTTTCCTGTGTATAAGTATATGTTTGGATGTCATTCCAAACTAATGTAATGTAATCGATCGTTCTTTTTTTACTGCCCCATCAAGTAACATAGATAAAGAGAAGGGAGAAAGGGAGGAAGATCTTGTTCCTGTCGTGCACAAGTGTGTACACTCTTCACATTATCTCTTGGAGTTCACCGCACAAAGAAGATGTCTACAACAAGTATGCAATTCTTTATAAATTTTGGTGTTCTAAAATCATGTATCTATGATCATTGGGTGATTTATGGATAAGTAAAAATCCTTCATAATGTTCAATAAACTTTTTCAAGTTTTAATAAATTTGGGTTAGTTGAGTTGTGATAACTTGCTGACTCAAGATGATGTCTCTCATCTCACATTGAGCTTCTTCCCTCAAAGCTTTAATTTGTCAATTGATAAGCTTTTTAATTTCATCAATAGTAAAAGGGTCAATTAAGTTGCGACAACTTGTTGACTTAGGATAATGTCTCTAGCTTTGCGTTGGACTTCATTTCTCAAAACTTTTTTCTTTTTTCAAAATTAATTCTTCCTTTTAATTCATGAATCAATTGTCAAACTTTGGTAATTTTTAGTTTCCAAGTTGTACTAAAAATCCTTTTAATTTAATAAAAAATTCAAGTTGTACTAAAAATCCTTTTAATTTAATAAAGACTAAGAGTCAGTTGAGTTGAGACAACTTGTTGGCTCAGGGACGATGTCTTCAGCCTTGTGTTAAGCTTCATCTCGTCAAACTTAGTTTTTAAGTTAATCATCTTCATCTTTACTAGTCAATTATCTAATGCCAACTTTCATGATTTTATTCATATTTTAATCATTTTTGAAAATCCAACATTTTGAATAATTTCGGATCAGTTAAGTTGTGACAACTTGTAGATTTAGATAATTATCTTCATCTTTTAATTATTTCTCAAAATTCCAACATGTTGAATAATTTTGGATCAGCTGAGTTGTGACAGCTTATTGATCTAGGGAGTGATGTGTCAAGCCTAACGCAGGCCTTTATCAACTGAAAAGATCAATTTCGAAATCAATTACTCAATCATCCTTTTAATTTGTCAATTGATAAGCTTTTTAATTTCATGAATAGTAAAAGGGTCAGTTGAGTTGTGACAACTTGTTGACTTAGGATAATGTCTCTAGCTTTACGTTGGACTTCATTTCTCAAAACTTTTTTTCTTTTTTAAAATTAATTCTTCCTTTTAATTTATCAATCGATTGTCAAACTTTGGTAATTTTTAGTTTCCAAGTTGTACTAAAAATCCTTTTAATTTAATAAAAACTAAGAGTCAGTTGAGTTGAGATACAGCTTGTTAGCTCAGGGATGATGTCTTCAGCCTTGTGTTAAGCTTCATCTCATCAAACTTAGTTTTTAAGTTAATCATCTTCATCTTTACTAGTCAATTATCCAATGCCGACTTTCACGATTTTATTCATATTTTAATCGTTTTTGAAAATCCAACATTTTGAATAATTTCGGATCAGTTAAGTTGTGACAACTTGTTAATTTAGATGATTATTTTTATCTTTTAATTATTTCTCAAAATTCCAACTTGTTGAATAATTTTGGATCAGCTGAGTTGTGACAGCTTGTTGATCTAGGGAGTGATGTGTCAAGCCTAACGCAGGCCTTTATATTCTAAAAAGATCATTTTTGAAATCAATTGCTCAATGATCTGTTTTAAATCAATCAAATATTAAATCATTTTTTAAAAGTAAAATCGTACAACACACAAGCACTTTCTATAAGAATTACATGGCTTTAACTTTCTATTGCACGTAGAGATACGTAGACATGTAAGGTAAGCTAAAATTATAAATATTTTTATTTATTTATTTAGTTATTTTTGTTATTATTTAAATTCATTTTTCCTATTTATAGGGGTAATTCAAATATTTTTAGGCTATTAATATTTTACACAATTAACTTAGGGTAATTATCTTAGGGCAGTTATATTAAGTTCCTATCATTTTTTGAGTATAAATAGATTCTTGAACTTGACTTGGTTCACAGACCATTTATTTCTTTTTCTTTCTAATAAAAGGGTTTTTTCTAATAATTTTCCTACCAAATAGTTATTGATGGCGGACTCTTTTTTTCTTTCTTATTTTCTCTCGTCATTTCGTCTCAATAGCTCTCTGGGGACGGTCATGACACTATTAGTGTGCTTAGGAGTTACTTGAGTAAACTTGATGTGGGTCATTGGCAAAGCTGTAAAGCGAGTTGTGAGGTATCTACAGGGTATTACAGAATATTTGCTCTCTTATAGGAGGTCAGATCACTTTGAGGTGACAGGTTATTCCGATTCTGATTATGATGGGTGCCGTTGATAACCATAAATTTACATCAAGATATATCTTTATATTAGCAGGAGGAACTGTTTCTTTGAAAAGTGCCAAACAAGTCACTTACAACTACTTCTGACTACGGAAGCAGAGTATATAGCTTGCCATGAGGCCACTTCGCCAAGCAATTTTGTTAAGGAATCTGATTTCAGGGTTTGGTGCAGTGGAGAGTATCTCTAGGCCTCTTACTATTTATTGTGATAACTCTGCTATAGTAGGCTTCTTTAAAAACAAGAATACCAAAAGTTCTAAGCATTTTGATACCAAGTATATGTTTGTTAGAGAGAACGGTTCAAGAGTTTTAGACTTGTATTAAACATACACTTATAGAACATATGATTGCAGATCCTATAACCAAAGGTTTGACTATTAAAACTTTTGTAAATTCATGTAATCCATATGGGTCTTGTGAGATCTTTTGATGCCGTGGGTTAGTGGAGAGTCTATTTTGTTATAGCAACATTGTATTTGGTTATCATGTCTCAAGACCTTAAATAAATTTTGTTACTATTTATTATTGGTATATGATATTATTTATTACTGTGCAATATTGTTTATATATTTATTATGACATATTGTTAGAGACATCTTGAACCCAGTCTCATTTTGTTATGTTGAATTTTGTTAAATCTCAAGTAAGCATCTTGGGTCGGATGTTAGAGCCATTTTGTTTGGAATTACATAATTGATCACTTTTTTTTATGTGCTTTTCCATATATTTTGTATTTCACATTTTGTTTGGGTTACCAAAGGTGTAAGTATCTTAGCATATATGATATCAGTATCCCTATTGGGTATGATTTTCTATATTGTTAAAGTATTTCGTGATTTCATTTTGGACCAATTGTTGAGAGTGTTAGCTCAATTTTGATATTTTGTTGTGGTTACATATTGTTTAATTAATCTGGATAATCTGACTTTTGTTGTCCAAGTGGAGAGAATGAAATATTTTTTTTATATGGACTAGCATAAATCAATACACATTTGATAAAACCTAAATTAATTGGATGTCAAAATAATTAAAAGCATATTATTAGTTTATTTAACCTTAAATAAGTGATCAATTTTGCTATTGAACTTTTGTTGTTCGAGCACTTTCATATGTGAATTTTTTGTTGATATTAGGCTTTGTTGTGTGCTAAGCCATAATAGGTAAGCTTAACCTTTATGGCAGGCTCAAAGGATTGGCCCATATCTTTAGCCATTTAAAAATGTTAATTACTCCAATGAGACCAACACAACATAACACTCTGACAATGAAGAAAGATAGCTTGCTCTCCCTCACATAAAACCTAAAAATTCTCTTTCTTCCTTTGGATCTTCATATGACATCTATAGATTGTCTTCCTGTTCTTATCTAGGAAATTCAAAACCCTAACATGTAATTTTATTGTTAAATTATGCATTTTACAATTTGAATTTAAAGATTGTAGCTTTCTATTACCTTGATTGTCAATTTTTTTGCATATTCAAAATTTAACAAATAAAAATTCCTAAATGTTTTTAGAATTTAGATTGTTGTTAGAGGTGTGCTGTAAATATGGCTAAAAAAAACACAAAAATCAATTACAAAAAATTTTTTACCGTTAAAAAAAATCAACTTGAGAAACTGTAATTAATCTCATTTCTTTCCATTCCAACGAATAAATTTTATAATAATAAACTGAATATCTCATTTCGTTTGACCGTTTCTGCACAATCTGTCAATGATACCATCATATTGCACTCACATCATACGCCAGCGTCGGTGATGACTGCTGAGAGTTTTGAGTAAAAGGTACACTTAATTTACCTGCATGACTTGCCCCTGTTTAAAATTAATAACGTATAACTGCAAAGTGTACAAAAAAAAAAAAAACAAGTGTATTGCCAAGAAAGCAGCTTATGGCAAGTCCAAAAAAAAAAAAAAGAAAGCAGCTTATGTAAAGATAAGAAAATAAAAAAAGTTTTGGAGTTTATTATTTTTTATCCTTTTTTGTATTATTTTATTTTTTATATGAGGATTTAATTTTTATATGTAAAATTTAGGGATATGTATATTTTGTTGAAAAAATAATTTCATGTAAGATTTGGATGTTAAAAATTATGTAAATAAAAATTTGTGTAAGAATTATTTAATAACATAAGAAAAAGAAAGAAAAAAAATTTCTTTAGTCTGATTTTTATTTTTATTTAAGTTTTATTTTAGTATATATTTTTTTGTTCTAAATACTAATTTTTTTTATGAATTATTGAATATTTATTAATTATTAATTATATTTAATAAAATTCTTAAACATTTATCATAATAATTAATAATTAACAAATATTTGATGATTTATCAAATTATTAATATTTAAAAAAGTGACTATTGTATCCAACATACAAATTATCTAAAATCTCTTATTAGTAGCCATTTACAGTGACTTCTTTGTAGGAATGCTCATTAGGTTAGGTCAATTTATAAATTCACAGGTTTTAACTCAAGTTAACTCATAATTGATAAGTTAGACTGAGTTTTGTGAGTTTGATTGAGTTTAAAAATTTTTCAACTTGATGATGATAGATTGAGTTGCGAATTGAAAAAATTTCAACCCACTTAACTAACCTAACTCAATGTTTTAAATAAAAAATTGTTATTTTTTTAATATTCAAGCATGTTAAACTTAATGGATTTTTCTTTTCTCATCTCTTATATTTTATACGACTTATTGTATTTAACTTTTGAAACTTGTGTTAATACTTCTTATGTTTAAGATTAAAACTTGTTATGTTATGTTTATAACTTATAATTTATTATATTTTACTTTTAATTTATTTGAGATTTTATATATCATTTTTTGTTGAGACTTATTAAGTTATTTATTATTATGTGAGATGAATTTTTGATTTTGTATTGATTTTAGCATTTAGTTTAGTAGATAAATTTTTTTTGATGTATGTCAAACTTTTAGATTTAACTTAAATCAACCCGCTCATGTGTGAGTTGGGTCAGTTTGGGTTTTAGAAAAAAATCTTTTAACTTAACTCACTACTTTAATAAATAAGTTAGATACAAAAATACTCTAAACTTAACTTAATCCAATCCACATACACCCTTACTTCTTTGTGCGTCTTTTTGTGAAAAGAAAAGGTTGTGTATTGTTGGGTCTGGCTTCGTTTCCTTTTGCGTCTTTGGTCTTATTTAGTCGTAGTGCATCATTATTACACACATAATTAAAAGCATTCCTTTTCTTGTCTTGGCATCATGGCGTCAAACTTAAAACCTTTGGATTTCAACCGAGGGCTGCAAATTTTCCTTATTTCTCGTGTGCTGTTTCCTTTATGTCACATGACCTTTGCCTTTTTCATTAATAAAAGTTCATGGGCTAAATTAAAACCCTTTCCAAGCGGGATACATGAATCTGGTAGCTATTGTGAATGGCAATTCCACGTGACACCTAGCATAATTTAGTGCATGAAACAAGTCAATTAATAAAGTTGATTAACTGGTGGATTAAGCCGTGTATTCTCAAAAAGTTTTGAATTTGATTTTAAAAAAAGAGTATGCATATTTCATAAATTTTAGATCATTTATAAATAATTTCTAAATTTTAAAATTATCTTAATTAATATTTAATTAAACTATAACAATTTTATAAATTAACATTTTCATCTAACTTTTATTTATTTTAAATCCTTTTTTATTCAATTTGAAATGAATGAAAAATAGATAGAATGATTGATTTGTGTAATTATTATAATTTAGGTATTAATTAGGACTTTTTAAAGTTTAGAAGACTATTTATAAATAACTCAAAGTTTAAGGAGTTATTATGCCCTTTCCCCTTTGATTCCTACTAAAGTTTTTGATCATTTGTAAATATAGTATCACTATAAGTTTTCACTAAGGCTTGTAATATATATTGATCTTTTATAATGAGATAGCTTCCTTTCTTTCTAAAATTTTGGTAAAAATTTTGTTTACCAAAAGAAAACATGATCACTACATTTTGGATTCAGGGATGCAAAAATTCTCACATCTGTGACGATTACTCGTGACGGAGAATGGGATGTCTAATAAATGAGAACGAGATCAGGGATCATTATGAGTACCCACGATATTTTTTTCTTTTAACATTTTATATATATTATAATTTTTTTTCTTTTTCTTTATAATGATATAGAAATATATATTTTCTTATTATTTTACAATGATTATTTTCTAGTGAATTAGTTCATAATGATAAAAATTATTAAAATAAATTTATATCATTCAAATAATAAATATGTAAGTAAATTGATTATTACGAAATATAATTTAACTTGATAAGGTTATTTGTGATATATTATTTTAATTTTGTAAGTATTTTAAATTATTATACAAAATTATGATATATGATGCTTAATTTTACTTCATTTATATTTTTAATTTGTAATTTTTAAAATCATTTTAAATTAGGAGAAAAAGATATCCATTGTAGATTACAAATGGAGTACCCGCAACAGGGATTAGAAAAGCACTCTCCACCTCTGTGGGGCTCTGTTCATATTCCTATTTGGATAGAGATCCATTAAAACCTGATATAAGAATAAGAGTTTTTTGAATTCATTGTCACTAAAAATTTTTATATTATTATTAAATCATACGTTGCATATTATTAAAAGAATTTCACTTTTAAAGCAACTGTTCTCATAATCAAATTCTCTTAATAATATGTTTATATATAATTAGATGATAATATAACATATTTTTACGCTAAAAGAGAATTAAATTAAAGCCATAATAAAATCATTAGGTATGATACTTTTTTTTTTTTGGTTACTTGAAAGAGTATTCTTGGACTAATTGCATCAAACTCTTACTAAGTTCTTCTATAAATGATCTTGAGAGCACACTCCTATTAGCCTAATATATTTAAAATAATTAATTCTTCTAAGTATTACCTTAAAATTTAAACTTAATTAATTAAAGTAGATAACACACTTCCTTAACTACAGAGCCGGCACTTAACTATTATGATACTTACGATCTCCCGAAACTATTTATATAAAACAAATGACGACAAATGATAATTACTCGAGAATAAATCAATTAAGGCAGCTAAAAGTTGAGTACAGATATGAAGTATCCCCACATTGTTTAATTCGTCACTGCTTTCAAGTATAAAATGAGATTTTGAGGCATAGGGAAAATGTTTCATATCTAAAATTTAAACACAAATTCAATTAATAAGATTTGAATATTTTCGTGTGCTAGTTTCTTTAAAAATTATGTTACTATTTTTTATTTTATAAAGAATAATATATATATATATATATATATATATATATTGTGCATAGTGAGAGATAGGAGTGTTCATTGAGTTGCGTTAACTCGTAAACCCATGAGTTTTGACCCAACCCAATCCATAATTGACAGGTTGGATGAAATTTATGGGTTGGGTTAGGTTTAAAAGTTCTCAACTCAATGATGATGACTTGAGTTATGAGTTAGAAAAATTCCAATCCACTCAATCTAACCCAACTCATTTTTTATTTTTTAATAAAAAATTAAGTTATTTTTTTTTATATTCAGCATACTAAACATAATATTTCTTCTTTCCTCATCTTTCAAACCTTATATGACTTATTGTATTTGACTTTTGACACTTATGCTAGTACTAATTATGTTTAAGATTACTTATTATGTTATTTTAATGATTTGTGAATTATTATATTTCACTTTTAGTTTATTTGAGACTTTGTATGTCATTTTTTGTTGAAATTTGTTAAGTAATATATTATGATGTGTGATGAATTTTTAATTTTGTATTAATTTTTTACATTTATTTTAATAGGTAAAAATTTTATTTAATATATGTCAGACTTACAGGTTTAACTCAACCCAACTCACATGTACAGGTTGAGTTGGTTTGGGTTTTAGAAAAAAAATCTCCCAACTCAACCTAATCCAATCTGACCTGCTACTACGATGAGTGGGTTGGGTGCAAAAATACCCCAAACCTAATCCAACTCAATTCATAGACATCTTTAGTGAGATATATGTGCATAGATTGAAACTACAAAATTAACTTTATAATATATAATTTTTAAATTTTAATACAAATAATTTCTATTACTAATTAAAATGTAACATTACACTATGTTTGAAACCATTAAAAAATAAAATTGATTTGATTTCATTTAAGTTAAAGCGATTTATTTTGATTTAGAAATCATATATTCATGCATGTAAATCATTACAAAATTAAATCAATTCTTATTTTATAACCTTTCAAATAAAATATTTCTTTTATAAATGAGATTGATTTTTAAAATTAGTGATTCCAAATATACTCTTAATGAAGTTATGATGGGGGAGGATTTCTTTACCGGATGCTCTCTAGGTTAAGACTTCTCTTGGATGGGTTAGTATATGTGCTGTGCTGGTTTTTTTAGCTAAGCATGTTATTTTTGCACATCGAAACCATTGACAAACAATATATTAAAAGTCGCAGATCTTAACTCCAATCATTGTAGAATGTATAATTAAATAAAGAAATTATAAATTAGGGTTATAGGGTTACCTGGATAGGAGGAGGAAGACAAATCCATTGACTTCATGTGAAGATCCGAAGCAGAATTACGTGCTCTAATGAGAGAGAGAGACTACCCTTACTTTACTTAGGGTCTGTGTAATATGTTGATCTCAATGGGGTAAACAATTCTTCTAAGCAAATAAGAATAGGGGCCTCTTTCTTAGACTTACCAAATGGGCTAAGCCTACCCATTATGGCTTAGTCCACAGTAAAGCTTAATAACAAATAATTCACATCTATGAGGTGCTTAACAACAAAAGCTCATCAATAAAATTGATCACTTATTTGACCTAAATGAAATTAATAATATGCTCTGATATTTTGACATCTAATTAATTTGGGTTTTACAAATATGTGTTTTGATTTATGGTAGTCCACATAGAAAAAATGTTTCAAAGCATACATGATAATGTTAAAACTTTGGATTTATTATTTCATAGGTTTTCTTAAAGAGGCTCTCTTGATGAATTTTGGTAAGCAAAGTGTTAGTGGTTCTACTGTTAGGTAGTTTGGGTTGTTCCTCGATTGTTTACCGAAAACAAGGGTTATAATTATCACAATTGATACCTCAAATCTCTTGAAAGAGTTGAGTAAATGTTTGTGAATAAATTATTTTTAAAAAAAAAATTACTTCTTTTCAAAAGTTTTTTTAGTAAAATTTTGATTATAAACTGTTTTGATTACAAAATAAGTTAATTCAAATACAAATATTGATACACATGATTAAAATACAAGGGTTATAACTCTGACTCTTAGTAATGTGGCATACATAATGCTTTTGTGTAATCTGACTAGTCCTATCCTCTAATGCTTTTGTGTAATCTAACTAGTCCTATCCTCTTCCATATCATTTTCTGAAATCAGCATCCAATCATCCATATCCACTACCATTTTTACTCTTTCATGTGTCTTTCTCATTCTTCATCCATTCAGGGTATGTCTGGATTGAAAGAAAATAGAAGAGAAAAGAAGAAAATGGAAAACTTATTTTTAAATTTTAAGTTTAAAATGTTTAAAATGAGCATTTATCCTCCTTTCTTTTCTCTCAATTCTCCCCCAATCAAAACATAATCTCACTATCACAACCATGAAGGGAAGCTTACTTCCTAGAAACGTTGTTGTTCTCGTCGTCATCTTGATTGAAGACAGACAAGAGTGCTTTTATCCCTTGCTTCACAGGTGTTTATATGATTTGGGAGTCACAAGAAGAAGCAAGTGAATAGTCTAGGGAAACAGTTGCTATGTGAAGAACAACATTTCAGCCTTGGCCACTTGTGTTTTAGAAGAGGAGAATGGAGAAAAATTGATTAAGGATGGGAGGAAAAGATTTTTCGTTTTTAAATTGATAGAATTTTTAAATTTTTATACGAATGAATAAGAGATTATAGAGTTACAAAATTCCTCATTTTATAAAAACTTCTAACCAAGGGATGTTTACTTAAAATTTGGGTAAGTATTTCATTTGTCCCTTACAGATGTATATATTTTTATTTTGGTCTCTTAAAGTTATTTTTGTTTATTTTGGTTCATCACAAATATATCTACTATTTTGGTATGTTAGAGTTTTTTTTTTTTTTGGTTTCATTATAGTCATTCACATATTTACTTACTTTAATTTTGATCATTCATTGATGAATTTATTTTCATTTTGATCCCTTAATTCAAGCACTAACTCGTTAATTTAAGTGGACAAAACGATCAAAATAAAAGTGAATATATCTATAAAAGACAAAAATAAAAATAAAACTATGAGAAACCAAAATAAAAATAAATACATATGTAAGGAATCAAAATTAATAACAAAAAATAACACTAACGAATCAAAATAAATGGATAGACATATTTAGAGCCAAAACACAGTTTTACTTGTAGAACATAACTTTCCAACATGTTATAAAATACAACTTTTCATAAAATGTAATAAATAAAAATATCAATGGATATGAATCACAAAAGAATGATTTAAATTTAAAAAATTATTAACTAATTTTAATATTTTTTTAAAAATAAACTAATGATATAATTATATTCTTTTTAATATTATTTATACAAATAACTATTACAAACTAACAATTATAATTATTATCATAACCCTTTTCGACCAAATTAAAACCAATTAGTTATAGACTTGCACAATTCGTCTAAGATTCATAGGCTGTTCAAATTTCTTAAAGGAGAAAAACATTCGTGTATGAGACAAAATGCAATGAGTCAAATATAACTGACACAAGTGACGCTTCAAACTTTATAAAGGAGAAGAATATTCATGCACGTGATTCAAATACAATAATTAACAAATACAATTGACAATAGGTTTGAAAAGACATTCATTGATGAGACGATGAGATAAACAATAAGCCGTTGTTGAGCTTTCTCATTAGTGACATGGAGCATCCTCATTGTATGCTTCAGGATTTTTTTTTCTTCTCTCATTTATTTCTTTTTTTTATTTTATTTAATTTTCATTAATGACCCCTTCTCTTTTCGTTTGTTTAGTAAAATAATTATTTTAAGATAAATCTTAAAAGTACCCAACATTTTTACCGTCTATTATTAATAAAAATAACTAATTTGAAAATTAAACATAATTAAATATTTTCACTACTTAAATTTTTTTTATCTTTTTTCTGCTAATTATTGTTTCTATCTTCATATTTAAACATACAAGTTTTTATTTTTCTCTCTTTTTTGTTTCCTTTATTTTTTTAGTCTTTGATTTTTTAAACAAAAAATTTTTTCTTTCAAAAAAATTTTCCTTTCATATGTGTATTGCTTTGAGAGTTGATATATACAAGCACCTTGAACTTTTTTTTTATTATACTAATATTTTTTATAAGTTATCAAATATTTATTTATTGTCTATTTTCACAATAAATGTTGGGAATTTATAGAGAATATTAAGTAAACAATAAGTATGCATTTAAATTAGATTTTGTAAACTTAATTTTATAGATTTAATCGATTTTAATCAAAAGTAAGTTTAAGTAGAGTGACTTATATTTTAAAAAAATTATATTCAATGCAAAAATAATAAATAGTTGTTTTAGATCGAACGAGCTTTTGAAACCATAATCACATTTAAAAAATAATGTAAACATTAAAATAAATAAAACACAAAATGATAAAAAGTCCCTATGAGTAGTGTAATGCCCTCCCAGACACACCTTTAGATATTTGATAACTCATTATGATACTAGCACCCAAGAAATTAACAAAGCTAGTATAATAATTTTGATATTATTTAATTTTACTGTGAATTTAATTTTAATTTAACGTTAGTAAAAGACTTTTTATATTATCATGTATTAATATATTATCAAATTAATAAAATAATTTAAATATATAACAACTATATAAAAAGTTGACAAAAGAACAACTTGTAAAGTAGAATAAAATTAAATCATTTAGTTATATAAATGAATAAAATAATAGTTTTTTATTATAAAAGAAGTTTAAGATATAATGTGAGGTGAAAAAAATAAATTAGAATAAAAGACAGAGCGACTTACTACTTGTTTATTTAATATTCTCTTCAATACAAATGAGTAGATAATATATTTTTTTTACTTTAAATATATATTTAGTACAAGATAAAATAAGAGTACAAATTTCATGACTAAATTTTATATGTAAATTTATATATGTACATAAAATTCATTGATAAAATTTTTATTTTTATTTTTATCTTATAGTAAATTGATCTTAAATAAAAATGATTTAAAAGTTGTGTCTTTTCTTGATTTGCCATTAATTGAAATGTATTAAATTAATTTTTAAAAATATTTGTGTCACTTGAATTAAAATTAAATAGAGGCATTTATTAGATATTGACATAATAAAAATAAATTATATTTTTAAAAATATGAAAACTAATGCATTTCATAAACAATTTAGGATATTCCTTTTACATTAAAAAAAATGGATAGAGGCGTCCGAAATCTAAGGAACATGGAAGTTCAGACATGACAAGGAGGAAGGAGTGCATCGTTATATATTTGTTAACTATTGTGGATGTGTTTGTTTGTTGGCAAGTACAAAAAGTGAGAAAAACCCAAACTTCGTGAGGGATCTTAAGGTGGGACCCTCACCGCTGATAGTCGACTGCTACCTCCTACCACTGTAGCTGCTTCTATTAAGACACTCACACATACACCTGCTCTGGATCATTATGTGAATGTCTAGACATAAATGTTTCCGCCATTAGAGAGGAAAGAAACAGTAGCTGCTCACTGTAGCTAGAGCTAATAGCTGGTGTTGGACTGTGGCAGTGCTCTGATTCTTCTCGTGATTACCATTTCAACCTTTTCCGTTTTTCCCTTTCCTTTCTCTTTCCTCATTCACTCCCTCCCTCCCAACCCCGTTCTAGTTTCTTCCGCACCCTCACTGTTTCTCTTTCTCTTTCAAGCCCTAGGCTTTGGAATCGACCACACCGCTCCTCTTTGGTAAGGTTGCACCTTTTGGGTCTTGGGGTTCTCCATCAGAGCTGTGTAAGAGCCCTTTGGTTTTGTTTCAGGTAATGTTTCTTTCCCTCTCTCTGTAACTTGGCCTACCTTGATATCTTTTTTGTTCAAATTTTCTTCATCTTCTTGATGTTATTTCCAGTTTTCGTTTTGGCGTGGTTGCTGGATTATGTTCAATTTGGCAGTTCAATTGTAAAGCTCATTTTTTTAATCTTGCTTTTAATTTGGATGATGTTATTTCTTTTTTTCTTTCTAAACTTTGAATTTTGCTCTTAAATCTGATCCATGAAAACGACCCCTTTTACATTCACTTCTTCTAACACAAAATCTGGACATGTAGAGCACCTTCTCTATGTAACTGTAAGAAAGTATGTTTTAAATGTTTAATGAATATTCGTGTTGGAGGCATAGATAAATGCTTATGTACTAGATATATCCCTTCATTTGAACCACAATTTTTGTTTAAACCAATCTGAGATGTTACAAAATTGTCAGGTTTGTATGCTTCATTTTGTAATCAATAAAGGGATTCTAGTCGACCAATCGGTTCTGCTGACAATTATGACTGAAGATAAATCTGGAGGATGCCCTCTGCGGTTTCTGATTTCTGTGCTATTTTCTCTTTGTGACTCATCTTTAGGATTGGGATGAAATTAAGTTGCCAGTTTTTTTTTTTATCAACTCATCAAATACATCTATCACATATGGATACCTCTCCCAGTACGTGTGAGATAGTGGAATCAAGGGAAGAGATAGTTTCTGAGTTCAAAATGGACGAAAAACCAGAGAGTAGTTGTACCCACAAATCAGAAAAAAAGTATTCGATAGAGGATGATATTAATCGTCTTTTCCAGGCTATTGATATTAAAAATTCAGCTGGAGGTCTTAGTACGTTGCGTTCGCAAAAGAGTGCTCTTAAAAGGCCGATAAAAGTCAGTTCATCTCAGGCATCAGGAATTGGCATCTCGGAGCCTGTAAGTTTGAAGCAGGCACTTAGAGGGTTGTGCATCTCTCAGGCATCAGAAATGGCTGCTTTGAAGCGACTATCAAAGCCATCCAGTTCATCAAGAGTATCAGAGGCTGGCACCATCAAAAAGTTGTATACAGCAGTGGTAGATGAGGGGAAAGGGAAATTGGTGGAAATCTCCCTTGTGCCAGAGATATCTGCGCCTTCTGATAAATTACCCAGAGTAGAGGTATGTAGCTCAGGTGCTAATCATTCTACTCTGGTTGATGCAACAAACCTGAAAGCAATGACAACCAGGTTTGCATCCCAAGATCAGATTGTTCCTCTTCCGTCAGAGGTTGAGGGTGAGAAGCCAATTGCTTATGCAAGTGAGGAAGTGCCGGAGGTCAGAACAGTTTCTGCATCCTTAAGCAAAGCTTCTCTCAGTTCTTCAAAGCCAGATACGCAGCAGGAAGCAAATTTACATTCTGCAGCTTCTCCACCTGGCTCTAGCACTGGTATTGGAGTGGATAAACCTACAAGCAGTATTACATGTTTGGCAAAGCCAATATTCAAGAACAATAACTTCCTTAAGAAAAAAGTAAAGCAAGATTTATGTACTGCCTCGAGCTGCTCCTCTCCGTGTTTGAGAAAAGTTGACAATGATTTGGGTTCTAGTAAACGTAATTTGAACAACGGAGACTGGCAATTCTGATTTGAAGCATGAAATGAAAGATAACGAGAAACTGTCTCCCAGCAGCTCAAATCATAGCATTGAAGTTAACTCAATTAATGTTGGCATGGATTCAAGCAAACCTGGTTTTAGTTTGAATTGCAATAAGAGAACTAAGTTTCTAGCGACAAAAACTGATGAGAAATCAAGATCAAAAGAAAAGGGCGAGTTCTCCCAAAGCTCAAAGAGTAGTATTGGTGAGTATAGTAGTAGCACAAGCATCAGTGGGGAGAGCAATCTAAGTGGTTCCAGTCGCAGTGGCCACAGGCCTCACATGTCAAAACACTTGAGATGGGAAGCTGTTCGTGTTGTTCAGCATCAGCATGGTAATTTAAGTTTGAGGCACTTCAAGCTGCTCAGGAGGCTTGGTTGTGGGGACATTGGAACTGTTTATCTTGCAGAACTAATTGGTACAAGCTGCCTTTTTGCGCTGAAAGTGATGGACAATGAATTTTTGGGTAAGCCAGAAGAAAATGTTCAGGGCCCAAACTGAAAGAGAGATCCTGCAGATGCTGGATCATCCGTTTCTTCCTACGCTTTATACCCATATTGCAACAGATAAGCTCTCTTGCTTGGTTATGGAGTATTGTCCAGGCGGAGATCTGCATGTGCTCCGCCAGAGGCAACCATATAGGAGCTTGTCAGAACAAGCAGCTAGGTAGGACTTTTTTCTGCTCTTTCTTCTTCTTCAACACTAAAAGATATCTATTTTTCTATTTTGAAAAATATCATGTTCTTAAGCTATTGAGCATTCAGAGCTTTTAGATGATGCCTACATAATAGTTTCATGGAAGACATGCTCTTTCTAATGTGGTTGGAAAACAGCCTATTTAAAGTCCGTACCTTTTTTATTACACCAAAACTCAGTTGTTCAAGAAGTCTAATCAACCTTTTCTTAATTTGTTTGCTTGTAGCATTCATTTTGTTTGTTTGATCTGCCTTCCTAAAAAGTCCAGCTTATCACATTATGTTTGATGATATGCACTAAAATCAGAAAACCTGAGTTCTAATTTCTGGAGAATAGAAGTGGGGTAGTGTTAATCAATGAAATTTGAAAAGAACACGAACACACACACACACACACAAAAAGCAGTAGGATGGTTTAGTATTAAACTCGAACGGAAAAAGGAATCACCGAGGAGAAATGAGTCACATGGCGATGTTTAAAATTGTCTTGATTAGCCTGTCGTTGGCAGGAAGTCAAACCAGGTTGAGTTTACTAGGTCTAATTTATATGATTTAAACATCTTATAGATGCTCTTTCAACTTAGTGTTGTGCTTATTCATGTGTAAATGCTGTCTTCGCATATTCTGACCTCATCAGAAATGTTTAATCTTTGGCAAGTGGATAACTTCTTTTTCACACATTTTCTAGACTATAGTTATGCCGTTACATTTGCAGGTTTTATGTTGCTGAAGTTCTACTTGCCCTGGAGTATTTGCACATGCTAGGAGTTGTATATCGAGATCTTAAGCCAGAAAATATCCTGGTACGAGAAGATGGCCACATAATGCTGACAGATTTTGACTTGTCACTCAGATGTTCTGTCAATCCAATGTTAGTCAAGTCATCTTCGCCAGACATGGATCCAACAAAGAAGATGTCCAGTCCCTGTTCAGATGCTAGTTGCATACACCCTTTCTGCCTTCAACCAAATTGGCAAGTCCCCTGCTTTACTCCCATTCTATATGCTGGTGCAAAATCTCGAAAAATGAAGGCTGACATAGCTGCTCAGGTTGGTCCACTGCCACAGCTCGTAGTGGAGCCTACCAGTGCTCGGTCTAACTCCTTTGTTGGAACCTATGAATACCTTGCTCCAGAGATCATCAAAGGTGAGGGTCATGGGAGTGCCGTAGATTGGTGGACTTTTGGTATATTTTTGTTTGAAGCTTTTATATGGTAAGACTCCCTTCAAGGGCGCAACAAACGAGGATACATTAGCCAATGTTGTGTCACAGGGCCTTAAGTTCCCAGATGCTCCTATAGTCAGTTTTCAAGCAAGAGATTTGATCAGAGGATTGTTGATAAAGGACCCTGAAAATCGATTAGGTTCTGTAAAAGGTGCTGCTGAAATAAAGCAGCATCCCTTCTTTGAAGGCCTCAACTGGGCTCTGATACGGTGTGCAGCACCACCCGAGCTCCCCAAGTTTCATGATTTTGGAATTAGTGCACCATCTATGGCTTCACAGAAGGAGAATGCGAATGATTTAGAGGATATAGAAGATTGTGAGGAGTTTAAGCTGTTTTAGTTAGACTCTCCTTGCCCATCCCTCCCTTTTCCTTTTCCTTTCTTCTTATGTCGGGTAGGGAATTGAATTGATGAAGTTGACTTGGTTTCAAAAACTGTTCTCATCTATGTAACACTTAATATAGCTTATAGCGTAAGTGTAATTCAAACATCATGACAAATAGATAGATTAGTATATGTTTATACTGGATTAGAAGTTGCAAATCCATAAAGGAAACAGGAGAATTTCTTTGGTTTGACTGCTGGCCTTTTCAGCCTCTATATGATATTATTATCAATCGATATTTCTCTCCTTTTTTCTGTCCCTTTTTTTTTTTCTGCCTCCATGGTTTGAGCCTTTGTCACACCTTTTCTTTTCTTTTTTGTTTTTAATATTCTCTATTCACTTACATAACTTGTACAATTTATTATTTACAGTAATTATGTGAGTATATTTAACATAAAGAAAAAAAACAATTTAATTTTGCTATAGGCATTTACAATTATGCATTTCCTTGAGAAAACTTATAATTTCTAGGTCAATCCTGCCATCTAATTTTAGAGGCTTTAATCTTTTTCTATCTGTGGACAAGCATAACAGTGTAGAGCTGGTTTTTCTATGTTGGGAGTTTGATTCAGTTCTCTGTAGTCTGTAGTACTATTTTATCATGAACTGGATAGAAGTGGTTGTCTCTCTACGCAGTTGTAGGTGTTGTTTGCTTTAGAGGACATATTGGAGTTGGAGGCATTCAATATATGGAAATTTCGAGCGACTCTACCAGTTGATGGGCATGAAAAGGTTAGCATAAGATTTTGATCAGCTTTGGGCTTTTTATCTATAATTTTCTGTCTAGTCTAATGTTGAATGACTACTGATGATGCAGGTTAAGTTGATGTGCTCATCTTGTAAGAAACATGATGACACTGAAGTCCCTGATCCTTACCCGTGAGGACAGCAAGGGTTTGGGAAGGTTATATATGATTATTGGTGGGTTCACTTTGTAGATAAAAGTGTAACACTGTTTGCAATGATGTGCATGAACTAGAGTCTGAAAGTTATGTGCAGTCTTGTGCAGTGATGGGCATGATATTGTTGTGTTCAGTATAGTGAATTATTTCAATAAGAAAGATTGTCAAGCATAATATTGACATGTAGAGTTGAATTTCTTAGGGTTTCTTGGGGGGCTGAAACTGCATTGTAAAACCAGTGTCATTTGAAGCAAGTTATACAGGATTGCCTAACCGAAATTAATTCTCCTTGGCTTGGCGACTTCTAATTACATTTTCCTATGTAATTGCACTACATATTCCATTGCACAAGGTTCACACTTGGCTTTTTCCACAGTTTTACACTCTTTCAACTTTTGCTTCTTGAATAAAGTAGAAGCATCACCAAATAATTTTTGCATCCAGGCATTTTGACTTTACCCATTTTGTATTTCAGTCCTTTGGTGGCTGTGACCATGATATCTTATAATGTGTCAAAGAACTAATGCTCTGTGATCAATAACTGGTTGATATAACGTTCCTTATTGTTTGATGATGCAGTAGTAATTCTACTAATTATTGTTATTCAAACACTATATTGTTGTAACAAACTTTTTACTCGTGGTTGGTGCTTTGGCAGTGACAGGTATTAGATCTACTTGAAGATTCCTGCAAATAATTGTTGGACAACATTTTGGCAGAGAATGAACATATAGAAATAATCTTAATCACTGAAACAGCCAGGAGATCTAATTCAACGGTAATGATCGAAAGGTACTATGAATGTCAAAACATGTACACTTCGGTGGGAAAAACTTCATGGATGTGGATGGTGTATACTCAGTCTGTACAGTGGACCAATAGAAACAGGTAATTGATTTGACACTTTCATGTTTGGATCTCACCATGCAATATCAAACTGAATGCCTCTCAAATGAATGGTGCACCATGTGTATACATGATTCTTTTCTTTCTTTCTTTCTTTCTTTCGTTTTTGTCCTATTCATCACGTTGAACGATGAAACTTCACAGATTATCTTACGGACTACTAGAATGGCAGCCATAGGTTTTTTGCTTTTGAGATGTTACCTCCATTGGTGGTTTTTCTTTGCCTTGTTGACATGCACATGTTAAATCACTTCTTTTGCGTAGAGTAGTGTTCTTACTTTTTGGAGACAGACTAAGGAAGTCACGTGACTCTGAAGTTGTATAGGACTAATCCTATTTAAAACTAGAGAATCGGGTCATATTTTAGTATGCATCACTCATATTTGTTAATGAACAAGAATAACTGGGAATAGATTATTTTTAGGAAAAAATTACTTTGCATTTTTTTTAAAGAGCTTTTTTAAGAATATTTTGATTATAAGTTATTTTATCACAGAATAAGTTAATTTAAATAAAGTTCAGTCATGCCATGACAATAATGCAACTAGAACAAAACGATGTGATGGAAGACTGCAGAGGAACAACGGAGGGATATCATATATGATTGTGGTTGGACCAAGGACTGCAAGAGAAAATGAGCAGTCAAGGTAACTGGAGGAAAATACGATGAAGAAAATCAGAGAGTGGTTATTTGTTGTTGGGGTCGTTGCCATTCTGATATTCAAACTACTTTTTTACCCTTTCAATTAATATGATTAATATCCAAGAAAGAAGAAACAGATGTGCATGTAAGCTACCTGCATATTTCTAATCAAATTAATCCCTTTCCTTGATATGAATTCCACCAACAGCCATGAAGGAATTGGATCTCATATGTGTTCAATTTTGTACGTGCTTGAATTAGAGTTTGTAAATTTGATTTTGGTTCATCTTGGTTTTGTAAACTTGATTTTGGTCAAAAGTGAATTTATATGATTCGTGATTTATGTTTAAAAATTTTCATGTTAAAAGTAATTTTTAGAGAATTGATATTATTTTAATATTATTTATTAGAATCATTTTTGAATGTGTAATTATCAAAAAAGGTATATATTTTGTGTTACTTTGTTTAATTTATTTTTATTATTTTATTTCATTAATTTTTAAATATAATTTAATAAATGATATGAATGTTCGTAATAATAATTTTTTTTTACTTTTGATACTAGTATTGAATTAAAAATAAAATATATATATATTATTTTAGCTTTTCAAATAAAATGTATGGTCTAAATAAAAAAATTACAACTTAAAAATATATTATAATAAATAATTAATATACCATGCAATGAAAAAGGGGGGGCATACTGATCAGTATTCTACAAACTATAGGGCATATTGGGATTAGTGGGAGAAAGCT
The DNA here is from genome assembly GCA_019955255.1 of Castanospermum australe. Classification (NCBI taxonomy): domain Eukaryota; kingdom Viridiplantae; phylum Streptophyta; class Magnoliopsida; order Fabales; family Fabaceae; genus Castanospermum; species Castanospermum australe. The sequence goes on along the minus strand of NSJW01000232.1, from coordinate 82,676 downwards.
GACTGTTAAACTCTTCAATGCCCTCAATATTGAACGCAAAACCAAGCTAGGGTCACTTCCACTCAAACGGGAGTCAAACCTGATTTTGGTGCAATGGTTTCATAAGACAGTCAAACAAGTTTTGTCAAGCAAAATCATGTTTCTATCAGGCCAAACGTGCGTTTGGGTTCGGTAAACACACACTTTGTGATTCCTGACTTGTATATGTAGATTTCAGTGAGTTTTCGCATTATGATCCAGTAATATTCCCTTATATCGAATGAAAATGCAACAAGAGTGTTTTGGGATTAAAGTACTTGTAATTAAAAAAAAAAAACAAAAAGTGTACTCTTTAATAGAGAATATAAAATGAATGAAGATAAAAAAATAAAAAAAAAGGTGGGGTGTGGGACATCTGGGAATTTGACCCAAATAGGTTAAATTTGTAAACAAATTATTATAGTAGGCCGATTTTAAAACTATTTTTTCTCCCTAGGCCAGTATTTTTCATGCTAGCAGGGGCACGCTAGTGCCACATGGATTGGTGCTATACCCCTTTTATATACCCCAAGCCCCTCCGCTCCCCTCGGCGCCCTTTCTCTTTCTCATCTCTCTATCTAAATTCATATATTTTCTTATTATAACATTCAATTTTTGAGTGTAATTTCTCCTTTAGTTGGTAAGAGAGTTATTTACTGAGATTGATTATATTTTGTTATTCATTGATTTTTTATTTATATTACTATATTATATTATTATATTACCACATTTGATTTTGTTGTTTGTGATATTTGTCTTTTAGTTGTATTTATTAAATTTGTCATTTGTTATTGAATATTCCTATTTAGTTGACTTGTTATGTTGTTTGTCTTTAATTAAACTATTAGGAATAATTAAATTATTATAAAATTTGAGTATGAGAATTTAGTTTACTTGTAATGTTATTTGTTTTTAATTTAAGTATATTGAATGATTCAATTATTAAAAAAAAAATGACTGTGTGGACATATTTTTCTTGTTATAATTTATGTTTTTTAGTTATATTTATTTTAGTTTACTTTATGTCTTTTAGTTATGTCTTTTAGTTTACTTCTAATTTTTGTATTTTTATTTTAACTTATTTTAGTTTATGTCTCTTACTTATATTTAATTTTCTTTTAGTTATATCTTTGTCTTTTAGTCATATTTATTAAATTTTTCATTTGTTTTTGAATATTCATATTTAGTTTACTTATTATGTTATTTTTTTAATAATTAAGGTGTTTGGAATAGTTAAATTATTATAAAATTTGAGTATGAAAATTTAGTTTACTTGTAATGTTATATGTTTATAATTTAGGTATATTGAATTATTCAATTATTAAAAAAAATTGAGTGTGCGAACATATTTTTCTTATTATAATTTATGTTTTTAATTTACATTTACTGACATATTAATTATTAAAATGTCTCTAAGATAAATGTTTTTCATTTCTATTTATCAAATTTAGCATGTTTAATTGATAATCTATTTGCATAGATAATGTAGATTGTTATTTATAGTAAATTTATTGTTTATTGAAATTTGCTATTTATACTTATTATATCAAATTTCTAATAATTTATTAATAGTCGATTTACATATTTTTTTTTATTTTTATCATTGAAGGTGCATAATGAGTCAGTTGACTATATTTGTGTATTCAAATGGGTAAAAGTATGAAAGGCATGAAGGTCTTATGTTTGAGGGTCGTAAAAGACCGATACAAATAAAACGAGGTATTAGCTTAGATCGCCTAAAGGAAGTTTTAAGCAAATCAATCTATTTCAAGTCTGACATATAAATTTCCCATATCTCATACAAAATATAAATTTGAGGGATTTGATCTATTAGATGATGATGATGTTGAGTGCATGGTTAACACTTTAGAGGAACATTCAGTTTTGACAATTATGGAAGTGTATGCAAATGTTATGTCTGCCGAAGAGAATTGCACCATTCCAAAAATAGATGAAGGTGGTTCATCTGTACCTGTTATTTCATGACATATGAATACTCCATTGTCTATTACATTTGAAAATGTCATTGTTGAGGCAACTCATATAAGGGATTTTGAATGTTTTGATGCTGAAGTTGGCTTTCTCGGACGATGATGAAAATTACATCAGGAACCGATTGTTGACATAAGTGAAGATGATTTTTTCCTGATGATGAATCGTCCGATACGGATGTAGAAGGCGAGTTTAATGCTAATGTCGAAGGTGGCTCATAAGATATTGAACCTGCAGGACATGTGGTTTATCCAGTTTCTTGCATACCAAGTGCACCAATTTCATTATCTAATCTTTTTGTCACTTCAACTCCTCATTTTTCCTATATCAATTGGGAAGCCCCTGATCAAGAGCCTAAAGTTATTGGATTAGATGTGTCTAGTAGTTGGAGTGCAGGTGATGAATTATATGTTGGGTTATGATTTGACTCAAAGGAGGTAGTGTCATTGGCTCTAAAACATTATTGTCTAAAGATACATCAAGCATATGTTGTAGTGGAATCAAATAAAATCACGTTATGCGTGAGGTGCCTGAGGTTTAGAGAAAATTGTAACTGACGAATGAGAGCAATACTGGGGTAGAAATCAAACAAATGGGAGATTAGAAAATGGGGTGGTCCTCACACTTGTATGAATCCTCTCCTTTCTCAAGATCACAAAAAGTTGGATTTTGATTTGATTTGCTCATGCATATTAGGCATGGTGAATAAAGAGCATGCTGTATCAATTATATTGATGCAAGAGAGGGTTGAAAGCATGTTTGGATATAAAGTATCATATTGAAAGGCATGGAAAGCAAAGCAAAAAGCAATTGTGATGGTTTTTGGTGATTAGGATGACTCTTACACAATCTTACCTAGATGGCTTGAGTTGATGAAACTTTATGCAACTGGAGCTGTTTATAAAATTGAGATAAATGATTGTCTTGTTGACAATTGTTCGCGATAATCGGCGTTGGGTGTTTCATAATTGTTTTGAACTTTCAAACAATGCTATGATGCGTTCAATTTTTGCAAACTAATTATACAGATTGATGAGACCCATCTTTATGATAAGTATCATGGGACCCTCTTAATTGCAATAGAACAAGATGGAAATAGTGGTATACTGCCAATTTCATTTGTAGTTGTTAAAGGTGAAACTTTAAAAGCTTGGTCGTGGTTCCTAGCAAATATTCGTGAGCATGTTACCACTAAACAAGAATTGTGTTTGATTTTTGATCGACACGCAAGTATAAAAGGGCCAATAAGTAATCCACACCTTGGGTGACAACCACCAAATGCTTATCATGTGTATTGTATACAACATATTACCAGTAATTTCAATCACAAGTTTAAGAATGTCAAGTTGAAGCAAGATCTTATGAAATTAGGTAAACAAAAATTTTATTCAATAACTTATTCTATTTATTTATGAAACAACCATTAATTATATATATCTTATTTTTTATTTAAATAATGTAGGTTATAGTACTGCGCCTCTTCAATTTGAAAAGAATATGCTGGTTCTGCATGGATTGACAGGATTCCAAAAGATAAATGGAGCCAGGCATGCGATGAAGGTAAAAAATATGTACATATGACAACCAACTTGTCAGAAAGCATTAACAAAGTATAAAAGGGAGCAAAACACTTGCCTATAACTACATTGTTGAAGGCAACTTATTACAGGATCTTTGAATACTTTGTTAAAAGGGATATAAATGCTGTCAGTGAGGCTCAAGCTAGGCAAAGATTTTGTAAAAGGTTGATTGAATAGATGCTGAAAAATCAAGAGGATGCTTGTTCACACCAAATCTGTAAGTTTGACGTGCAAACCACAAGGTTCCAAGTGGAGGAGGCATTCAATCCAATAATCCAAATAGTTGGTTACACAGTGCGTTGATGTTTGAAAGATGGATAGTGCTAGTTTGAAAATTTTCAAGTATTTAAATATTCATGCTCTTACATAATTGTAGGGTGTGCCTGCCATGTGGATTGATTGCTATCAATATGTGGATCCTGTTTACAGCCATAAAAATATTATTAATGCTTACAGCAGACAATGGTATCCCATTAGAAGTGAGGAATTTTTGCCAGACGATCCTCCTTGGAAGCTAATATCTAATCAATCTATCATTTGCAAAAAAGGTCATCCAAAGTCAATGCGTGTAAGAAATGAAATGGATTGGACAAAATCTGAACCAAAACAAAGATATAGAGACATTGTAGAAAGAAAGGTCACAACCGTCGAAATTGCCCTAATCATACTATCACCGATGGAGAAAGCTTGCAACAAGATGTTGATAGCTTATAGTGACTTAATAGAATGAAATGCATGTCCTGGTGTGTCGGGTGTTTATTAAATTACTTTGTTTTATGGTGTATTCATTCAATTTTACATAATGTCCCTTGAATCAATCAGTGAAATCGTGTATGAAAAAGAAGTAAACCAATGATGAAGTTATAGAAGATAGCATAAATGAAGTAAAACAATAAATGAAGTAAACAAAGATCAACAAAAAGTTTAATAATAACATATGTAAAAATACACATAATGAAATCAGAAAGAAGTTGATACATATAAAGTAAGAATGACAACTCAATATGATGACTAAGGTGGATGTGGGGTGCTACAATAATGTTTCTTTCTCTTCGTACATGGCAGGTTTCTTCGAAGTCATTGCATTGCTGCATCTACGGTAGCCTTTTTGGCTGCACACCCATAGCCTCTCCAGCGGCCTCTCCAAAAGCCTCATCGTCATTCTCATCTGATGTATTACTAACAATTACATCCTCGCGAACATCTATATCACTTTCAATAGATGGTTGAATAATAGGGGCGTGTGGTGTGGTATACTGCTGATTGGGTGAAGCCATGGGTGGAGCAAATGAGAAAAATAACTGGCTAAAATATTAGGCAACCACACTGGAGATGATGTGATCTAACTTGGTGAAGACGACTGTTAACTCGATAACGAAACAGGCGACAAAACATAACACTGGCCCAGGGTGAAGAGATCTTTATGCAAGAAGTACTCGCATAGACGATGAACTACCTGGATCTCGTGTAAGAGGCACTCCCATGGACGGTGTGTAAGGAAAAAGTGATGGTATGTAGTAAGTACTGGATGGATGTATTCCCATAGGCAGAATATATTAAGTCACTGATGGAGGTACTGGCATCGGTGGATATTGGGGAGCATTAGGTCATCTCCTCTTGTTAAGTCCCGGACCCTCTACTCACATATGTTTCATGGCATCATCCTCAACTGGCCTAGGAATCTCCCATGCAGGAGGTGCTGGTGTGAGATTTGGAGGCATGTTCATGCGATCCACCTCATTGAAGATAGTCAATACATCCCATAGCTTCTATGCCATGCACTCAAATGATAAACCATCCCGTGAAATAGTCTCAACCGGGTGTATCGTTGACTTAAGATGGTGAACCTATATTAAAAGAGGTAAATACTAATAGAGTTATAATCAATTTAAACATAATAAACAATCAGACAAAGATATAATCATCTTACTATCAATCCACTCCTCTTCCCATCTGGTGTAATCCATCAACTAGTGACCCGATAATACCATGTCATATAATCTAAGTTTAAACTCAGATCTCTTGGTATGAATGGCTCACCAATATACATTGAGTCGTGACACTAGTTCCATATATCGATATATTGTCCATCCTGATTTGGCTAGTATGTAGCATGTTTACCCTGTAGCATGATATCATGCAAGTAATCGGGTTAAAGAGGAGGAAGCGAAATGTGTTGCCTGTAACCAAATTGTCACATCACGCCATCAGGTTAATGCCACTCCATAATATGAAAGCATATCATAGGGACAATTGCATGCCATATGTCCCTGCCATCTAAGCACATCTGGGAAAGCTTGGCCAAAATTGCAGGAGTATATGGCTCCCAAAGGATATAAAAATAAAGACTTATCTAATAATAATGAATACAGTCATATTGATGTAATTAATAAATAGAATTTTGACACTTACATCTCTCATAGTCATCCACTGTACACAATATCTATAATTTGGCAACAAATGCATAGGATTCTACACAAAATCTTTTGCGCCCTTCCAACTGTCATTTTTCACATAAATAACAAGAAGTTAGATTTAAAACATAAACAAAAGAATATAAATAAACATTACAAAAGAAGTGCAACTAACCATCTACCAAGTGGTGCCTCCTCGATGCTAATAAAAGTAGGATTCAATAATTGAGGAGTAATGAGGATAAATTATTCCTATGCCTATAGCTGCAACAATAGACCCGCACCTAAAATCTCTTGTCTTGCATAGTCTATTGTTTTATACATCTCCCTATACAAAAATGCTAGGATAGTGAACCCCAAGAATATGTGCGACACTAGTTCAGGTCCTAAACAAACTGTAAGTACATCTAGTGCACATAAGCAGGAGGAGTGATCAATAAATAAAAGGCCGCCAATCAACCACAAGATAGAAGCACGTGCATGTTATTGCAGCTGCTCCTCAATATACTGCTTGTCTTCATCAAACTGAAAGTGCTCGTCTAACAACTTCATGCTTAATTGTGTACCAAACATCCTTTTGCCAAGTGACACTACACTAAAAGCTCGATGCGTTACCGACATAATCTCAACAACACTATGACCAGTTATGGGCAACCCATTAATAGGTAAACCCAAGAGGATGGCAACATCTTGTTGAATTGTGCACTTTCCCTGAGACATGTGGAATGTATGTGTCTCTGGTCTCTATTGCTCCATGAGTGCATTAATCAAGTGATGGTCAATGAGCCAGTAACCGATCTGCACAATCCCTAGAAATCTAGCTAGACGGAGGCAAGGAAAAAGTGCTTCAGGAGGATCCCTGTCATGTGTTGCGCACGATTTCTTCACATGCAGGACTCTATCCTCTTTGCCATTCCATATATGTTGTGAGATATGAGTCTTCTGCATCGTCAATAAGGACGGGTCCACTGGTCCTAGATGACAGTGGGAACTAGAATTGGATGAAGTCATACCTAAAACGTACCTAATATTGACAAGAAACAAATCTTGTTATCAATGTTGTTTTTTATTTTTATTTATAGTAATAAAGATTAATTTCATTAAATCTTTTACTTATTAAAATTATTCAAAGTTTAATTGTGCTTATGTACACATATCATAAATAATTAAAGTTTATGTAAATAATAATAATAATAATAATAATAATAATACTTATTATTATTTATTATTTATTATTATTATTACTATTATTATTATTAAAAAGTATTATGTTTATTATTATTATTAACAATAATTATAAACGAATTATTTTAAATAATTTAATGCTTTAATTTTTTTTTGAAGTAATTCAAATTTAAAAATGTTTTACTTTATTATAAATATTAACAATTACCAAAAATTTATTGTTAATTCATTTTTTATGACTTATACAGTTTTGGCCTAACAAATAATAAACTTAACAAATACGTATAAATTAGATTTAAATATTTTTTAATTAATTTACCTATATCTAAAATAATATTAATTAATATTTAAACTAGTAGATATTTATTATAATTTTTTAGTTAATATTATTAATAAAGATTAATTTCATTAAATCTTTTATTTATTAAAATTATTTACAATTTATTTATGCTTATATACACCTATCATAAATAATTAAAATTTATGTAAATTGTTGTCATTATTATTATTACTATTATTATTAACAAGTATTATATTATTTATTATTATTATTATTAACACTAATTATAACTTTTTCTAAAAAAATTATTTTCAATAATTCAATGTTTTAGATTTTTTATTAAATAATTCAAATTTAAATTTGTTTCACATTATTATAAATATTAATAATTACTACAAATTTATTTTTAATTCATTTTTTATGTCTTGTTACATTTTTGGCCTAACAAATAATAAATTTAACAAATAAATAACAACATTCTATACTTAACAAAATTTTATACTATAAACAACATTCTATACTTAACAAATAAATACAAATACCAAAATATAAATAACTATATACAATATCATCTAAATAAAAAAATTGATAAAATAGTAAACTATTTGCCAAAAAATCAGAAAACACTAATTTATAAAAATTATATACCTTAATGATAACGAAACACAAATGGAAGCATATGAAAATAACAATTATAAAAATAAATGAAAACAAATAATAAAAATTACAATACTAAAAAAATTAACAAACAAATAAAACAAATGCATCCAGATATGGTAATCTAATTTATATATTAAAAAAAAAAAGATACATACATGATCTAACCTCAATAGCGGCAATGGAGGAAAGAAAAGAGTTGGCCTAACAATGGAGAAGCACCACCGGCAATGGAGGATGACACCACCAGCAATAGAGTAACGACACCACCACTGGAAGCTTGGAAATGGAGAACGACAGAAATGGGCTAAAGAAATAAAAGAAAAGGAGAAGAAGGAGGAGGGGGCGGGAGGTGCGTCGGGGAAGAATGCAGAGGGAGGAAGAAGATAGAGGAAGAGGGAGGAGAAAAAGAAAAGTTTGGTAGAGCCCAAGTGTAAAACCCATATTACTATAGGCATTACATTACGTAATAAATCATAATTGATTCATAAGCTAAAAATTTAATTTATTTAATGATTTAATTTAATTAATTTAATAAATAATTACGTATTTATTTAATAAAATATTCAATTAAATAATTGAATTATTCAATATAATTTAAACGATTACGTGTCTGTATTTAAAATATTTTTAAGGAATAAAATTTCAAATTACGTACTTAAAATTTGTAGGCCTTATACCAAGATATAAAATCAACATCACTTAATAAATAATTATTTTTGATATAACAAAAATCTTGATTATGGGATGTATCTAATAAATTTAACTAATTTATTTATATGATTACGTGATTATTAGTTGATAAAACATATTAAAAATTTAATTACGATATTCATAAACTCTTAAATTTCTAATTTTATAAATGCACAAAGATAATTAATTCCAAGCATACACCGAATATAACATAAGCTCATACACTAATATTTTTTGTTTGTAATACAAACACACAACTACACATTTATTTGTTATTCCAGTACATACTATTCATCCAAAAGAGTGTTAACATTGGATTTCCACCTGTAGGAGAGATTATGTACATATCTATATCAAAGACATCTGGCCTTACTAGGCCATGTAGGAAAGAAATCCTATGCTAACATACTACACAATAATCAAACTATCACACAAACTATCAGTAAGTAACATTCTGAATCACTAACTCAAATACATCATGCTCCGGTGAATAAACTAAATCAACATCTATTACAAGGAGCACAAAAACCCTCATCTTCAGTCTATTGTTGGAGGCTCTGGAAACACCACATATCATAGGGGTGAGAAATATAATTTCTCAATAGGCACTCAAACAGATTTAAAAACAGTAATTAAAACTGTGGCTTCTCTAGCTGTATAATATACAGAAAAACAGTTTCATATTTAGTAAATAATCAGAATATGGATAGTCTATAATAATTTACCTCATGACATCCTCTCCATTAATTACATGCTCGTATAAACTTTTACTTAGGGTTTAGCCTCTTTTTCATCTTTGCCTACATGGTCCCATAATATAATTATTAATCATAGCCATGTCAATTTGCATACTTGAGAATTCTCCCTTAACATAGGACGTCCCCTAACGTAAGTGGTCATATGATACCCTTTTGGTGAATTCCACTCAACATATCTGCAAAGTGGACCATAGACACATGTAGGACTTCTCATGGACCTTTTTCTATGATATCTTGTTAGAAATTTTTTTCTAATCTTTTCGGATCACCTCTAATTCATTTTCTTTACTTTGAGAATCATTTCCAAGTTTTCATTATTTCCTTCACTTAAATTAAAGTGAGCATGCAATTAACTTGGAATGTAAATTTGAGACACATAATGCTTTCTTTTAGCATTCACTAAATATTAGATCTCTAAATATCTTATCTATCTCGAATTCACTACTTACTAGTTTTGGGTTAAGCATAAGCTAAACTCTAAAATAACATGTTCATTCTACATGAAAACTACCAATATTTCTAAATCATCTAAGGAGGCCCTATACTACATTTGGGATTTTCTAAAGCCTTTCCTTCATGTTCTCCAATTGGAACATGTTAAAGAACTAACACATTTAGATTACTATACTACTAGGTTATTTCATTTGTGAACTATCGTGGAATGACCCTAGGCCGTGAACTACATATAAGGCCATTATGGTTCTTTTGTCACATTCTTCACTTTGATTTCATCTAGATAGTTTTAAAAATGTCTATAACTCACTTACACCTGATTTAAATCATATGGTTCCCCATAAAACCCCAAACATAGCCAAATCTACACTCTTGGGTTCTTCTAAGTTTCCTCTTAATTTCTCTAAAAGAAATCTATTTAATTATCAATAGAATATCCTAATATCACTATTTACTAAATAATTCATATAATTTCATCCATGAAACCCAATATGGCCATGGGCATCAAAGAGAGCTTCAAGGTTCTCTTCAATCATCTAAGCATAGTAAATGACAAATAGGTATCTACACAACACAAAAGCCTTAAACTCATGATTTCTTGACAAGCTTAAAATCAAATCAAGTAAATCACAATTTTTCTATGGAAGCCTAGTGTGGCCGTGACCTACCTATAGGCTCACCATATGATTTTAAGCTCTTGACATCTAATTTATCAACAAAACAAAGTTGAATCATCTCATAGAACCAATATTCAAGCAAACTCATCAAGATCAAGTTCAAAGAGAGAATAGGGCATAAAAACCCTAACTATAGCATCTTGAAGAAAACTACTAACCCACTTAAAAATATATCCACAAACCTCACAAAACTAGAATATATTCCCCTAAATCACCCATATTCAAGGTTAAAACCCAAAGAGAATGGATTTTCATAGATTCAAGAATGATAACCCACCTTGAAACTCATTGATTTTCTAAGAGAAAAGATGGAGTTTGAGTTCCTACCTCTTGTAGATCAACTTGGCTATTGATTTGGACTTGATTTTCTCTTGTTTCTTCTTTTTCCACTTTTCTTCTCCTTCCTTTCTCCCTGGGCCGTGAGCTATGACTTCTTCTCCTCTTCTCTCTCTCTCTCTTTCTCTCTCTCTTTTTTTTTTCTTTCCTCTCTTGTTCTTGGGTTTGGCCATGGGGTTAGGGAAGTTATTGGGGATTAATTGGTTTGTTCATTACTTAAGCTAATTTGTTTTGTTAGGCAAGCCAATGGGAAGCCTTCATGTGCCTAGGTTAGTCCTCTTATTAATGATGACTTAGTTAGAAACTAACTAATTTGGATCAAGTGAAACCAAATGGAAGAAACTATATGGAATTTAGTTTAGTTCCTCCAACTAGGTGACAATTGCCTTTCTAGCCAATGATTCGCTTCCAAGTGTCACCATGTCATTGGTTAGTTTCTTGACCAATGGATGGCTTCCAAGTGTCATAAGTTTATTGGCCAATTCTTGGCCAATCACATGGCACCACATGTCACTATTTTAATTGGCCAATATTCTAGCCAATTATAGGCCTCCACGTGTCACTCTCTTATTGGCCAATTTTTATCCAATGACATGCTTCCACATGTTATGCTCTAATTGGCTAATTTTATAAATGTTACTTTTTCTATTAATTTTGTTATGCTATTCTCATCTTATTAAATTCTAAAGCGACCTAGAAACACATCAGTAGATTCAATAAATAATTTTAGCTAATTACTATTTTCTAATTTTTCGCTAGACAAAAATAGCCTTATTCATAGATTCAAAATTACTAAATTGCCACTATTAAGAATTCATCATTCTATTAGGCATTTCAACTTGTTTTTAGTTTCCTTAGGTAATTTTCAGTGCTCTTTTTAATTTAGACAGCACAATATAATTATTAAAAATCAAACAGGATAATAAATAGCAAATAATAAATAAATAACTATTGGGGCTGATTAGGATTTTAGAATTCATACTTAGGCAAATGGGGATGTTACACCAAGTGATAGTGCCATCCAATGTGGCGCTATCTATATGCTACGTTGATTGGCGTTGTGCCTCTGTAGCTTGAAAAAAAAAAAAATAGGCCCCCCTTCACCAGCATGTGAAAAATTGGCCTAGGGGAAAACTAGTTTCAAAATTGGTCTACTTTGATAATTTGTTTGTAAATTTGGCTTATTTGGGTCAAGTTCCCTGGGACAAGCACTTTACGTCCACTGTAGAAGGATGCTTTAGCATCCTACAACCTTGAGAACCTTGGCCTCTTGCAGCTTGGTGAGCTTTGAGGCAAAGAATGCTTCACCAATGCTTCATGACCATTAATAAGTTCCTTAGTTAAGCAAAGTAGGGAGCATCTTGAAAGCTTCTTCCTAAAGCTGAAAAGTGACATTATCAACTTGCCAAAATCATCCTTACTGTGTCTAATCCTCTGATCAACCTCTTGACTAGTGCCAAGTTAAAATGCCTTTTCTACCTTACACACGTCGCCCATTAACTCACTTGAGCCCAGAGAGCTGTATAGAATAGATATGCTCTGCACATTTAATTCCTTGCTGAGCATTTTCTCATTCAACTGACGACTTAAAAGGCCTCAGAAAATCACTTAGAAACCCATGTTATCAAAGACTAAGAACCCAAGCGCCTTGGATCCTCACTTGCTTCTTTAAATTCCTTAGGAATATTATCATCTAGTCTCCTACTTCTTCAAGCCCTTTAAAGAACTAATACCCAAAAACACTAACCGAAACACAAGCACATAACACCCAAGGGGAAAGTCACTCATTAGCCTCTCTTAAAGGCTTCTAGTTGCTTAGACACTCTACATTTGTCTTGCTAAATGATTGCCTAGTGCATTTCACCAAGTCTTCTCACTGAGCCCCTAGCGTCCAAGTTCACGTTTTCTAGGTGCATTTTGTTGCTATAAAGGCTTCTAGGTGCATTTTGTTGCTATAAAGGCATATTTATGCAAGTGCATCTATCAAACAAGTAATATAATAAAATAGATATTATTTTCTCAAAGATTTGTATCTATCCTAATGTTAAGTACTAAAATTGGGATAATCCTAACTTTATTTAAACCAACAATAAGATAAGTTAAAACTCTAAATTCTAATCAACATCAAACAAGGAAAAGTTGTAAATTAAAAACTAAAGATGAAATTAACCAATATGAATAAGCCTAAGATTATAATATCCCCCAATATTTAACTTGAAACCCTTTAATTCCTTCTTATCTCATTTAATGATCATGAGTTGTTAACCCAGAGATATAATTATTTTATATGCATCTCCCGATGGTCATATAAAACTATCTCTCTTTATTCACTTCCTATATCTTTATGAGAATAAATTAAAGAAAAAAGCATTAAGATTATGCCCTAATCAAGACTACATATGGTTCACAAGTATATCCCTATCTTGCAAATGAATCAACATATTCGTTGCTAAAATGATTTGAACATGTGTTATTTCATTTAAGACTTAAACCCAAATTGTCTTTCCCAAGTTCAATTTAGATTTTTACCTAATAACTCTAATTTGTGGCCAATCAATTAAAGGCATGAAGAACAAGATGAAATAAATAACTCAATCTTATTAAAATAAGAAAGAAAGAAAGAAAGATCAAAATTACATAATGAGTTCAATTGCAATCCTAGAATTAAAAACTTAGTTCATCATGAAAAATAGAAACAATAACAAGAATCCAAGGAGTTCCATCATCATGATAATAAGAAATCATAAAAAAGAATTAAAGAAGAAGAAGGAGAAAGCAAGCAATCCAAATCTTCAATCTTCAGCTCTTGATCTTCAAGATCTTAGAAGCTTGAAAGTTTCTCCCCTTGGGCAAAACAAGTTGTTCTAAAAACAACCCTAAAAGAAAACTCCTTGTAATCTTAAAATTACAAGAGTCCTAATATTTTAAAAATCCCTCTGGTGGATTGGCACCGTGGCCTTGAATTTCTGGTGTCGCAGCACCTTCTTCTCGAGGGCTTCACATTCAAAACTCTGTAGCGTTTGATCGGTAGAGAATGGGCTCCTAACCTCAATGGAAAGTTTAGATCTATGTCTTAGCTTTTAATAGGTTTTAGAATCACCTCAATTAGACTTCTTTAGCTTAAGATATTGTTATTTTACTCCTCAAAGGTCTGACAGTCTAGACAATAATATGTTTTTGTTTTGCATGCCAATTTTTACCTTCAAAATGACAAAACTGAATTTCAATGTCTATAGTAAGTTGTAGATCTCTTTCTTATCTTTCCATAGCCATTAAGATTATCTCAATCCAAACTCTGTAGTAGGAGATATGCTTAGAGGAAAACAACAAGGTCTTAAGGTTTCTAACTGAATTCAAGTGTTACAACAAAAAAAATTCACTAAGTCCTTAAACTGTTACTTTCTTTTGTCTTTGGACCCTTTCCATAGCCATTTACTTATAAAGTACAATATATTAACCCGTAAGTAGCATCACTAGTGATAAAAATTCAAGTAATTTGACCAACAAATTCATAAAAACACTAAATAACAATCAAGTAACTAACTTAAAGAGGATTTTTATTAAAACTAGAATAAAACTAAAATTTCTAATTCAAATACTAAGGACATAACATACTTTAATGCACAAAATTGATACTAAATAACTTTATTTTAGAGTTATCACATTTATGAATCTATCTCCAAAACATTTGGTGATGTTATTGGAGAAGCGTGTATAGCCATGAATTTGGCCATATGTCTCTTATAATTTGGAAGATTTCCTAGATGACCATGATGAAAACATGGAAGAACCACGCGTGGGACCACTCCATGTTCTTGAACCTTCCAATCCAGGAAGAGGAGAAACCATTGATCTCCTAAAAGGACTTGACGCTCCTTATGTTAGTTATGAAATCCATTCTTGCTACCCAAAAGAGCGTGGAAAATTGGATGCCTATTATGAAAACCAAAGAAGCCCACGAGAGCTAGTAACCCAAGAAAAGACTGCATAAGCAGTAGGCTCAATAAGAAGATCACCTAGCCACATAAGAAGGCACAACTCTCACTAAGAGGGTATCTTGTACTAGCAGCTTTAAAAATAATTAGATCATGTAGGTGGACCTAAGATTCCTTCTGAAGATGCAAGAAAAAAATCATGTTGATTCTTTGGAGTTGGAACCTCCATTTTTAATAGAAGTAGCAAATAACTATATCTCTCAGGTTATCAAATGCCAATCTTCAAAAAATAAGATGGAATAGAAAAAAGTCAAAGAACACCTAATGTCTTATTTAGATGACTTGGGAATTTACATGGAGACAAGGAGTTCGGCTTCAAGGAATTTTGTAAGTCACTAACAGAGAATGCCTTTACATGGTATGCCAAATTGCACCCACATTCTATGCACACATAGGACAAAATGGCTATAGATTTTTGTAGCAAATTCCTCGAGAAGGAAGGAACCATATAAATAATGGATTTAAGAAGGGTGAAACAAAGACATAATGAAGGTTTGATTGCCTTCATTAAGTGCCACAAAGACAAAGTGCTTCAGTGTAGGGAACCACTACTAAAAGTAGATCTAGTGTATTGCTTATCAACAATATAGAGGATGGATCTCAAATATTCCTTTCTCTAGGAGAAGTCTATACCTTTCATAGTTACTAAAGCGCACTGTGAGCTTAACTGAATTAATAAGACGTTAAAGCAAGCACTCTAGAGAAGTAGAACAAATGCTTGATTCATGTGCATTGAAGGAACAAGATAAGGAATATAAGAGGGGGCCACAAAGTTATCCCTCGCTAAGTAGTACAATATTAAACCCATGAATTACAAGGAGAAAAGCTACTTGTATTTCTAATATCAATAAGAAAAGTTTACCAGCTGGTTAAGAAATGACTTAAGGAAGGGATAATCTCCTAACCTCAGAATAAGATAGTATGTACAGTGATAGATTGTAGAAACACAATTTGTGTGTCATGCATTTGACAAATGACGTGACACAAAAGATTGTTGGGTATTATGAAAGATTTTTCATAGGCAAGTAAGGAAAGGAAGGATAATCTTACCTAAAGAAGTAGACACAAACACCAATATGCATGAGCATCCATTGCCAGTGCATGACATGCATGCCATTCTATTTGATGGACCTATAATAGAAGAAATAACTCTTGATCATAATGAGGAGAGGAGCACGACTGAAGAAATAGTAACCAAGGGCCTCGCCATAACTAGGAATTTGCATGTATTATTTAGACAATTGAGGCTAGATGGGCAAGGATAGTCAGAGGTATTTGTAGCCTTAGTCTAAGTCATCAAGAGAAGAAAAGCACATTGTAATTTGATTAATGCCCTTATAGAAAGACTAGCTAGATCATACGCTTCAACCATTGAGAGAACACAATGCATGGAGATATGATTTGATTATAACAAAGATAAAGGATACAGGGAACAAGTCCAACAAACTTTTACAACAAAGCACAATGTAAAAATTTGCCAACATTTCATTTTTTTTCTAGGTGTTTGGAATCCTCTTAAGTGAAATTGGAAGTTTAATGTCATAAGTAGGCCAATAATTGAAGTTTAGTTACAAATAATCGAATATTTATAGAAATAATCTTCTCAAAACTCAACGGTTGGCCTCTGTCCAACCAAATAATTAATTTTTTTTTGTGTGAAATAAACGACTATATGAGTTAACAAAATGTGTGCCAAGACCTCCTTGTATTGAAATGTTTGCACGTTGAAGCTTCCCTATCTAAAGTCTCCCCATGCAAAAAATCCCATGCATTGAGGCCTCCCTGTACTGAAGGTTCCATGTGTCAAAACCGCCATATGTTGAAACTTCCCTACGTTGAAGCTTCCTCATGCCAAAGTTTTGATATGCCTAGCCTTTCTTGTGTTGAAGTTTCTGTGTGCCCAAGCTTACAGCTTTCTTGTGTCGAAGCTTCTGCATGTCACGGTCTCCAATGCGCCCTCAATGTGCTCTCTCACATACATAGAAACACCTAAGTAACTTGATACAAGGGGCTAAAGAAAGAAGATGGTGAGACTGACATGCCCTAAACATCCATATATCAAAGTGCACTCAAAGTAAGTGTTCACAAGCTAGAGTATTTGTATGTCAAAGGCATTCACACTTCAAAACATACCTATGATAAGTACTAACGCACCAGAGTGCACTTATATTAAAGGTTAGCCATTTATGAATTATTACTCAAAACTCATACCAGTTTTCTTCTCATTCTTTATAAATATGCTCTCATTTGTTTAAGTTCTATCATTATGATTGACTCTAATGTGATTACAAGAATATATACTTATGAAAATGTCTTCTTTTTCCATGGAAATACAATTTTTGACATGAAGATACCTTTTCAGGTGATTTGGGCCAATAAAGCCTTTCTGTTATTAAAGAAACACCCTATCATGTGTCAGTAGGTCTTTATCGTAAGGTTCAATGATCTGCCCCATCTTGGGAACTATCTCAAAATGCCTTATCTTGGGCATTATCTTAAAAGAAGCCTTATCTTAGGCGAGTCCCATCCTAGGCACTAACTCAAAATTCTCATCTTGGGCAGCCTCATCCAAGGCACTAACAAAATGCTAGCTCTAAGGCACTTACAAAACGCCTTATCCAGATACTTTCAAAATGCTGATCCATGACAACCTCATCTAAGGTACTCTGAAAATGCCCCATCTTGGGCATTATCAAAATGCCTCATCCTAGGCCAGGAAAGTTAAGTGCCTATCAATCTAGCTTACCAGCTCTGTTCATAAAAGCACTTGTCAATGCTTATTAGGTATGTTAAGCACCTGCCAATGCTTAAGCAAGATGGCCAAGTGCCTACCAAACTAGCTTGAACAAGATTGCCAAGTTCCTGTTTATCAAACTTGAACAAATAACACATGTTTTTTTGACATCAATTAATCAAAAGATAGGAAGCTATAAACATAAAGCATCAATATCATCATGAGCCTTGTGCCCTAAGTCTGGCACCCAAGATATGTACCCTGAAGTCAAACATAGTTTATTTGCAGGTGAAATATGATAAAAATTTGGCAAAATGCTTAAAGCAACTCAAGCTAGTACTATAAAATATTTCCAAGCATAAGCTCAATGTTGCAAAGAATAAAAGCGCACAAGTTCATGCCAAGCATAGAAAAGACAATGCTCAACTCTCATCATACCATAAGCATTTCATTACTTAGCTCCTATAGACTTGACATCGGTCTTCTCAAAGACACTTCAAAGAAAGTCCCTTAAATTACTCACAAGAAGATGAAAACCACTCAAAATTAGCTCCTAAAGCACACTGCCATAGCACGCTCTTAAGACACATTGTCATAGCATGCTCCCAAAAGTAGCTGCCATAGCATAAAACTTTCAATAGCTAAGTTCCTTTTTTACTCATCTTTTCATCTATGCCTTATTGCTTTTTACTTTATTAAAGCTTTAAATTCTTTTATCTTTACTACAATACTGCTTGCACATTCTCATCACTGGAGACCTTTATATTACGATGCTTATAATTTAATTTCTTTAACTTATTGTTGTTTCTCTAGATAAATTGACCAACACTCTTTCATTTTCGTTTTGCTATTGTACAAAGCTAACTTGTCTTTCAGGATCAAAGAAGATTGTGTATGCCTATTGATAAAAAGGAAGCATCTGCCACTTTTATCAATAGGCAAGGGGCAAATGTTTTGGGGATAACTGTCTAGGTATTCAGGAGCACATCTGAGACTAAAGAATATGGACTAAAGGGTGAGTGACCATATCATTTAGGATGCCCAAGGTATCCTAAAGAACTACAACCTTATGTGGCTTGGAAGGTGTAACACCTAGACATTTATTCACTTGATTATATAGGAATACTGGGTGTTTATTATTTATAATACTTTTATTCATTCCAAGTCTAACATTTTATATGGTTTCTTTTATTTTGTTTTCATGTAAGTTTAGAGTTATTATGAGAAACGGCAAATATGAGTTTTAATCCGATTAATAATAATAATGCCTAAGAAAACATTAGAAGGTAAAATAAGTTGGCTTGATAATTTTAATTAGAAGTCTTGGAAAAAGAAATATAATTAGGAGAATTAGTAAGGAGGTTTATTTAAAATTGAGTCAACACAAAGTTAGTGGGAACCTATAGTATAAGTTAGTGGAATGATGACACAGTCATTTTCACTCTAACTAAGATTTTGATTTTTTAAAGTAACTAATAAATAACCTAAACTCATAATGAAGTTAATTTAATTAAATTTATTGAAGTTACTATTAATTAATTTAAGTGAAATAATGGGATAAACAAGATGATTAGAGGTTAATGACATTTAAGGACAACTTCTAATACATGTGCTTACCACCCTTAGTAGAGGAAGAATACAATCTCCTTCTTCAACCACCTCACAACACTAACTTCCCTCCCTCTCTTTCCCCACTACCTTGTTCTTCTTTCCACTCTGTGCAATTCTTGTGAGAGAAAAGCATAGGAGAGAAACTGTGAGCTTGAGGGCCTTGTATGGCTAGGTTGCAAGCAAATTAAGATTTATGACTGAAGGGAAAATTGCTATTGGCCTTGTGAGCAAAAAGTCGGTAAAATTTTGAGAGGTTTTGTTGTTACTGGTTTTGGAAGAGGAGGAACTCTATTTTTGACTTAAAGGGGGGCTGTTAGATGTTAGAAGAGACTCATAACGGTCATCAAAGGAATTGTAGAGACAAAGAAGGAGTTACTACCAGTAGATACATATTTGGACTTGTATAATTTGAAACTTTAGTAGATACATATATATCATGTAATTGGATAGTTGTTCGTCCTAACTAGGCACAACTATCAAGAGTTGCCAGTAGATACACTCAGAGTGTGAGAACTAAAATTTTTTGCAATTAAGGCATGCATGTTTCCATCAATTTAGCATATTTATGAGTATAAACTGATGTTTTCTTAATCTAGAAGTGCCCAAATTCTTGGTACTATTTTATTGATTTTATTTGACTATCTATTGTAGTTGAAAAAACTCATTTCTGTATAAAAATTTTACCAACTTACATATCAAGGAGACAATCTCAGCCTGGAAGGCAGAGTTGCTTGAGTTATCACTCTTTCGTAAAGCATGTTGCGTAATTTATTTTTGTATAATGTAATGGGCCAAGAACTAGACTTAAAAAGTGAATATGATGGATGGGTACTATATGCAATTCTATTATAGACCTATAAAGTGTGACATGTTCTATTGATCGAATTTAAGTGTTATTGATGTTGCCCCTTTAATTTGGATATCTTGTGGCTTTTGATGGTGAATTTGATGCTGAAATTTTTATATGATAAACTTGAGATATAGAAGGGAATGTATATGGAATTTCATGGTAAAATAATGTGTACAAGTAGCTTAATAAATTGGATAATATGCTGGTCAGAATATGAAATTCTACAAAATCCTTGTAATGTATCAGTAGTTTATACTTAGTTAAATTATCAAATGATCTTATTAGCCCTTAAAATTTTTATGCTAAATGGTTAGATACCTTAGGACTTGATGGACTCTACCTAATTTAATCACCCCAAAATAGTGTACATACAGAATATCAGTCATTTTAAGGAAGTAGCCAAAACCAAGTTAGTAGAAGGACTAAATGAACTAGTTTTTAGTTGACAATTTGACACAAAATGCTTAACATCTTAATACTCAAGACTGGTAAAAGTTTGTGAATTTTTCTAAAAATGAAACTAGGATAGTAGAGGAGAGAAATTTTATATGAGTCAAAAGTAGTTGAAATAAAAAAATTTGTTTAAGTCCATATAGTAGGAACCCTTGTTGACTAGTTTTATCTAAATGGGTACAAGGACTAATTAACCTTATAAATTCCAATTTGTCTTATATAAAATAAATTCAACAAACTTTTATTATATTTCTTTTAGCTAAGTAAAGCATTTTCATGAACTCAACTCTGACTTTATCTCTTAAGAATGTGCTAAAATAAGTTGTTGTAATTCTTGAAGAAGTTAGAGATACTAGAATTGGATTAAAATAGTCACAAATTAATATCTAATTTAATTAAAGAGTTCTCTAACAAGTACATTAACCTCGCTTATACTATCTTCGTGTAGAGAACCGCTTATGATTTCTATGCTAATTAAGTCCATTTCTACTTTTAGGAACTAATTGAATCTTAACATAGAGTATAGCAAATTTAGGTGCTGTGAAAGGTT
Organism: Castanospermum australe; assembly: GCA_019955255.1. Classification (NCBI taxonomy): domain Eukaryota; kingdom Viridiplantae; phylum Streptophyta; class Magnoliopsida; order Fabales; family Fabaceae; genus Castanospermum; species Castanospermum australe. Next base: position 61,440 of record NSJW01000232.1, on the reverse strand, counting down.
TATCAACTAAGAGCTCTCGATCAATGTTTTCATATGCCTTGGGTTAAGGAGCCCCTTGGATTAGGAAAGGTATAGAGCATTCAAGATATATTCCTCAAGAAGTTTAGGAGTGGACCAACCTTATCATCTGACCGAAAAAACCATCATTGCCTTGTCGCATAGTCTCTTTTTTCTGACACACGCCTCTAACTAGTCACCTATCAACCCATTTGGATGTCTCTTTCTAGCTAAGTAAAGCATTTTCATGAACTCAACTCTGACTTTATCTCTTAAGAATGTATTAAAATAAGTTGTTGTAATTCTTGAAGAAGTTAGAGATACTAGAATTGGATTAAAATAGTCACAAATTAATATCTAAGGTAATTAAAGAGTTCTCTAACAAGAACATTAACCTCGCTTATACTAAGCTTCGTGGAGAGAACCGCTTATGATTTCTATGCTAATTAAGTCCATTTCTACTTTTAGGAACTAATTGAATCTTGACAAAAAGTATAGCAAATTTAGGTGTTGTGAAAGGTTTATCAACTAAGAGCTCTCCATCAATATTTTCATATGCCTTGGGTTAAGGAGCCCCTTGGATTAGGAAAGGTATAAAGCATTCAAAATATATTCTTCAAGAAGTTTAGGAGTGGACCCACCTTATCATCTGACCCAAAAAACCATCATTACCTTGTCACATAGTCTCTTTTTCTTAACACACACCTCCAACTAGTCACCTATCAGCCCATTTGGATGTTGCCCCTTGATCACATATGCCCAGCCTTTATTGTAGTAATGAGAATGCATTAAATGCTCTGATAAAGGAAGCCTAACTTGGATCCTAAAGAGAACTGCCTCAACAAGTATAAATACCCCTCACCCAGAACCTTTGAGGACCACGATTCTCAAACTAAGGAAAACACCTTAGAGAGACTTCTAATACCCTTTGATAAAGTTGTTTGCTTATTCAAACCATCTTCAAACCACCTGTAAACACTAACCCAGAAAGCATATCTCTAAAAACTTATCCTCACAAAAGGAAATACTCATTAGCCACCCTAAAGGGTCCACTCATTACCTCCCTTGGGAGATAGCCTTAGGGCTCTACACGCCTTGCCTGCTTGACTAGGGCACTTAATTGGTTATATTCTAAGCACCTAGAGCCCGTTTCCTCATATATACATCGCCTATCTAGGTTTTATCTTCCCTAAGGCCCAAGTTCCTTATATATATGTCTCCTAGCTAGGCACTCCACGAACTCAAATCATTTTCCAAAACTGTATATTAACTACATAGATTTCAATTATTAATTTTTACAAAATTTTATTATATTTATATAAATGTGACAATTAAATATAAAATGCTATCAAATGTAATATATTTATTGATTGAGATGTAAGTTCATAGATATTTATGTCAAATATACTTTTATCCTTATTTGGTTTTATATGTCAAGAAAAAGGAAAGAAAACGTTTATTTGGATAGTTGAATTTGCAGACATAGAAATGCACCTTCCTTTTAAATACATTAAAAGGAGGCATTCTTCTTTCATAATATTATGGTTTAGTAAACAAATTTGTTGAACTTGATAGCATTTTGAAGTTAGATGTAATATTTTTTTTAACGACTTTATTGTAGTTTTGGTCTTTCTATTTTAGCAAAATAAACGATTTTGTTCCCTATTTTGAAAATGATCTATTTGATCCCTTTATTTTGAAAAAAATGAGAAATTTTGATTCCTTTGCCTGTGTACTGTTAAAAGTTTGATGAAAAATGCTAACATGATATTAAAACCTTAATTTTTCGTATTCCAAATAAGTTTTTTAAATGCATTTGACATGAACATAGCTTGCTAAATACTAAAATTAGCCTTAATAGTAAGATTAATTTTTTATTATCCTCATTTTATTAATGTTAATTGGGTATATAGAGAGAGTCATGTATATGTCACATGTATTAAAATGACTTATTTGAAAATAAAAACTAACTTTTTAATGTTACATTAGCATTTTTCGTTAGATTTTTAATGGCACACTAATGGAGAAACCAAAGTTGCAATTTTTTTTTTAAATCAAGGGACTAAATATTTAATTTTTAAAATAGAGGAATCAAATTGTTTGTTTTGTTAAAATAGAGAGATCAAAACTACAATTAAGCATAACAACGACTTTATAGTGCATCATTAATATTTAGGCAAATTACACTCACTTCCCCTTAGGTTTGCAGAAACTACACACGATTCCCCCCTTGATTGTACTCATATTCCTGTCTCCCTTATTTTATACCATGTGCAAGTCATTGTTTACCCTTACATATCATAAGACATTAATTTACCTAATTGATCTATTGTCACGTGACTCTCACGTGACTTTTTAATGAGAATGTTAGATTAAAATGTCCACAATACCCCTATTTTGATATGAAATTTTCCTCATTCAGATTGCCCATGTATTTTTTTATTTCCATATCCTTCGTTTTCTCCCTATCGCATCTCCCTCCTTGGCATCTCTTCCTGCAAATCCTTTGAAGGTGTGCAGCTCTTTATTTTTTTTTCTTTTTTTTTTTCTTTCAATCTAGTATTCTTGTCATCCTCCCTCATTACCATGCCATCAAAACTTGTATTAAATGTGTCCTAACTTCATGCTCACATATGGTTTGATGAAATTCTCCAATGACAGGACACACAATGCCGTCTTCAAGTGTGGCTAAAAGTGGTGTAGTGGGGCTTCGATACCGCAATAGAACCTGCAAGTGCGGGAGAAATGCTGATATTAAAGTGTCAAAAATAGAGAGCAACCCACGTCATTTGTTTTATACTTGTAGAGAAAGGAAGTGCAAATTTTTCGAGTGGTGTACCCTACTACTGGTGATATTTGTGAGGATGGTGATGTATGTGTTGGAGCCATGCAAGACTTGAAGAAAAATGACTCAAGGTGTAAGGATGACTTTGAGAATGAATTGTTCAAGTGTAACAACCAAGTGACAATGCTTAAAGTTATTGTTGGTTCCTCGAAGCTTCTTGTCTTGGACTGTTTTATTTTCAATGTAATGTTTGTTAGCATTGTGCTGATTGAACTAATTCTGAATTAAATATGTAGGGGTTAGTAAATGTGAAGGTTTTGGTGTATGTGTGTGGTTGATTTTGTAATAGATGTTAGTTATGGTATAACTCCACTGTTAGTAATGGATGATTGCACTATTTATGGCGTAATGGATGTGTTGGTATTGTGTTGATTGCACTAATTCTTTGATTAAATGTGTAGCTGTCTAAATTAATGGAAGAAAATAAATTGTAAAGTAAACTAGTAGAAAGCAACTTGTTGCAATTGATATAATGAAATCCTGTTCACTAATAGCATGAAGTTCCTAATTACAAAAAAGCACCATATTGACAGTATTCAATGTGCATTGTATCCCATATTGACACTATCATTAACAAACATATTTCCTCCTGCTTGTACTGTTAACCTATCATTAAGAAATATATAATGTACTGTCCAAAATAAATTCCAATGTAACCCCAATCTGTAGCATAATTACAGTTGCCAAAAGAAAACATTACCAAGTTGTACTATTCCAACAAACTGTCTAATGTAATCCGTAAGCCCTAACATATTGACAGAATTCAAAAAAGCCCTAACATATAGATCCTAGAACCTTCAAACGATCCCAAATAAAAGAAAAAAATAGAATGCACTGCTTCATATCCTATGGCTTCGAGTCCCACCTTTCCTTGTTTGCCTTCGTGTTTAACTTGCCAATGGTATAGTCCCTGGTGTAGTCCTAGCCTCCACAGTCCCCCTCCCTCCTTGTGTTGGATTGGCTTCCCTAGCATCATCTGTCCCTTTCTGGAAAAGCATTCATAGTGTCACTATGAAAGTAGAACATTCAAAACAAAAAAGTTCACATCTATTTAAATTGTTAACCATACCTTCCGTTTAATTGGAGCTTTTTGACATGTCCTTTTATTGTGTCCAAATTCTTTGCATGTATCATACCTCACAGTGCTTAATCTCCTAGCATCTTTTGGGCCAAATAGGCCTTCACCAGTAGCCCTCTTCCTGGTTCTTCTAGGCCTTTCTTGCAATCTTTTTAGTTTAGGAAGATCAATAGTGCAGTCATATCCACCTCTCATCTAACTCAGGCATAGGATATATCAGATCTTGATATGTTTGATAGTATTTTTGGGATGTGTAATATTGATCACAACACCTCTACACATCATCTCTCTTGTACGCTATCATGCACAAGCATGCTTACAAGGTAGTCCAGATAATTGCCAGTAGTTACAATCACAAGCCCTAGTTCTAAGATTCACAACTAAAGTGATGGAATCATTTTTAACTTGGAACTCATTATTCTTGACATATATCACCCTACAATACCTCTCATCTGGCACAATTACATCAACTACCTTCCTTATCTTAGGTGAGACAGTGTTTTGAAATGAACAACTCTTCTCATACCTCTTCTGCCACCCATTAACCAAGTTGCTAAAGACAACCATGGACAAGATAGTTTTCTTTCTATTATCCCCAAGCCAGTTATTAAAAGATTTAGACACATTATTTGTAATGTGGTTTGACTTGCACAAAGGGTCAACAGTGTGCCTAACCAACATGTGCTTAGGCCTCTTAGGGGCTAGAAGCCAGTGTGCACCATCTACTGCAATGTTTCCTCATCTGCTCCATATTCTTATGAAATAAGAACTCATCGTGTGCCATAGCAACAGCCCAGAAATGGGTGGTCAACATCATGGTTTTAAATTTGAGTCTTAAGTTATTTAGAAGATTATTACAGCATTACCTAAATCAGATATTAACCAACCAAAAATTAAACAACCTAGAAATTAAACAAACTAGAAAATAAACAAACCAGAAGTCTAACCAAAACAAACAAACCAGGAAATAAAAAACCCAGAAAATAATATCTAACTAAACCAGAACTCTTCTCAAACAAACTAGGAAATATGTTAACCAAAAATCTAACCAACCATCAATCTAACAAACCAAAGATACTTGTGATCGGGAAAATACTCTGCAATATCATTTGTTAACCCCTGACAGTAAACAGTCCCATGCAAATGTTAGTACAATATAGCCAGTTAATTAAGAATGATAAATAACAAAAAAGATTAGAATATGGGAATCAAACCTTCTGCATATCAGACATTATAGTCAGTGGCAGAGTCTTCACTCCCACACTGATTCCAGTTAATCCTTCAGTAGTCCTAAGAAAAATTTCCAAGATAACATGCATTCAATTTCTACTATTGCAAAGGCAATTGGATACATGCCCTTGTTACCATCTATGGCTACAGCACTCAGTAACACTCCTCCAATTGACCTTTTGAGATGGCATCCATCAATCTCAAACCATGGCCTACAAGTCATTACAAATCCTTTCTTCATAACATCAAGGCAAACAAAAAAATCTTTTGAATTCAAGATTTATCTTCATTCTAGGTGGATCCAATTCCATTTTTATGATGCTTCTTGGATTATTCTACCTTGCAAGCTCAGCCTTACAAGGTAACTTGTTGTAAGACTCTGTATGTGTCCCTTTATTGTCTTCCTTTACCTTTCGTACACAATACCGCTGCATCATGTTGCTAGGATCTATACCAAATTGATTCAGAAGCTCTTCATGGATGAATAGCTCATATCTGGGTTAGTTCTTAACTTAGATTTAAGTTTCTCTGTTATCCATGTGGATGTGGCATTACTGTTTTTGGTGTTTCTAACGAAAGTGTGCACTGAATTATATATTTTTATCTTATAGGTAACTCCAGCAGGTGTTGGAGAGGCATGTATACGTCAATCACAACCCACTGGCAAACTTACGAGTCACCCTAGCCTTTTCATTCTTCACCCTTATAATTTCAAAACCCTCTTGTATTACATAATCCCTTAACACTTCTCTAAACTCATGGACATCAAGAAACAATTGTCCAACATCAAATTTGATCCTTCCATCATATTGCATAGCAAATTTCTTACCCAACATTCTCTTATCAATGTAAATGTCCTACCTGTCCTCATCAAAATAATCATCCCTAACATTATCATACTTCTCATCATAGTTACTCAACTCATCACTACTATTCCCTTTACAGCTCCCTTCCTTCTTAACATAACCACCAGTTAAGTCATTGTCACTCTCAGTCTCAATATCCCCTTCATGATTTTTCTTGGAAGCCACTATTTCTCATCATATGAAGAAATCTCAACTTCATTTTCTAGTACATAATTCACATCTTTCCCTCTTCTACTTTTTTCAGTATTTCTCCCAGCCCTAACAATTTTTCCCTTGGATTTTTTTCTTAGTTACATTATCAGCCCTGACATTTTTTCCCATTGAAATATTTTCATTTACATTAACCTTATCATTAACATTCTCAATCCTATCATTAACATTGTTAGCCCTATCATTAACATTGGTTGAAAAATAAATATCTGATACACATACACATGAATGACAATGTACATACAATTCATATTGAACATGTCATGTGAACATTATATTTTATCAGGGCCAGTAAAAAAAAAGTAACAAAGAAAGAAAATTTGAAAAAAAAGAAATAAATTACAAAATTTACAAAAACAAAATAAAGTAAAATAAAAATAAAAAAATGTTTCCTTAATCCATTTAGGATTTCATACCCCAAATTCAACCCATTATTCCCTTCTTGCTCTTAACCCAAAATGAAATTAGCTCAATTTTTTTTACCCATCACTTAATCAGGCTATAAACCAAAAACTCATAACCTAATCAACCCAAACCCACAAACCACATCTAGTTTGACCCATGAGGTAGCCCCAATCTACCTTTCCTCTCTCCCCCTTTTCTCACGCTTTACATCCGCTCTCAACCAAGTTTTTGTTTTTGTTTTGTTTATTTATTTATTCATTTTCTTCTTCTCTTTTTCCTTTTCCCACGCTCTCTGCTTTCTCTTCCTCTCTCCTTTTATGGCACAACCTCACCATCTACGCAGCCCTTCTCTGTCACACACCGCCTTATCCTCATCTATGGATCTCGCACACAACATCTCTCATTTGATTTTGTCTTTAGCGCCAAGTTTTGCAGGAGCCAAATTCCCTCAGTGGCTGTTACAATATGAAGACACACAGCGCCTCTCTCAGTGGCTGCTCCAGTACGAAATCATACAGCCCCTACACACAACAGCGGCAACAGTGTTGCTTTGCTCCCACTTCGTTGCCGATTGCGTGGGTTTGGAGTACCAGAAAAGCCAAGAGCCTATAATTTCCTACAACAGGCACATGGGATCAGGATTGGGACTAAGGACCTTCTATAAAAAGGATAAGTTTAGAGGGTCTGGGGATTTTTTTTTTGGAGGGAAGAGAGAGTTCGATTTCAAGGCTTTCAGGGTCTTTGGGTTTCTTTTTTTTTTTTTTTTTTTCAGTTTTCAGAGAAGTGAGAATCTGGATTTTGGGATTTTTATCTGGTTTGATTGCCAAAGCAGAGAGGATTTGGGTTTTTTTAGAGGTTTCAGAGAGAGTGAAAGCAGAGAGAAAGATATTGAAGGAGGTACCACCACTGACCTCAGCTAACACTCATTTGGTGGAGGGTTCAGAAGCTTGTTTTAGAGGGCTACTACATTGTCTTCACAGCTGTGTCGTAGGTAACCAAGCATTTTTTTCTTTTATTTCTCTGAATAAACTGAGATGGTGCATTTGTATGTAATTGGTACGGCTCGAACATGGCTATCTTCTCATAGTCTTCTTTTTTAGTGACAGAAATCGGTTTGTTTGGGTTGAGATAGTGATGGTTGTCATTTTCATTCTGTGTGGTCCTTTTGTTCAAATGTATGGGTAATCTGATTTTGATTTACCTTCTTTGATGTTTACCATTTGGAGTTTAAGATGCCAAAGCACGTTGCATAAGGGTTAGACTGCTGCTACGGGTTTTGTGAAACATCTTATGATTTAACATGTGTCATTACTTCATCTTGTAACTTGCTACTTGAAATTTAATGAATAAATAGGTATTCTGTTACATGTTAAAAAAATTTAATGAATAAATTTAATTAAGTTAAATAAATGCATAATTCATTTTATTTTATTTTAAGTTAAGATTACGTATTTATTTTGTTAATAAAATTTATTAATTTATTTAGAGTATTATTTTAGTGATAATGTGCCTACATTAAATTATTTTTAAGAAATAAAAATACTAATTACATGTAAAAAAATTCAGAATTTAATATTGGATCACAAATATTACCCACATATTAAAAGTACCGTCAGAACTGTAAATGTATCTAATTACGTGTGATTTATTATAAGAAAAATTGATTCCACTTAAGCTCCTAAACAAAATTTTCTCATCGGATAAATTCTAAATTTTCTACATGTAACCACATTTCACATAATAAATTCACTATACAAATAAGGAACTAAATGATATTAATTCACAAGGTCCAGAACAAGATATCCTGTATAACATTATACATAAATGGGATTTCTAACCTGTATAATATTATACATTATTATATATCCAAAAGATTGTTAATATGGAATTTTTGCCTACACTCTAACCATGTACATATGCACATAAAAAAAAAAAAATTACTAACCACACTTGGTTATGTAGGAAAAGAAATCCAAGGTTAACATCCTACATGTACATGTTACGTACAAAACTAATCTTCCCTAAACTACTTACAACTAACATTTTAAATAAACAAAATAAACTGATCTTCCTATGAGGAGTTATCCAGCTCGTATCAATATACAGGGAATATAGATTCTCATCTTTCGTTAACTGTAGGAGGTTCTGAAAATATTATAATTTATAGGAGTGAGAAAATAAATTCTCAGTTGGTACTCAAGCATATGAAAATAAGAATGTAAATTCTATAACATTTTCAATTATATTAAATGCAGAAAACACAGTTTCATAGTTAATAATCTTAAATGTGAATAATAAGTGGCAATTACAATTCCATATGACTTACTCTTTATTACATGCTCACTAAGCTTTAACTACGACTTAACCTCTTTTAAATTTCTCTTTTGCCTACATGGTTGGAAACTTTAACTGTTTGAGAATTCTCCAACATATCGTGGCCCCTAAACTAGAGTGGCAATTCCACATGTGTACTGGTAGATTCCACTCCTCTATCTACACTTTTGGTGGACCTAAACACATGTAGGACTTCCATGGACTTCTTCCATGATATTTTATTAGAAATTCTTTTCTAAACTTTATGGATCACCTCAAATTCATTTTCTTTTTTTAGAGGATCATATCCAAGCTTAGTTCATTTCTTTCTCTTTAATTAAAATGAGCATATAACATATTGAAAGTGAACTTTTAAGGCACTAACATCTCAAAGAGACATTACACAAGAGAATACATTTCTAAATCACCTCAGTTTCACTAGTTAATATCTTTATCACATCCATGAACCCATAGTTCATAAGAAAACAAACTATGCCCTTTTCCTCCTAATATGGCCGTGACTCAGAGAATATCCCATATATGTGTTCTAATGATTAATTGTTCTTGTTTCATCTCCAAACCTTTTACAATACTAAAACTTTAACTTACACACAATTGTATCAATCACCTATCAATTTAAACTGCTATGGCCTTTGGTGGACCTATCCACAAAGAGGACCTAGACACATGAAGGACTTCTCATGGACTTCTTCCATGATTATTTTATTAGAAATTCTTTTCTAATCTTTATGAATTACCTTAATTCATTTTCTTTCTCTAGAAGATTACATCTGAGCTTAGTACATTTCTTTCTCTTTAATTAAAGTGAGCATGTAACATATTGAAAGTAAACTTTTAAGGCACTAACATCTCAAAGAGACATTATACAAGAGAATACATTTCTAAATCACCTCAGTTTCACTATCTAATATCTTTATCACATCCATGAACCCATAGTTCATAAGAAAACAAACTATTCTCTTTTCCTCCTAATATGGTCGTGACTAGGAGAATACCCCATATAGGTGTTCTAGTGATTAATTCCTCTTGTTTCATCTCTAAACTTTTTACAACACTAAAACTTTAATTCACAAACAATTGAGTCAATTACCTGTCAATTTAAACTACTATGGCCTTTGGTGGATCAATCCACAAAGTGGACCTAGACACATGTAGGACTTCTCAAGGACTTCTTCCATGATATTTTATTAGAAATTCTTTTCTAATCTTTATGAATCACCTCAATTCATTTTCTTTCTCTAGAAGATCACATTCAAGCTTAGCTCATTTCTTTCTCCTTAATTAAAGCGACATGTGATATATCGAAAGTGAACTTTTAAGGCACTAACTTCTCAAAGAGATATTATACAATAGAATACATCTCTAAATCACTTAGTTTCACTATCTAATATCTTTGTCACATTCATGAACTCATAGTTCATAAGAAAACAAACTATGTTCTTTTCCTTCTAATATGGCCGTGACTTAGAGAATACCCCATATAGGTGTTCTAATGATTAATTCCACTTGTTTCACTCTAAACCTTTTGTAACACTAAAACTTTAACTTACACACAATTGAATCAATCACCTATCAATTTAAACAACTATGGTCGTAAATGGGGAAATAGTTGCTACATTCCATACTTCTATCTATCTCAAATTTTCACCTAATCTCATAGTCTCAATCACCTAACTAACCTAATAACATCAAATTCAACACATAACATTCCCAAAATCCACTTGGCCATACACTCATCAATTCAAACAAGCTTTAATAAAAACTATACATGACACAAATCTTAACTCATATCATAAATTCCATTGCCATACATAAACATTAAATTCAAATCATAGGAGGAATCACACAACCAATCCTCTCACAAACCTTAAAATTTTGATTATACACCTAAACTAAAATTATAACAATACAAATCACAAATATTCGACCAAACACCTTAGCTTGGCCGTGAGCCATATATACATGAACTTGTATAAATTTTCATTTAACTAAGCAAGAATCATCCATAAAAATATAACCTATTTCCATCAAGACTACATATTAACAATAAAAGTCATCAAAAATTCATCCTAAAACCCTAGTATGCCAAATCTTATGGTTTTGAGTGATTTCCAACAAGATTCATGAACAAAATTGATCCTAAATTACTTAATCAAGCTTATAATCATACAAAATCCTCAAAATCACATCATAGAAGAAATCTAACTCAAGAACCCTAGGTATGGCTACTTGAGGAACTTGACCTCCCACTTGAAAATAGGGTTGTAACCTTCACATAAATGGTTCACCTTGCTCCAAACCACCCATAACCACACCAAAAACTCTAGAGAGAGAAAGTTTCATTAATTCAAGAACACTAGCCACCATGAAACTACGATTTTAAAAAGGAAAAAGAAAGGTTTTGAGTTCCCTACCTCTTAGAGTTGAAGTTTGGCGAGAATTTGAGCTTGTTTCCTCCTTTCTTTCTCCTTTTCCCCTTCTCTTCTCCCCTTTCTCCCTCTTGGCCATGGCATGTCTGCCACCCTCTCTCTTTTCTTTTTTTTCTTTCTTTTTCTACTTTTCTTTGGCTTGACGTGGGGTTAGGACACGAAAGGGGAATATTGGGTTTATTTATATTATCTTAATCTATTTTGTTTTATTAGGTAACTAATCAAATGGCTTTCTTTTTTGTCATGTTAATCCATTTAATCATGGCTTTTAGTTAGTTTGTAATTAGGTTAGTTAGATGGGAACTAAATGGGAAGAACTAAACAGTAACAAATTTAATTATTCTAGCTAGACAAGGATTATTTTTCCTATCCAATTAAAATCTGACACTTATCATAGTATTATTGGTCATTTTAGACCAATTATATATTTACTCATATAAATCTTTCTAAATAATACATTTTAATTAGGTTAGAGTATTCTAGTTTCACATATTTTAATTTTATAAATGCTTAGAAACTAATTAATAATTTATAAAATAAATTTAGCTAATTTTTGTGTTTAAATTTTCTACTGGACAAAAAGCCCTCATTTGAAACTCTGAAATTACTAAATTACCATTGTATAATTTTTACTATTCTTTCACGTATTTCAACTATTTCTAATTTTTCTTAAATAATTTTAGCTGTTCTTTTCTATTTAAATGCTAAAATAAAAATATTAAAAATAAATAAAACATTTCTAATGACAAATAATAAATTAAAGTAAAAACTACTTTATAAATTTTAAAATTTATATTTGCTTAAATGAGAATGTTACATTTCTCCCCTCCTAAAAGAAATTTTGCCCTCAAAATTTATTTACCTGTCATAAATAATTCTGGATAATCCTCTATAGGGTTTCCTCTATTTCCCAGGTCTCTTCCTCAAGACTTAACACTTCCCATAGAACCTTAACCAAATGGATTGCCTTTTCTCTTAATTGTTTGAGGCTCCTGTCAAGAATCTGTACAAGCCTTATGAGATATGTTAAATTATCTTTTAACTGCACTAACTCACTCTCGATTGTGTGAGAAGGATCAGAACAATATTTTCTGAGCGGGAGACTTGAAAAACATCATGAAGATTGGAAAGATTTAGAGGAAGTGCTATAAGCAATTGGTCCTATTCTTTTTAGAATTTAATAAGGAACAAGAAATTTAGACTGAGCTTTCTGGATTTTAGGGATCTGCCAATACCAGTTACAGGAGAAATTTTGAGAAAAACATGTTCTCTTTCTTCAAATTCTAGATGTTTTCTTCTTTGATTTGCATAACTTTTTTGTCTACTCAAGGTAGTGAATAATCTATCCCTAACTAATTTGATTTAATATGTGGTTTCTTGCCCAATCTCTGGCCATAACAATCTCTTTTCTCCTACCTCATGCCAGCACAATGGGGATCTACATTTCCTACCATACAGAGCTTCATAAGGTGCCATCTTAATACTATAATGGTAACTATTATTGTATGCAAACTCTATTAATGATAGAAAATTTTCCCAGCTTTCCTTATGTTCCAACACACAGGCTCTAAGCATATCCTCTAAAGTTTGAATTGTCCTTTCTGTTTGATCATCTGTTTATGGGTAATACGCTGTGCTAAAATTTAGTTTAGAACCAAAAGCTTTCGGCAAGGTTTCCCAAAATCTAGAAGTGAATCTAGGATTTTTATCTGAAATAATACTAGATGGGGCTCTATGTAACCTCACAATTTCCTTAATGTACAATTGGGCTAGTTTATTAAGTAGGTAGTTACTTTTAATTGGAAGAAAATGAGCTAATTTGGTCAATCTATATATAATAACCCATATATCATCATATCCTAAAGGAGTTCTAGGCAAACCCATCACAAAATTCACTGACACACTATCCCATTTCCATTCAGGTATATATAAAGGTTGCAATAAATCTGCTAGTTTTATATGTTCAATTTTCACTTTTTGATAGATCAAACATCTTGCTACTAATTCTGTAATCTCTTTCTTCATTTCTGGCCATCAAAAATCGTTTTTAAGGTCCTGGTACATTTTACTGGTGCCTAGATCAATGGTATATTTACTACAGCGTGCCTCTTCTGAAATTTTATTTTTCAATTCCTGATTATTTGAAACACTTAACCTTCCTTGATACAGTATTATCCCATCATCTGCTGTCTTAAAATCTTTCGGTGTTCCCTAAAAAATCTAATTTTTCACATTTTGTAAAAAAACATCTATTACCTAAGCTTCCTTAATTTGATTTCTAAGTTCATTTTCAATTTTGAGCTTATTCATATACAGGCTACCTAACTGTATATTTACAGACAATCTCAAATCTCTAAATTTTTCTAGCAGTTCATACTCCAGAATCATCAAGAAGGACACATGCATTGATTTCCTACAAGTGCATTTGCCACCACATTAGCTTTTCCTAGATGGTATTTTAATTTAAAATCATAATCTTTCAGAAATTTCATCCACCTTCTTTGTCTCATATTCAATTCCTTTTAATCAAAAAGGTATTTCAAACTTTTGTGGTCGCTAAAACCCTCAAATTTAACTCCATATAAAGAATGCCTCCATATCTTCAAAACAAACACTATAGCTGCTAATTCCAAATCATGGGTAGGGTAGTTTTCCTCATGAGATCTAAGCTATCTAGAAGTATAGGCTACTACTCTCTATCTTGCATCAAGACACATCCAAGTCCTTTCTTAGATGCATCACTGTATATTACAAAATTTCCTAAGGGATCAGGAATCACTAACACTGGAGTAGTAGTTAACTTATTCTTCAACTCCTAGAAACTATCCTCACATTCCATTGACCATACAAAAGGGTTCCTTTTTCTTGTTAATCTTGTTAATGGCATAACTAACTGAGAAAATCTTTTTATGAATCTCCTATAATATCCAGCCAATCCAAGGAAACTTCTAATTTTTGTTATGGTTATAGGTCTCTCCTAATGAACCACTGCCTCTATTTTATTATTTTCCACTAACATTCCTCTTTGAGACACAGCATGGCCTAAGAATTTCACCTCCTTCAGCCAAAACTCACATTTTTCCAATTTTGCATTTAACTATTTTTTTTTTTGTAAAATTTGCATTACAATCTAGAGGTGTTGTTTATGTTCCTTTGCTATCTTAGAATAGATAAGAATGTCATCTATAAAGACAATTACAAACTGATCTAAATACGGTCTAAAATTTTGGTTTATATAATCCATAAACACTGCTAGGGCATTTGTAAGTCCGAATGGAACACAAGATATTCATAATATCCATACCTAGTTCTAAAAGTAGTTTTAGGGATATATCATTGTTTAAAACCTAATTTGATCATAACCAGATGTTAAATCTATCTTTGAGAAAATTGTGACCCCTCTAAGTTGATCTAACAAATCATTTATTCTGGAGAGTGGATATTTATTTTTAATGGTTACTTTATTTAGTTATCTATAATCCACATACAACCTCAAACTCCCGTCTTTCTTTTTCACAAACAACACTGGAGCTCCCCGAGGTGATACACTAGGCCGTATAAATTGTTTAGCCAATAGGTCCTCTATCTATTTCTTCAACTCATCCAATTCTAAAGGAGACATTATGTAGGGTGCTATGGATATTGAGCCTATTCCGAGAATCAAATCTATTGAAAATTTCACTTCTTTCTCAGGTGGTAAATTAGTTATTTCAAAAGGAAACACTGATGGATATTCTCTCAGTACAGGAATATTATTTACATCCTGTTTGACCTTAGATCTAAAGAAAGACAAGAGAACATATCCTTGTGAACCAGCATTTAAGCATCTCCTGCCCTGGATGGTAGTCAAAAATATGCATTCATCAGGTGTTTGTGTGTGCTCTGTTTTAGGCATGAATACAATTGATTTTTCTAAACAGTTCAAATGGACATTATTGGTAGACATCCAATCCATTCCAAGAATGATATCAATTTGCAATAGAGGTAAACAAACAAGATCAACAATAGACATGTTATTTTTTACTTGGATACAACAATTTAAACAAGCTTGAGAAGTCAATATTTTTCCTCCAAAGGAGTAGAAACAGACAAATCATACGGTAACAAAGACACAAACAAATTCAAATGATTCACACAATCAATGGATACGAAGGAGTAAGTAACTCCTGAATCAAACAATACAGTTAAAAGTTTATCTTGAATTAAGCACTTACCCTATATCATATTTAGGGAGTGAGTCGCCTCTTCCCCACTAAGAGTAAATACTCTGCCTTTGGTTTGGGGTCTAGGTAGTGGTACTAGGTTAGTTCCCTTTCTCTAAGGGCACTCCCTAGCCATGTGACCCTGCTTGCCACAGAAGTAGCAAATATTCTGACCTTACAGACATGATTTGTTTCCATGATATCTATCGCATTTCTTACAAGAAGTGTCCTGTCTGCACCTATTTCCCCTTCTCTTGTTTAGGTCTAAACCTAGTGTTACTGCTTCTGGGTTTACCCATATCTTTTTTTCTGTCAAAGAAATTTTACCTCTCCTTATCCTTTGCCACGTTCATAATATTTTTCTCCACTATCGACACTTATTTACCAGCATTGCATAGTCCCTAATCTAAAAAGTTTCCACATCCTTTTTAATCTCGGGTTTCAAACCCCATTTAAATTTTGCTGCTTTCCACCTCTCATTTGGGTTATACCTAAGGTGAGAAGAAAATTTTGACAATTCTTCAAATTTAGCCGCATACTGACCTACTGACATATTTTCCTGTCTTAACCGAATAAATTTTGCTTCCTTTTAATCCTTTACACTTGCAGGGAAATACTTATACAAGAAAGTATTTAGAAATATCTCCCAGGTAATTTGTGTACCCTGGGCCTCAAGTAAAGCTCTGGCCCTACACCATCAAAACTCTGCCTCTCATTCTAACATATACATGGCGTAATTTATCTTCTGGCATTAGTATAACCCATCACTTCAAAAATTTTCTCTAACTATCTCAACCATCCTTCTGCAACTACAGGGCCATACTCTCCCCTGAAAGTTGGTGGTTTAGCCTTCCGAAATTCTGAAAAACCTTGAAATTGTGCATTTCCAGCTAGAGCATCCTTATCTGGGTCTCCATTTCCATTTTCATTCCGATTCCCAATTCTAATTTCACTTCTACCCTCCTAATTATGATTGTTTCTATTTGGGTTCTCTTACAAATGTTGTGACACCTTGTTAGTAGCAACTACTTGTTCTCTTATTGTGTTAGCTATTTCTTTTAGGGCCGCCATTATTCTTTCATCTCTAGGAAGTACTAAATTACGTCTTGGTGGTGCCATAATTTCTTGCACACATAGAAAGATACATATTAAGTTGATCAGTCTCAATATCACTTATCTATAGCTAGGAATATACAACCTCCACTCAGAGACATATTACATTAGTAAAATAAAATCTTAAACCCTTAGATACCCATGCATGCTACATAGCCCTTAAAAATCACGGCTAACTCAACACACCTGGACAACCAGGCTCTGATACCAAAATTGTAATACCCTACCTAGTATAGGCATTGTGTTACGTGTTAAAAAAATTTAATGAGTAAATTTAATTAAGTTAAATTAATGTTTAATTCATTTTATTTTATTTTAAGTTAAGATTACTTATTTATTTCATTAACAAAATTTATTAATTTATTTAGAGCATTATTTTGGTGATCATGTGCCTACATCAAATTATTTTTAAGGAATAAAAATACCAATCACGTGTCAAAAAATCCAGAATTTAATGTTGGATGACAAAATATTAGCAACGTATTAAAAATACGGTCAGAAGTGTAAATATATCTAATTATGTGTGATTTACTGTAAGAAAAATTTATTCCACTTAAGTTTCTAAACAAAATTTTCCTATCGGATAAATTTTGAATTTTCTACGCATAACCACATTTGACACCTTAAATTCACCATATAAATAAGGAACTAAATGATATTGATTCTCAAGGTCAAGAACAAGATATCCTGTATAACATTATACTTAAGTAGGATTTCTAATATGTATAACATTATACATTGCTGTATAGCCAAAAGATTGTTAACCTGAAATTTTTGTCTGCACTCCAACCTATGTACATATGCACATAAAAAAAACTACTGGCCTTATTCGGCCATGCACGAAAAGAAATCCAAGGTTAACATCCTATATGTACATGCTACATACAAAACTAATCTTCCTTAAACTACTTACAATCAACATTCTAAATAACCAAAATAAACCGGTTCTCTTCTGATGAGTCATCCAGCTCGTGTCAATATACAGGGAAATATAGATTCTCATCTTTCGTCAACTGCAGGATGCTTTGAAAATACCACAGTGTATAAGAGTGAGAAAATGAATTTTCAGTAGGTATTTCAGCATATGAAAATAAGAATATAAATTCCATAGCATTTCCAGCTATATTAAATACAGAAAACACAGTTTCATGGTTCAATAATCTTAAATATGGACAATAAGTGACAATTACAATTCCATAAGACTTACTCTTCATTACATGCTTACTAAGCTTTAACTAGGGCTTAACCCCTTTTTAAATTTCTCTTTTGCTTGCATGGTCTGAAACTTTAACTGTTTAAGAATTCTCCTTGGCATAGGGCATCCCTTAAACTAGAGTGGTCGTTCCACATGTGCAATGATGGATTCCACTCCACTATCTACACCTTTGGTGGACCTATCCACAAAGTGGACCTAGACACATGTAAGACTTCTCATGGACTTCTTCCATGATATTTTATTAAAAATTCTTTTCTAATCTTTATAAATCACCTCAAATTCATTTTCTTTATCTAGAGGATCACATCCAAACTTAACTCATTTCTTTCTTTTTAATTAAAGTGAGCATGTAACATATTGAAAGTGAACTTTTAAGGCACTAACATCTCAAAGAGCATTATATAAGAGAATACATCTCTAAATCACATTAGTTTCACTATCTAATATCTTTGTCACATCCCTGAACCCATAGTTCATAAGAAAACAAATTATGCTCTTTTCCTTCTAATATGGTCGTGACTTAGAGAATACCCCATATAGGCATTTTAATGATTAATTCCTCTTGTTTCACCTTTTAACCTTTTACAACACTAAAACTTTAACTTACACACAATAGAATCAATCACTTATCAATTTAAACTACTATGACCGTGAGTATGGAAATAGTTGCTACATTTCATACTTCTATCTGTCTCAAATTTTCACCTAATCTCATATTCTCAATCACCTAACTAACCTACTAACATCAAATTCAACACATAACATTCCCAAAATCCACTTGGCCATACACTCATCAATTCAAACAAGCTTCAATAAAAATCATACATGACACAAATCTAACTCACATCATAAATTCCATTGCCATACATAAACATTAAATTCAAATCATAGGAGGAATCACACAACCAATTCTCTCACAAACCTTAAAATTTTGATTATACACCTAAACTAAAAATGTAACAATACAAATCACAAATATTCAACCAAACTCTCTAGCTTGGCCGTGAGCCATATATAAATGAACTTGTATAAATTTTCATTTAACTAAGCAAGAATCATTTGTAAAAATAAATATAACCTATTTCCATCAAGACTACATATTAATAATAAAAATCATCAAAAATTCATCATAAAACCCTAGTATGGCCGTGAGCTAGGAGAGTCCAAATCTCATGGTTTTGGAGTGATTTCCAAAAGATTCATGAACAAAATTGATCCTAAATTACTTAATCAAGTTTATAATCATACAAAATTCTCAAAATCACATCATAGAAGAAATCTAACTCAAGAACTCTAGGTATGGCTACTTGAGGAACTTGACCTCCCACTTGAAAATAGGCTTGCAACCTTCACATAAATGGTTCATCTTGCTCCAAACCACCCATAACCACATCAAAAACTCTAGAGAGAGAAAGTTCCATAGATTCAAGAATACTAACCACCATGAAACTATGGTTTTAAAAAGGAAAAACATAAGTTTTGAGTTCCTTACCTCTTGGAGTTGAACCTTGGTGAGAATTTGAGCTTGTTTCCTCTTTTCTTTCTCTTTTTCCCCTTCTTTTCTCCCCTTTCTCCCTCTTGACCGTGGCTATGGCTTCCTCTCTCTCTCTCTCTCTTATTTTTTTTTTCTTTTTCTCCTTTTCTTTGGCTTGGCCGTGGGATTAGGACACAAAGGAAAATATTGGGTTTGTTTATATTATCTTAATCTATTTTATTTTATTAGGCAACCAATCAAATGGCTTGCTTTTTGGTCATGTTAATCCATTTAATTATGACTTTTAATTTGTTTGTAACTAGGTTAGTTAGATAGGAACTAAACAGAAAGAATTAAATAGTAACATATTTAATTACTCTAGATAGACAAGGATTATTTCTCCTATCCAATTAAAATTTGGCACTTTTCATAGTGTTATTGGTCATTTTAGACCAATTATATATTTACTCATGTAAATCTTTCTAAATATCACATTTTAATTAGGTTAGAGAGTATACTAGTTTCACTATTTTAATTTTACAAATGCTTTAGAAACTAATTAATAATTTATAAAATAAATTTAAGTAATTTCTATGTTTAAATTTTCTATTGGACAAATGGTCCCGAATGGTTAGGGTTTCAAGGGAAGGGGAAGTGGATGAGAGGAAAAGGCAAAGTTCTGAAAACTGGACCGGATCGACCGGTTCAACCGATCGGACCGAGAACCGGTCCCTCACCGTTTCGGGCTACCTCTTAGAACCGGTAGGTTCAAAAATCGGTCAAAACCCGGTGAACCGGTTCCCAACTGGCTGAACCTATTAACCCGGCACCGGTTCGTACGGCTGACGGTGGCGTCTGGCGCCTGAATGGTGAAGTTGTTGTAGTTGGAGAACATGGCCGAATTGACGAGGGAGGAGAGGAGGGAGTTGACGCTTGGTTGTTGTTCACTCTGTTCTTCACTTGTTGCATCAGAGGTTTCTGCGGAGATCCCTGGCTTCCTCGTCATGGATCTCGCTTCGACTCTCAATTTTCTAACCCATGCGAGCGAGTTCGAATGTGGGTTTGTTCTTCTTGGGTGCTTCTCCTGGGTTTTCAACCTTCTGGGGATGGTTTTGATTTTCGCATTATGTATGAAGCTTTTGTGATTGGGCTGGCATTCTAAGGACTTGGTGTGGTTTCTGTGTGATTTTGGAGGCACACCCAGAATTCGTTTGTGTTTGGAAAATGGCGTTTGTGCAGGGCCTAAGTCAAAGATTGCGCCTCTGGAGTGCGACCTACTGAAATCATCTTCGCAGAATTCGAATCCACCAAAGAAGAAGAATCCCACTGTTGCCAAAGACAAAGTAATTTCTAAATCAAAAAGATGCTTTGAGAGGGAAGGATGATAATGAAAGAGAGGTTTCACATGGAGGACGAGGTGGTCGATGTAATGTCACTGAGAAAATTGGTGAAGATTGAAAGCAGCCCGGCATGAACTTCAGCTAAGAGCAACCCCTGAAGATGTAATTGTTTTCTTTCATTTTCTTTTTTTTACAACAGCTTAAAATAGATGTTTTAGTAGGTTTATAGCAGCAGAAAAACTTAGCATTTTATTATGTTTACAGCAGCCAAACTTAGGTATTTGACATGTTTACAACAGCTAAACAAGGGTATATTATCTGTTTAGAGCAGCAGAAAAACAGTGATGTTGTTTTGTGTTTATGTGCAAAAAACAGTAGTGTGGTTATGTCTTTATGTGCAGAAAATTAGTAGTGCAGTATATGTATTTATAAGCAGAAAAACAAAATGTATTTATATGCAGAAAAACAAAGTAAAGTATTGTATTTATGTGCAGAAAAACATTGGTGCAGTAACATGTGTTGTATGCAGAACAATGTTGGTGCAGAATGGTGCTCATAGCCGTGGAAACTAGGGGTGTTGTATGTGAGGTTTTGGTTGTGGTGTGTTGTATGCAACCATTGGAACCAAGGGTGCTAAGGGTTTACGGCAACAGTAATATTTGATAATGAGTGGTGTTTGTGCAGTCATCGGGAACTAGAAGTGTAAAGGTTCATAGTAACGGTAGTATTTTGTTGTTCTTTAATAGCTATTAACTTCACTGTGCTTTATTTTATTTGGTCCTACCTTGATTCAGCAACTGTTTTGAATGTAGATAACTTCATTTCATTTTTTTTTTAACTGGAAAAGTTTGGTTACAGTCACAGTTTAATAGTTATTGACTTCACAATTTTTTTATTTTATATATATATATATATATATATATATATATATACTTAAATTTATATATAAATATATATTTAATTATATTCTGATTCGACCACGATGGAACCATTAAACCTTGAATCAGTACCTCGACCAGTTTAGTGACCGGTTCGATTTTCAGAACCTTAGAAAAAGGTCAGTGAGAAGGATAAAATGAAGGGGTTTAAGGTTTTTTCTTTCTTTTGTACAAGGGGTAATCTAGGAATTTGAACAAAATTTAAACAAAAAAGCGCCTAAATCAAACAAGTCTCAAGAGTCCTTTTGCCCAAGGTTCTGAAAACCGAACCGGTCATTGAACCGGTCGAAGTACTGATTCAAGTTCAATGGTCGAACCGTAGTTGAACCGTGGTAGAACCGGAATATAATTAAATATATATATATATATATAATTATTTATATATTAATAAAAATAAATAAAAATTATAAAAATATAATTTTAAATCAATAATAAAATTATTTAAAATATAAAAATGTGTTACACAAAGTACTGTACCAATTACCAAAACAAAAGTGAGAAAGTTTAAACTGTCTTAGCTTTATCAGTGAGTAGTCTTGGATAAGGCAGGGAAGAAAAGAGAATGTTAGGATACGAGATGTAGATGTGGATAAGATTATTGAGATAATGAGATCATCATTCCTCATCCCTTCCTTTCCTTCCAACCCAAACAAAAATTTTACTGTCTCACTCTAACTCAGCAGTCACAACGCGGCAACTCCCCCAACACGCTTCCTTCCTTCCTTTTCCTCCAACAACAATTTCAAAACCCACTTTATTTATTTAATTATTTTATTAATTAATTAGCCTAAAATCTCCCAAAATCTCTTCTTTTTTAAAGTCTTCTTCTTTTGCACTTCGAGTCTTCGACTTCTACGAAGTTCTACCGTCTACGGAGTACAGAACCAGCGCCAGAGCCAATTCGATCCGATCCGGCATTCCGATGACACCAGGCAGCCACCCCGAACAAGCGCGCTTCCCCGGCGACGAGACGAGACTTGAACGGCTCGACTGTGTCATCCCAAACCCAGCCTGGTACCTTTCCTCTTTCGTGTCGCCGCTCCTCTCTCTCTCTCTTCCCCTTTCTCGTTCCTCCAACCCCGATTCTGATCTAACCCACACCCCAATCACCGATTTGAGACCGGTTCACCGGTTTGAGACCGGTTCACCAGTTTTTGATCCCACCGGTTCTGGGAGATAACTGGTTTTTGATCCGACCGGTTGAACCAGCCGGTCCGGTCCAATTTTCAGAACATTGCTTTTGCCTCACTTGCTTCTACAGGGAAAAAAAAATTGTCAAGTTTTCTATAAAAAAAATGAAATAAACTATTTCAATTCTCTTGTGATCAGGCGACACCCGAATTTGAACTGGGGAAAACAGATTTGCAATCCTCCGACTTGCCGCTTAGCCATGTCGCCAAAACAATACTACGAGAATACCAACTCCCTCCCCGCCCCACAATAAAAACCAAAAAAAGGGGGGGTGGTTCTAAACTGCTTTTATATCTTAAATTCTGTTTTCTTTAATCCCATTCTTCAGGTGTAGGTGTACAATCAAAAGAGGAATAGTGTGTAGTTTTCGTAAACTTTAGGAGAAGTTAGTGTAATTTGTCCTTAATAATTTATGGGATTTGTGTTGTGTTATTCACAATGATTAAAGGGGTACCTACTCTCACAAAGCAGTGGTTGTTTTCCAATTGAGACTGTAACTTTCATCTGCATCTCGCACAAAGAGAATACTACATACAAATTTTGACCATGAAATTTTAGTTTTCCAAGAACAACCGTCAATTTCATACCAGTAGTTGAGTACTTTAACTATAATTCATAAAATTTAATTTGAAACATTCGCATCCTATAATTCCTTGAATTCGATTTTGTTGTTCAAAGCTTGCTTCAAAAGAGAGAGTGAGCATTGAAAGGATTTTTACGGTGGGTTGGGTATAAAAAGCAAATAATTTTCAGGCGGAACTCAATTACATCAGCAAGGCTTCTCAACTTTGTGAATTTCACATTTTGCATCAAATCAGAACTTGGCAAGGTAAGAAAAAAATCTTCATTTGAGATATTACCAAAAGCTAAACATTGCTTGAAGCATTAAATTGATTTGCTTATCTAGACAGAGGTTGAATAGAAATAATCATATAGTAGTCTCAAATTGAATGCGTAGTAGAATAAATAGCAAATCCATTCTCCTCCCCAGGATGGATGGTGGAGAATGAATCTTAATCTTCCTACTTCAGAATTTCTAATTACAATCCAAACCTTAATAGGCTTCAGCATATAATTAACAGAGAGTATCAAGGTCTATCACGATGTAGAAGTTGCTAGAGAGAGAGAGAGAGTGATGAGATTCACCTAAGTCCTAACCATGGTTGGTGGGTAAGTCAAGGGAACCAAAATATCTCCCAGGGTTGCATGCAAGTGTGCTTTTGAGCTCCACATCCATTGATGCAGCTCTCAAGATGATGATGAAATGTACTACAGATGCTAAGGGGGAACCAAAAAAACACTATCCCTCCTAAAGATTAGTGAATTGGGCATAAACTCCCATAGTTTAGCCGCAATGAATTTACAATAAAAGAAAAAAAAATAAAATTTAGTGATTTTCTCCCCTTACCCACAGGGAAGATGGTTAATTGGTTGGTTTGTTGGTTAAACCCATTTTGTGAAAATTGAAGAAATTTGTGAAGCATTTATAGAAATATGATGATCCTAATACTAAAACCTAAGACTAGCTAGGTAGATGTTACCATACCAAAAAGCTGGGACATCCAATGACCATGATTGCTAAAGGTGCCTCTTCATCCAGAGGTGATTAGCAGTGATTGGAGGGATTACCTATTTTTTTAGAACTAAATTTCTAGTTGATGAGCTACCTAATTTGAACTGTGATCTCCAATTTACAATGTTTGAAACCATTTTGTACTTTTACTTAGCCCTTCTTGGGCTCAAGTTAGGAAAATGGTTCTTTTGCTTGGCCTTTCCAGGGCCAAGTTTTGCCAATCTTTTTCCAACTTAGCTATTTGCGATAGCTAAAGTTGGTGACAGAGATATACATCTTTGGTTCTCTTCAAGGAACCCTTCATTCAAGAAGATGCAAAATGGGGGTAAAAATGCATGAATCTCCAAAGAGTGCGTGTGTGAGAGAGGCACCATGGTTAGGCCAAAGGTTGATGAGACTTCAAGAAGCAAATGGGAAGCTTTGACATATAAGCTAGCTTGGGATGAGTCTCTAGCGATGGGGAATTGGAGCCTGAAGAGCCATCGTCACGCCTGCTGCACAGCGAAACACACTGTCAAAAATGTTAGTGCCTCATTCCCAAAACTTGAATAAAACGAGGAAAATATTTCTTGCACATCATTTTATTTACACCATCCCCTACATTTTGTTTGGGAAGAAGAAGTTAGAGAAAATGCATATTGGAATGTGTATTTTTTATTTTATTGCCCCAAAAAAATAGTAGAAAAATCATGTAGAAAAATTGTGTACAAATAATATTGTTGATAAAACAATGGACAGCTTTCTACATTCATGCTCAGATTTACAACTCCTACATGTATGTCCCAAAGGATCACTCCAAGTAGTTCAGTTCGAGTAAAAAAATTATTCAACTAAAAAAATTTAGATTCAAATTTATCACAATAAACAAAACTATATGTAGCTTAATATATATATTATGTCAATTCTTGTCAAATTTTAAAAAAATTGAACATTAATGAGAATGTAATTAAATAATTCATATTTTCTTATATTTGTAAAGTATATATTACATTAATCCTTAGACATATTGTTGAACCATAAAATAATTTTAGATTAATGTGAAATTTTATAGATATGATTTACATGATAGGAATTTTGAATCTAATGGTAGATTTTATCAAAAAAAACCCAATAAAAAGTTATTCAGTGGTATAAGATTGATTTTGATTTATGCTAGTATCAATTGATCATTAACTCTATATATATGTGTGTGACATATTAAGTGAGAGAAATGTTTATTATGAGAGATAAGAGAATAAATCCTGACCATTAAATTTAACAATCAAGATTAGAATATAAAGATATATGTGACATTTAATTAACTAAAATCATAGTGCTCTCACTTAATATATATATACACACACACACACACACACACACACACACACACACACACCAAAAATTCAAAACTAGAAGTATATGACTAAGATTTATGACAAAAAGGAACATGATTACAAATTGAATTTAGCAAGTGGCCTATGGAGAACAAACCTGATTGCAAAGCAGGCGAAGGTGCAAGAGACATGGGTGTTGCATAGTGCTGTGCATATCCTCCCGTTGAAGCAACGGAAGAATACTGAAAGACCTGAGGGTAGCTGACACCATAACCCTGGCCGGAAGTATAGCCGCCGGTTGTGCTGCCGCTACCTTCTCCATACTGGAGATATGGGTAAAAGGCGGTGGCTGCTGCAGCACCGGTCATCACCCCTCCTGGTCCTGTTCCGTACAGTGGGTACTGGGCAGTTGCTCCTCCATACACACTATAGTAGCTCTGCATGTGCCATTATAACACCAGGTTCAAACAGTTTAATATTCTTTTATAATTTATCTCATCAATCAAATAAAACGAAAATATCAATTTGTATCATTAGCAAAAACAAATAAAAAAAATAAGAGAGAGAGAGAGAGAGAGAGAGGAATAATTCTATTAGATTTTTATTACAGAAATTAAGTTAGAACAAGTTTTCAGTATCATCTGACATCCATCTTTCTCTATGTTGTGTATATAAATTTTTTTCATTGAAATGGTGGACCACTACACTAGCTAACATGCAGTCAAAGGTATCATGAGATGAATTAAAAAAATTTGGATGCTGCAGAACCCCTTGAATTTAGAGGACTGTGAAAGTGTGACTGAGATAATGGACCACAAGACCATGTTATGCTCTTGAGAAAAAGATGGTGGAAAGGCAGGACAAAGACCACTTTGACTGACGCTCATTCATTCGTTTGTTCAATGGAATCATGTATGGGATTATTTGTTACACCACTAAACTTCCTTTTTAATCTTTCTAGTATATCGGTATCATTAGTTTAATCTTTTAAAGAATTTTAACATCAATTTAATTCTTAAACGATGAAAGTGACATAAAAATCATCATTCGATATACGAATAAAGACTAAATTGATATAATTTCTATTATTGAGAGACTAAATTAATATCAATTTTATATCATTAAATGACTGAATTGATGATATTTTTGAATGATTAAAAAATTAAATTAACGTCAATTTTTTTTGAAGATCAAAATAATGTCACTTTTTATGATTTAAGGACTAAATTGATATTAAAATTCTTTAAAAGATCAAAGTGATAATACTTGTATTTTTTAAGAATTAAAAAAAAATTAGTCTTTGTTACACCTAGTTAGTTTCTTCAAGTCTTTTGGTTATATTTTATGAGATTTAAAAATTTATTTAAATAATTAATAATTAATAAATATTTAATAACTCATCTAAAATATTTCAAAATGCCGTAACCCTAGCCATCAAATATACAAACAAACAGTACTCACTACTCAGCCACGGCCAACGACTTACCACGTTCAGTTGCGCATTCTTCAGAGTACAATAATGGGATGCAGTAAGAGAAACGGTGACCACATGTATATAAATAGAATTGAATATTTGAAAGCCATCACCAACGTCTTGTCACATACCAAAAGGAGATGAAGGGATTTTTCTACTAATTATTAATACTAAGCTTGCTTATATCATTAGTTTTATTTTGCTCCTCATCATACTTTTTATGGCTTTTGTTCAGCCCGGCCACATAAATGTTAGACTTTATATACAATGATAAAAACTTGAGCTCTAGACAAAACAGAAACAAAAAGAATCCATTTTCTTTTATTTCTACAAGAGTAACGTCATCATATATATATATGTATCATGTATCAACTATCAAACGGTTTAAAAATTTTCAATCAATTTCATATCAGTATGAAAATAATAAATAATGAATCTTTTTCAAGTAGTTGAGAGAGATTGAGATTGAAATAATTTTGCATAATTTCTTCACTATTTTTTTTGTTTGTGATGATTTGTAATTCAATTCATTTCAAATATAGAAAAATTTCCACAATTCGATTTAATTAACGTGATGAAATAGATTATTATATGGAACATAATTCAATTCATGGTCTTCAAATGAACATAGTAGTTTTAGAATGTTCTTTTTTTCTATGTATTTAAATAGCATGAAAAGTATAAAATTGTTCTTCAAAGTTAATGCTCTTAATTAGAGATTTATTTTGAAACAAAATATCTCAGTA
Source organism: Castanospermum australe (assembly GCA_019955255.1). Classification (NCBI taxonomy): domain Eukaryota; kingdom Viridiplantae; phylum Streptophyta; class Magnoliopsida; order Fabales; family Fabaceae; genus Castanospermum; species Castanospermum australe. The sequence goes on along the minus strand of NSJW01000232.1, from coordinate 33,466 downwards.
ACAGGCTTAACTTTCTACGAAAGAAAGAAACAGGTGAAAACTAGAAAGAAAGAGAGAAAACATTGGAAATATACAGTTTAATTTCTTGAAAGTTCAAAAGCTATTGTCTCCTAAAAGGCGTGCTTCAAAACGCATCCTAAGTAAAAGATATAAAGAAGACAAAAGAAAAAGTAAAAGGTAAAAATATGTACTAACCGTAGGGTAGGTGTATTCCGGCGAATAAGAGGAGTACCTGAAAATAGTGATCAAGGAATAGCAAAAGAGAAGGTTAAGAATATTTGAAGTTTATTAATTAATCGAGCACGTCAGCCTAAAACAAGTAATTGCATGAGATTAATGGAGCCTCCATGTGGAATGTGGAGGCTATAGAACATGGAGCCTTCATGTGGAGCTTCCATGCATTGACAATTATGAAACGCATACATTAAGTTTGATCATGGTTATCTAATTAAAAAGTGAATTTAAATTTGGATAATTTCCTATAACAAGATTAGAGAGAAGTATATATAAATTATGTGTTTAAATATCAACTAGTTATATTCAAATTTTTATGTCTTTTTCTTTTTAATAAGACACTTTTCTTATATTTTACCAATAAGAGAAGATGCATATCTAATATATAGGTCAAAGGATGTTGAAGACTATTTACACATGGGTGTCGTCCATTTTCCTTTGTCCCTTGGCATATATATGAGAGAGAGAGAGGGAGAGTAGCAAGGTTGATGGAAAAGCTATAATGATCACGTGGAGGTTGATTCTATGATAAAAGAATATTGATAAGTTTGCAAGGCATGCTTGGTTAGTGGTAAGCCTAGTAAAAATATATATGTTGGGTGGTTTTGTTGTGCATGAGTTGGCATTGCACGTGCCGTTCCCTTGCTAGATGGCATGAGAGAGAGAGAGAGAGTACACGCATATTCATACCCATAAACATTATAAGGTATCCCTTGCTGGATGTCATAATGAGGGAAAGTTGCTGCTGAAGGAAAAGCTGATCCCATTCCCCCTCCAAACCCTGTCTGGAAAGAACCCATTACCCTAAAGTTCCTGCCACCTGCTCCTGCGAAAATCATTACACCAAACTTGATCAATAGAAGCACTAATATTTTTAATTAATTATTTCAATTTACACAGAAAAAGAAATTGCTTAAGAGCATGTATACTTCAATTCTACCGTATTGAACAAAAGAAATACTTGTTTCCGTCAAAGATATACTCATAAAGTTTGATTATGATAAAAATAAAGTAGGATAAAAGACAAGACAGTGACTGAAAAAATAACCAAGAATCAATAAAGGATAAAGGCAGTAGACTGCTTTGGCTGCATGCTTCTTAATGACATTTCCTCCATTTGTTTCCCCAAAATATACATGCAATTAAACTCACACTCTTGGATTGAATATAATGGAACTTTTCCACAATGGAAGAATATTCAAGCTTAATTAATTAGCGGCTATTTAGCTGCGTGTCTTTGGTTCTTATCAAAGAATATTTTCACAGTGATCGATATATATCTTATGGTTTGGGTTTCCCTCAACAGAACAATAATATGCTAGAGAGGAATATCCATTAATGTTGTGCAGCTGTGCTTGTATACGTACGTGTAGTATATGAATAAGAATGGGTTGAGAAAAATGAGAGTATCCTTGTACAGTGACAAACTGAATTGAGAAGATTTTATGGAACTTTTCCTAGATCTTATACATCATATCAATCAGAACCCAAATTCAGATCAAACCCAGATTGAGATTATTAGAGACTGAAACCTGAAGAAACAAATTAGAGAGAGAAGCTGAAAAGAGAAGTATTAGCATATATATATATATATATATATATATATATATATATATATATATATATATTTAATTTATACTAACCATGCTTTGGGGTTGAAGGCTTAGATCTCTGGACACCCAAAGAAGCAAGGTTGCAATTAGCCCTCCTACCGTCTATTATAGGAGCAGCATCTACGCAAGCTCTCATGGCAGCATCTGGTTCCCGAAAAGTTACCTAAAATGTAAATGAACATGAATTCACCATTAATTTAACCATCGGCATAAGAATGGGAGAGAATGAAAAAAAAGATGAAAGTGAAAAAACATTATTTTCTTAAGCTAGTTTTTCCTAATGAAGGAAGCTATGTCTGATCATAAACTTCATTCAATTGGATTTGAGATCTACTGGTAGTAACAAGAATTTCAGATATATATATATATATATATATATATATATATATATATGATGCAAATGGAAATTATATATAGGAAGAGAAGAGAAGAATACAAATCCATAGCCTTTAGATCTTCCAGTGGTTTTATCAGTGATGACAACAGCCTCTAAGATCTCACCAAACTGCTCAAAATACTTCTTCATGGTCTCTTTCTGAGTCTCCCAAGCCAACCCTCCGACAAACACCTTGGTGTATGTGGTGTCACCAAACTGCCCTGCCAAATTAGCTGGAGTCATCCTGATTTCTCCTTATCAAGCAAGTGTCAGAGAACGAAATTAACAAGAACACTTGTCACTTTTTCTCTCTTTCCCTTCTCCTTGATGATCTTCTTAATTAACCCCTAGAGTCAGCTACACCAAAGCTTGGTTGTGTGTATATATATTTTCTTTGTGAACAATGTCTCCTATAGACAGATCTAGATGATGGGGCACAAGAGGATGAAAATGAAACACTAAACTTAGAAGAATCTTCTCTCAAGATAGTGGGGTGGTGCTTGAAGGTGGTGGAGATGGGTGGTGATATTGATCAAAACAGAAGAGAGACAATTAGGTCAGAGATATCAAAGAGAGAGAGAGAGAGAAAGAGAGAAAGAGAGAGAGAGAGAGAATTGGGAGGGAAGAGAAAGTAAAAGTTGGAAAAAGATAAAAGGGTTCACGTAATCAGGACATGAATTATATATACAGCTGCCCCACCTGGCTGCATAAGTTGAGAACCATCATTTCCCACGCGCTATCATGAGACGTGCGAACCACGTGCCTATGATTACTGGTGAATAGTTCTGGTTTGTGGGGGGAGTTGTCACGCGCAATCATGGGAGCGTGGCACTCGATCGTGCAATAATATTATGTTCCTCTACGTACTTTGATGGGACACGTGGACTTGTTTAATTAGGCTTTTAATTACCTGATTTACCCTTATGTGTTTTAGATTTTAGTTTTAGGACAGTGGCATAAACGGAACGGGACGAGAAAATGTCAAGGGAACTGAGTGTGATTCGATGTTTTGTCTTCTATATGTTATTATTTGAATTTTTTTAAAAAATTTAATATTAATTTAGTGTTGATGATATCAAAAATGTCTTTTAATATATGAATATAAATTAAATTAATATAATTTTTATAATTAAAAAATTAAATTAGTATTAATTTTATATAATTAAAAAATTAAATTAATAATATTTTTAATAATTAAAAAATTAAATTAATATTAAAATTATTTAAAAAATTAAAATAATAATATTTATATATTTAAATCATTGAAATAGAAGTTTATTTTTTTTTATAAAAAATAAAAGTTATTACTATATTAGACTTTTTTTTAATATGTATTTATTTATAGTTATACTTATAATAAATGTTTAAATTTCAATAAATATAATTAGTAATTAATAAATATTTAATAAATAATTAAAATAAGGATACTCAAAAAAATTTAGGTACTGAAATGATCCGCATAAAAAATTAAGGCTAAAATTCACTTTATCCTATTAAACTTTACTTCATGTGTATTTTATCCTTTGAAGTTTAAGAAAGTGTAATTTATCCCAAACAACTCTACGTTAAACATTGTCAAAATAATCAACAGTGATTGTGTTTTAGTAAAATCCCAAAGCTCCATGATTTCCTCCATATTTATGATGATTGAAGCTCTTCATTTGGCCCCGAAGCTCCACCGAGTCAAAGAACACCAATGTCCATTTGGACAGAGACCCACCAACAATTTGGACGAACACTGACCATCAGTTTAAATGGAGAGTCACTGGAGTTTATACAAACCCCATTTGAAACCATTCTCTCCAAATCCAGCTTGAAATCAACCAGATTTCGTTAATTGTAAACACTAACAACAGTCTCAAAATCAACATGCACAACTCCAAGCACCTAAAAGGATAATGAATATCAAACATATGTGACAAACGATTCTTAAACCAAAAGACAAAAGAAGAGAGATAAAGAAAGAGATAGAGACAAACGATGAGAGAGAGAGAGAGAGAGAGAGAGAGAGAGAGGGAGAGAGGCACCTACTGTTACTATGAGACACAGATCGAGATGGAGGCTGTCCCAAGAGCTTTGCCCAATGAATTTCAAATTGAGAGCAACTGCCAGCACAATTCAAGACTAAGAGGGGCGGAGGTTTAGGGCATGGGGAGAGAAGCAGAGGGTTGGAGAGCTCGAAAGTAAATTTTTTATTTTAGGCACATTTTCAATTATCGACCAAAAATTCAGTCACTATAAACATTTAAAATTTTAATAAGATAAAATAAAAAGAATTACTTTTTAGTCGAACTATCACTCGCTGATGTTGGAAAATTGAAAAAATTCCTACTGTTGAAAAAGACAAAATGATTTCATATTTCAATTTTATATTAGTTTAAACCTAAAGACCAAAATTTCGGTCGCTATATATATGACAAACATTTAATACAACAAATGAAAGAAAAAAAATAAAAAATAAATTTTTGAATATAGCAATTGAAATATTGGATGTCAAAATTAAATATTAAAATATTTTCATGCAAAATAGAATACGAAAAGAAAAAATATATTTATTTTTAAATTTAGTGCCTTTTTTTCAGTTGATAAATTCAAAATTTTAATAAATTATTTTAAAAAAATTATTGTCAAAAAAGAAATTTTAAAAAAATCTTTTGCACTTAGATTGATCGCTAAATGAACATTTTATTGCTTAGTTTTTTTTAAATTATTCGATCATTAAATCGGAAGCCATTTTTATCGGTGATTGAATAGGCAACCAATAATTTTTTAATTGTTTAAAAAATTCATGATCTTTAAATCAGTCATTATTTTGGTCGCTATAATGACCAAAAAATATTAATTACTAAATCAGTCGCTATTTTATCTTTTTTTTTTTAACAATTATGACATTCTCATTTACCATGTTTAGTGATTATCACAGCATGGTGTGACAATGGGCTCATTCCCATTTGGTTTCAATTATGCTTTGTTTGATTTTTTTGTCTTCATTAAACTTATTTTAATTTTTACTTTATGGAAGAGTTAAAAACTTTAAGTTTAAATGCTAATACAATAGTAGCATATATAAAAGTGAACATATTTTGTATCCAGTACCTTAACATCTTGAACCCAGTCGAGTCAATGGAAACGTTTTTAAAGTAATTTGCAACACAATGTGACAATGAAGAGATTTGGGTTGCTCAGGTTCAAAGATTGAAGATGAGTGTATTCTTAGAATTGGTGGAACTTCAAGGAGAGAAGGATTCAAAATTTGGAGCTTTGGGGCTGAGATTGGATTTTGGAGATTTTTCTTAAACACCATCCCTTGGGATGATTTGCATAACACTGTTAACTATTTCGATGGTATTTAATGTTTAATGGGGAGGGATTTCATGTCCAGCTATAAATTTTGTGGGGTCAAATTGTACCTTTTTAAACTTCAAGAGGTAAAATGCACATGAGGATAAGCTTAAGGGAGTAAAGTGTATGTTGGCCAAAAATTAATTATGATTACAAACACAAAAAGTTTTATTAGGAAAAATTAATGTTATTTTTGTAATTAAAATTTTTTTTATCACATTATGCTAACTTAACATCTAGTTTTAAGTTTATTATTTATTTTAGTACGTGCATTTTTTTATTTGTGTAAAAATTATATAAAGAAAAAAGACAATTGCTTAAAGAAGAAATGTATGGCTCGTAACTCATGTCGAGTGTTTTTTTTTTTTAATTTACGTAACTAGGCAGAAGAAAATTTTACTAACTTACACAAAACTTAAATCCATAACAAATGCTTGGATTGAGCCAATAAAAAAATTTCATTTAATTATTGTTTGATTTTGCACTTAACAAAATAATCTTTAACCAAAGTAAATTATACTAAAATATATATAGACAAAAGATATTGTTGGTGCGAAAAAGGCTAACGTAATTTTGCTATTGAAGCAAAATTCTATACTTCCACCGTTATTCAAATAGATGAGTTTCATGCTATGAAAACTTTTAAAAAGGGAAAGTTATGCTTTTCGGTATAGAACCTTGAGGTACTAAAAAAAACTATCCAAATTGGATTAAAATGTACTCTTGAGACAAGAAATAAAGTAACAAGAAGAAAATGACATATTACATAAAATAAGGATGAAAACATAAAAGAAGCTGTAAAAAAAGAATAAATTATTTAAACTTCCTCTCTATTTATTTTTTTTTGAAAATCTTTATTTTCAAAACTTACACAGACTTCTCTTTTCAAGAGAGGTTTATGTAGCGTGTTTTTAGAATATAAGAGAGGTCTGTATAAATACTTTGAAAGTATATGTAAATTTTTTAAAATATTTGAAAATGTATGTATAGGTTTTAAAAATAAATGAAGGTTTGTGAAAAAAATAAATAAATAAAAAAGATATTAGAATAATTTACTCAAAATATAAAGGAATGCCGATAAATAAGCTACTGCATTAAAGAAAACTAGGAAATGTAAAGATAAAAGACTCAAAAATGATAGATTATGGTTGTCTGATGTTTGGGATCCTTTTTTTAGTATTTGAAGATGCCTTTTATAGTCTTGAAGTAGTGATCAACTTCCATTCTCCCATTTTTGCGCATTAAAGTAGGTTGCATTTCCACTACCCACGTTTTTAGGAGCCTTATCCATTGATGCCCACTTTTAGGTTCATCTTAAGACTTGGTCAACCGACTTCTTCTTCTTCTTTCTTATTGAGTCAAGGTGCATATAAAGCAGCTGATTTCTATTTGGGTCGCTACTTACGCATTCACTGGCTAGCCCATGCATGTCATTATTAGCCTTTGCCTATGAACCGTCTATCCAACCCAATAATTTTAGGTTCCAAGAGATATAAATTTAAATAAAATTAATTTAATTATAATCGAGCTTGCTTAATTATTTTTCTGTGTAATCTATTATTTAAGAACTAAAGTGATGTCAACTTTCTTTAGAAAACCAAATTGGTGTCATCTATATCATTGGGGCACTAAAACGAGTATTTACTAAAAAAAAGTTTCAAACACGAATAGTCAAAGTGCGGAAATATATGTCCCTTTAATTGCTTGGCCAACTTTGAGTTAGCAGTTGTGTAATTAAGATGAAGACATGCAATAAACAATGAAGTTGTCCTTCAGGGATCAATGATGCTAAACTTGTCTTCTCCCTTGATGCCCTTTTGTTGGTGTTATATTTAGCACATTTTTTAGGTTGTGGTTTTTATTCTACAGCTATTTAGTTTTGAAAATTTTTCCATTTTGGCATTGTGACTACTATCAAAAGATTTAGTCCCTTGCAAAAATAGAAGAAATTCCCATTCATCTAATTGGCCTGACCCATTTTAGACCCCTTTCATCACATTCGTAACAAAGAGAGCTTCACGAAGGATATGACATAAGCATTAATGGAGATTGTGATTGGGTTATCTAATTGGTTCCAGTTCTGTTTGAAGAGGAATTTGTATTTGGTTTTGAATTGAAGGAAAAGAAACAATTGATCTCTTTGAAAAGAAAGATAACCAACTTTTATAATTTTCGTTATAAAAACTTGATGCAAATAAGTAACTAAAATAATTGAAATGAACAAATTATAAGTAGCAAAAGTAAGTGATTTTGGTTATAACTAAATTCAATCATATAATAATCATAATATATGACTTTAATTATTTTGTAACTAGGTCAACAGAAAACAAATCAGTAATTAAAATAATTGAAATAAACATCTAAAAACACTAAAGTTTATAATTTGAGCTATATATAGATAAAGTAAACCATATAATAACCAAAGTTATGAGTTTAAAGACAACCATGAAGTTAGTGAATAGAAATCATCAAAATGAATACTTGATCAAATTTTAAATTCTAGTTAAAAGATAACAATATTATAACGAAATGGTATTATGCCAGTTACTTTGCAACTTGATAGACAAAAATGCATTAATGTTTTTTTCAATGTTGTTTAGACTGGACCAGACCAAACGATTTGATCAACCAAACTGTGCATCGCTCTTTAATATAATTATGGTTTAGTATCATAACTGAATTTGTGGTTTGACCAATTTCAGTTGGTCAAAAACTAGGTAAATAAGGTGGTTTTACTTAAACTGGCTAGTGATTGTTCTTTTTGTAAAAGAATAAAGTGATTCATTTTTTTTCCCAAAAACAAGATAAAGAAACTAAGGCCTAAAGGTCCTAATTCCTAAACGAATGGTTAGTGCCCTTTCAAATTCAGAGATACCCTCGGGTACTACCATGGATTCAACAAGTCAGTAGCAATTGTTCATCATCCCCCTCATTATTCATCCTTCATCATCTATTCTTCACATGTCTGCCACTGTTGTTAGTCTATCAAGCTGTTGCTGACTACTAGTCCTTCATTCTCAACCTCTTCGCAATTCAAAACACTAATTCCAAGTATCATTTGAACTATGAACTACAGATTTCATTTTGCTTTGTATAAAATGGTGAACTTTTGTTATTTAGATATGTTTGTTTCATGGTTTTTCTTACTAGTAAGTAGTTTATTTGGCTATTTTAAAGAAGATTTCCTTTTGTATTTTGAGTCTTCTAATCCTACATTCAACTAGTGTTCTGACTCTAACACTTCAATGTACTTTTGACCCACCTGTTAATCTCAATTGGATTGTTTTTATAGGATATGACATCATCTGCAAGTGGAACTCAATTGGTGGTTGAGAGCACCCAATATGTTAGGAAAATCTAATTCCACATGGGAGCACTGTAAAATCTGTTATGATGAATAGGGAAGGAAAGCCTTAAAATATATGTATTGTGGAAAAAGTTTTGAAAGATGGAAGAATACATAAGGTAAAAAGGCATATTGCTTAGAAAAAGGGAGACTTCTTAGTTTGTGCTAAAGTTCCTTACAAAATTGTAAGCTTCTCTAAAATGGTAAGCTCTCTGAAAAACTGAGAGAGAGAGAGGAAGTGTAGGAGGATTCATGGATGGGTTAGAGTGGAAATCAGGTTAGGATGTAGAATAGAAAGAGGTTGATGTTGCTAAGGCCTATACACTGAGCCCATTAGTTAAACTTGGAGTACAAGAAAAAGTTTATGGCTGCAAAATTGAATACACCGAAGGGTGAACTTCTTTCAGGAGTTGTGTTAATTCTTTTTCTTGGTGAAAGATTATGTAAAAGTAGTTAGTTTGAGTACAAGTTGCATTAAAATTGATATTTATAAAGTATAAGTTTCCTATGTTGAAAATTTTGATGTGCATGTTCTGTTACTGCTTGAAATTCTGTTCGGTGCATGATTTTCATTCTAGGAGGGATCATAGGATCCAAGAAATGGGAATAGTCCTTAGAACCTAGCCAGTAGTTGTACTATAGGATGCTAGAATTGAGCCTTGCAGTCCAAAGTTCATAACTGCTAGATGAAAATGAATTTCTTGGCATGATGTTTTGCATTATGAAGTTGGAAATACTTGTACTCTTGTTAATTTTACTTACTAGCGACTAAGATAAATTTTTATTTCACAAGTTGAAATTTGTATGACTAACTTCCCGGTTAAGATACCAAGGACAATTTGAAGGAGGATTCTGTAGTTGATAGCAACGGTTATTTGTGTGTGTATACTATTGCTATAGTGTAGAACCCAAGCTTTAGATGTAATTAAGTGTGTGTAATACTTTCTTTGGAAGGAATTAATATATAAATCATATAATGTATAATCTTACATCTTCAGAATTTACCCTGCATTGATGTCTGAACATATTTATACATATGCAAATGCATGTTTATATCAGAATTAGCTTAGTGCAACACTATATTGTAAATTGTACAGTGAAATTGTTTTGATGTAAGTAAGTCTTTGAGGAAAAACCAAGTTATAAAGAATGTAGGAGAAGAAAGCCATAAAGCATGTAACTAGTTTTATGTTGACGTCTGAATGTATATGTATAGATGTTGTTGTAACAAGTCTGGTTAGTGCAGGTCTTTGTGGCAAATCTTGTGTTTGAAACTATTTTCATGTGCATAACTTTATTGGAAATACTAGGTTATCGGAGATGTGTTCAATATGAAGTAAAATCCTCTGCGAATATTATGTGATGTTATCTTGATGTAAAGATATAGATATGCACATATAGGTATGACTTAAAACAGGGCTGATCTATAGATGTTGTATTAAGGCTCAATTGCTATATGTATTAAACCCTAATTTTATTTATTATTCTCCTAAAATAAGTTTAACCATATCTGGATTCAACTTCAAGAAGCTAAATAAAACTTGTGGGATTATGTAAAGGCTAGTATATTGTGACTAAAAGCTCTAGCATGAAGGGGCTTAAGGCAAAATAAGTGGTATAATAATAGTTTCTGCATAATAATTGCTGCAATAGGAGATAGCTAGTATTAGTTTTTTATATATTTGTATCTTCAAAGAAATTTATTGCCTAAAGATAATTGGAGATAGTATGTGAATGAAAAAGGACTAATTTAAAGGAGCATAGCTAGTCAAAAATATGTTTTTACAAAATGGGATTACAACATTGTAGTAACGAACTTTCCAAGTCTGCATTAAATACATAGATTGTAATGGTATAACTTGAATTAATTGTCACTGAGTCAAAGATATATAGGATAGTCAAATGAAATGCACTAGTAAGGAACTAAGGAGATAGTTGTAAATATAAAATTATAGGCAAGAAATATTAAGTTCAAAATCAAGAACCCTTACCTCAAAACTTACTCAATTAGTTAAGCCATTTTAGTGTAAATTATTAATGTGAAATATCAAATCTGTCACATAACCTGAGTATGAAGAGTAATGTTTTAACTAAGCTTCACTAGGAAAGATAATTAGTATTCAAATTATTATTATTTAGGATATGATTTAATACTTTTTTGGGTATTTTTGTAATATCAGCTTAACTAATTTGTAAGTGGATGATAGGATCCTAGATTGTAAGTTAAACGTTAGTCTTAAAGAAAATTCTCCAGATTTCAAGTAAAGAACTCCACAAGCCAAAATATGCTTACGTCAATATAGGCTTTTGATGTAACCTAATAGCCAAATCACCCTTAATTTAGTAGGTTTGTGTATTATGTTCAATTACATATATCCAATCTTTGTATAGTAACCCTAGGAATTAGGATATTATTATGGATTAATTATTCTAAGTCTCTAGATTTTCATTAGTCCTCAACCTCTAGTACTAGCATGATTTACAAGCCTTGGTAACTAGTAGAGATTTTACATATTCTAGATACTACAGGGATAGGAAAACCAATAATTTTATGAAAATTGTGTCAAATACTCAAGTTTGGAATGATAGTGATAGTTTTCCAAATTGTAGCTCCACTAATATGCATTTAGAGAAATAGTCATGCTGATGAAAGATCTTCCCTTGGTTATGTGTATGATGGCATGTATAGGGTAAGAAAAACTATTAAGAATATATTCATAAGTAAAAAAATCTTTGTAGCCTGATTCTTCTACTATCTATACTGGATTTTCTTTAGTTTCTGACAACATCTTCAAAATAGCTATCCATTTATGAGTGGCAACATTCCTTTATCACATTTTCTCTATGTTCTTATCATTCCTCCCTGTAGCTTTCTAATCTTATTCAGTTTGAGCAATTTTGGATGGCTATTTTCATGCCTTTTGTTTATCCTACATTGGCTTTCAGCTTAATCATCCTTGGCCTTCTTTTATTAATCAACAAAATCCGCAAATTATAAGTTTTATCAACTAAGTCATATTCCTGGACTTGCTTGATAGGATGTTAGGGATAGTTAGGCTTATTAATTGAAACTTGGTAAGGTTGCTTATTTGCAAAGCATTCCAATCTTTCAAACACAATTCATCTAGATGTCAAAGCGATTGCTTTCCGTGTCTCTCATATTATCTCTAATTGTAGTTTATTTGTATTTTGTTTGGTTCACCTCGAGCCCTTTGCTCTCTCTGCCATCCTTGCTTTGACATCAATCTTTCATCCTTGGTCTTCATTCTCTGAAACCCCTAACTTAACTAAGAGTAATCACGTAACTTCATCCTTAATTAATAGCGTAACTATTTTAAAGAATAAGCTTAAATATTTATATTGGATTATTTATTATTCTTGTGACGTGCTTAATTACTAAAAACTTGTAAATAAATTATTAGGATGCTAGTTAATATTTTACAATATTCACAAGCAAAAATATGTGACATTTCACAATAGCCCTAAAAGTGATATCAGTCAAAACATATATATACATATCTACATAAACATCAGCCTGCTACTAGTTGTTCCCATCTAAGGTGGTTATGCAATATCTTGGATTACTCTCACTAAATTATCAAAACTTGAGATAAAGACCCAAATGATATCTAACTCAATCAAGTGAAAATTAAAAATTCCCAGTAGGTGACAACAACAGTTTTAAAAATAGAGTTAAAACGTATGATGCTTTCAGTTATATAAACTGTAGAAAACATCTCTATGGTCAAAAAAAGATAGTCAAGTTGACATAAAAACAACAGTAAGCAACATATATATAGCAAATAAAATTACTATCTTTACTGTTAAGATTGTTGGTGGTCATCTCGGAAGAAGATAACTTTTGGGGAAGATTTGGAGAAGACTTTAGAGGAAACTTTGGTAAAAGGAAAGGAAAAAGGAAGAAAAGTTGTGCAGACTCTTCAAAGGGTCAGAGCACTTTCTTTTAGGTTTAATTTGCCCCACTAGATTTTAATCTCTGCATGCAACATGGTTACTTACAAATTACCTATAGGATATAATGAAAAATACTTGGTTCGTTTTGCACTTCCAAAACAAAGCCAAAGACAACGATGGCATTTTACAGAAGGATAGTTCCTGCTTTCTTTCCTACGCACAGAAAGAAGCCAAGATTGATTTGGGATATTGGATTTGGAATTCTAGAATTGATCTCTTTTGAATATAGGTGATGCAAGTCTTTTTATAGACTTATAAGCATCTCTTCATGATTAGATACAACTATTGGGATGAAGGATTTCTATGAACAAACACCAATTTTCGGAATTGAAAATTTTGAATTGGCAAGTTACATAGCCGTGTGATATCACACAGCCGTGCAGCACATTGATGCTCACTTCAAGCATCAAAGACTTAATATGGCACATTGTCGCACGGCAGTGTGAAATGTGGCTTAATATGGTCATATGGCCATCTTCTTGTTTCATGTTGGAAATCCATCAATAAAGACTTTTAACATTATTATTGCATGCTCCAAATAACAGAGAGCTCTCTTTATTGCAAGGCGTCCCCTTGTCTTGCTTTCAAAATAAGATCACCTTCTCTTTTGAAGGATCATTTTCCCGAAAATTCACCTCCATTTTAAGGATCATTACGTGCATAAGTCTTAGAGAAATTCTTTGCAACAATTTCAAATAAACATGAGTATAAATAGAATAATCACATAAGTTAACTCTACAAATTAAGCATTTAAATTCATAAAAATATTCTAAAGAAAAAAAAATTTAATATTATTCCTCCCATGAACTATATATATATATATATATATATATATATATATATATATATATATATATATATATATATGTAATAATTTTTAGGAAAGCTTCTTGATAGATTTTCATTATAATTCATAAAGTTCTCTCCAAGCAAAGATACTCCACGCATAGGTAATCAATTTTTTCGAGTTCAATCTCCCTAAGCATAGGTAATCATCTGTTCCAAGTTCAATCTCCAATCTCCAAGCATAGGTAATCATAGTTTCAAGTTCTTCAATTTTCACATTTAATCATTTAAGTTTAGATTCATGAAAGTAATAGCATCATCTTAATATAAGAAAAACTCCAAATCCTTTTTATATATATACTTGTAACCCAAAAATCTTAAGAAATTTAACTAATACTTCATTTAAGAATTTTATTGACAAATAAAACATTAAGGACACTTCTAACTACACATGCCAACAAAATTCCAAAAGAAAATAGGCCAAGTGGCCATAACCCTTAGGGGTTGAGAAAAAGTAAATATTACCTCTAAAGCTGTCATTAGAACCCATGATTAACTATTCTACTCTATAAAATCATATTTATCAATTTATAACAAACCTTTTAAAACAAAGACAAATGGAATCAAATCTTACGTTATCTTAAAATGTATAATTCATGAATTGTGAATCTATTCAAAGTAACCATAGGTTTGAGTTCAGAAGAAGGGAAAATAGTAGGAAGAATGTTGTTACTCCCACCTAAGTTGAATTTGATGGAGAACTCCTTGTCTTCTTCTTTCTTTCCTTCCTAAAAAATTTTCACTTGTCCTTCTCTCTAGTTTTTTTCACTTGTTTCCTCTTTCACGTCCACTTCCTTTTTCTTTTTTTTTTTGTTTCTCTTGTTCTTCTATATATGAATGAATAAAAAGAAAGGTAAGTTATTTATAGTTAGCCGTGGGATGCTATGGAATAGGGAAGGAAATTTCTCTTTTTCTTTTGACTAGGCTTGTTTGGCCAATGAGAGAGTGAACACATATTTTTCTTAATCATAGCTTCCTTTTTATTGGCTAGTGGGATAAACCCAAGTTCCCTTTTCCCTTGACTAAGTCATAACTTAGTTAATAAAAAAGTAACCTAGTTTCTTTTATTTAGTTACTCTAACTAAATTAGTTAATTGGACTAATAGGTAATTTTTGAATTAGTCTTAAAAACTCATCATTATCTTTGACCCAAGACCTTCACTAGTGAATTAAAGTAACTTAGTTTCTTTTAATCTAGCTACTTTAACTTTAGTTGACTTGACTTGGTTCTATTTTAATTAATTTAGTTTCTTTGTTTTTTTAGTTGACTTGGTTTGATCCTAACTAGGTTTTAGAATTTAACTTTAGTTTCTTACTTCTAGTTACTTTATAACTATCTCATAATTTCTTGGCAATTAAAGTCAAGATAATCTTGACTTATTAACTTGCTTAACAAGGCAAATTTTCTCTCTTTTTCTTAGAGTCTTGAATGTGGGACATATGTAGATTTTACGAATATTTTGTTGTTTTTACTTTGACTTACTAGAAGCTAGCTTTACTTGATTAATAAGATAACTCTCTTGCTTCTCTTTTAGAGACTCCATGTGGGTATCTCATAAACCTAGGAATATTCTTTTGTCTTAACTCCATTCTAGTTGACTTATCTCATTCATCATGTAACGTGTGTGCCGTGGGCTTTGGGCACCTCATAATAGCTTATTGGGTTCTAATTTGCACACTCACCATATTTGTTATAACTACTTGTCTAAGAAATGGACTAGTGTCTACTACTATTTCGAATGGGCTCTTTTAGTTAATTTGAACTTTCCTTCCTTTAGAGATCTCTGTATAGAATTTTGAAAGTCCAAGTATTTGTTAGTGTAATTACTAAAAGAGTTGTACAATTTCAAATATTACTTGTTTTTGACTTCTTTGAAGGTACGGATACAATGGCCCATTGCCAAAGACATGTATCCATAACTTAAGCTTCAAGGCTGCATAGCCTTTTTGTTCATTTCTTTTGATAATTTTTAAAAGCATTTAATGCTTTAAGTCTCTTTAATATCTTTCTTCAAGTCTTAGGCCTTATGACTAGTTTGTAATAAATTTTTGAAGTATTTAATGTTATATGTTTCCTTGGCTTTTCTTTCTTCAATCTTTCATTCACTCACGCACGACACTCATCTACACTCACACATCTTCACCAATTAACTTCTTACACTATTCCACCAATACACATGTTCCCCCCTCCCTTTTTTTTTTTCAAAATATGTTTTTCACAATTCTTCCCTCCTTAAAGTAATTCGTCCTCGAATGCTAATTCTTAAGCACAAACTTGATACATATATATATAAAATTGTTGAGGATACCATTGCTTCATTAATTCCTCAGGCTCTTAAGTAGCCTTTTGTTCTTTATGATGCTACCACAATACTTTGACCGAGGGTATTTGTATAGAGCGTAACTTTTGTACTTGTTGATCCACTATAGTTACAGGCTTTTCTTGATAATTTAAGTGTGAGTCAACTTCAATTACTTGTGGTTGAAGAACATGAGTCTCATTTGGTAGATACTTTCGTAACATAGACGCATGGAATATCAAATGCATTTTATCTAAGTTAGGAGGAACGGCTAACTCATAAGCCACAAGCCCTCTATGCTTTAGAATTTGGAAGGGTTCAATATATCTTAGATTAAGTTACCCTTTTTATTGAATCTGATAAAACCCTTAAAAGGATATACTCTTAGAAATATATAATCACCTTCTTCAAATTCTAATTGTTTTTTCCTGTTGTCAGCGTATGACTTTTATCGACTTTGTGCTGACTTTAGTCTACCTCGTATAATCTAAGCTCTTTTTTTTTTAAAGAATCTTGTATCAAATTGGGTCTGAAGAGTTTAACCTCACTGACTTCGAACCATCCTATTGGTGATCTACATTGTCTCCCATACAAGGCTTTAAATGATGATATTTGTATACTATACTAATTACTATTATTGTATGTAAATTCTATCAAAGGTAGATATTGGTCCAATTTCCTTCAAAATAAAGCACACATGCCTTAAGCATGTCTTCCAATATTTGGATAGTCCTCTCTAATTGCTTAGCAATTTGTGGATGGAAAGTAGTACTAAAATGTAGTTGATTTCCCAAAGCCATATGAAAGGATTGGCAAAACTTGGCTGTGAATTGGGATCCACAATCCAAAACTTTAGAAATTGAGACTCCATGTAATGATACTATCTCCTCTAAGTATAGTCTACCATATTATTGAGCTGTATAAGTAACCTTAACTAGAAGAAAATGAGTAGAATTTGTTAGTCTATCAACAATTACCTATACGGATTCATAGCCTTTTGAGGTTTTGGGTAATCTGGTGACAAAATCCATAGTAATTTGTTCCCATTTCCATTTAGGGATCTTAAGGCTTTGCAGAGTCCCAGCAGGCTTTTGACATTTTGCTTTCACTTATTGGCACACTAAACATTTAATCACAGATTCAACAATATCATTTTTCATACCTTCCCCCCAATACATTTCCCGTAGGTCATAGACATGGTATATCGTAGTAGACCTAGGATACAATGTGTAGGAAGACTCATGCACCATCTCAAGTAATTTTCTCCTTAGATCTTTCACTCCAAGCACCACAACTCAATCTTTATATCTTATGATCCCTTCTTAGTCAAAACACTTCATCTTTTCCTTATTCCGTTAATGCTTTAATATAGGGATTTGAGACTTGTGATATCTTAATTCCTTCTATAATAATAGACACCATCTGTATGTTTGCAATCAAAACTCATGAGTTTGAAATTTTTAATAAAATCCCATTGTCTAATACTTCTTCTAATTCCTTGATAGCTTTTCTTCTTTCTATTTATATATGGGATAAGCTACCAATTGACTTCCTACTCAAAGCATCTGCTACCATATTTGCTTTGCCTGGGTGATAAAGTATGGTGTAATCGTAGTCTTTTAGAAGCTCAATCCAACGTCTTCACCTTAAATTCATATGTTTTTTTATTAAAAATATACTTCTAGCTTTTGTGATCTATGTAGATTTCACACTGCACACTATATAGATAATGTCTCTAAATTTTTAAGGGAAAGATTACTACAGCCATATCTAAATCATAGGTGGGTTAGTTTTTTCAAGTTTCTTCAATTGTCTATATGCATTTACAATAAATTTGCCATTTTGCATTATGACACATCTTGAGCCAAATCTTGATGGACCGCTAAACACTACAAATCCTTTAGACCTTAAAGGTAAGGTTAGAATTTGTGCTGTAACCAAACACTCTTTGAGCTTTTGGAAACTTTGTTAATAAGTTTTGGACCATTCAAGCTTCACTCCCTTTTGGGTCAATTTAGTTAATGAGACTACCAAGCAAGAAAAATCTTTCACAAATCTCTTATAGTAACTTCCTAACCTAAGAATAGTTTGTATTTCAATAACAGTTGTAGGTTTAGGCCACTCTTGAATTGTTTGACCTTCTTCAAATGAACACTTATTTTATCTGTGGAAACTATATGCCCTAGAAAAGTCACACTAGAAAGTCAAAATTCACATTTTCAGAATTTGACATATAATTTATGATCTCGAAGGATTTGTAAAACAATACAAAGATGCTTCTCATGCTACTTATTACACTTGGAACATACCAAGATATCATTAATGAACACAATGACAAATTGGTCAAAGAAAGGCTTAAATAGCTTACTTATCAAATCCATGAATGCAGCTAGTGCATTAGTGAGTCAAAAAGACATTAATAAAAATTCATAATGGCCATAGCGAGTTTGAAATGCTATTTTTAGAATATCCTCCTTTCAAATTCTTATTTGGTGATATCCCAACCTTAGGTTAATTTTTGTTAAACATTTGGTACCTTGTAATTGGTCAAACAAATCATTAATTCTAGGCAACGAGTACTTATTTTTCATAGTTAAATTGTTCAACTGGTGATAATCAATAAATAATCTCAAGGATTTGTCCTTTTTCTTCACAAAAAGTATTGGAGTACCTAAGGAGAAGTGTTAGGGCATATGTAACCTTTATCTAAGTGATCTTGTAACTATGATTTTAATTATTTTAATTTAACAAATGCCATCCTATATAAAAAGATAGAAATAGGTCGAGTATTGTCCACTAACTCTATACTAAACTCAATTTCTCTTTTGCGTGGCAAAACGATAAATCTTCAGGGAAAATATTTGAAAATTCTCTGATAATAGGAACATGATCATGCGAGGAAGATCCTTACTTAGTATCTTAAACAAATGTAAGAAATCCTACACATCATTTTCTTTGTAGTTTCTTAGCATTTAATGTTGAAATCTAATTGTTTGGGACTATAGTCCTATCTCCTTAATAAATGAAGATAGGTTTCTCAGGTATATTAAAGGATACTGTTTTATCATAATAGTTCAAAATGGAATGGTGTGTAGATAACCAATCCATTACCAAAATTACATTAAATTCAAGCATCCTTAGAATAATAAGATATACTTTAAAGGTCTCATCTCCTATCATAATATCACATGCTGGTAGGTACTCATTAGCAAGAATAATCTCATACGTAGGAGAGGTCACAACTACGGTCATTTCAAGTATATAACTGGCCTTGTCAAGTTGTGAAACAAAATAGAATGAGATAAACAAATAAGTAGCACCATGATCAAATAATACTTTCGCAAAATGAGAAGTTATTAGAAGTATACTAGTAACCACACTACATTATTTGTCTAAGCTTCTTGATGAGTGAGTGCATAAACTCAGGCTTGTTCTCTTCTTGACGTGTTTTAGTTGCTACCATGACTTCTAGTAGAAGCTTACATAGCTAGTTTGGTTGCAAAGGCTGCAGGTATGATGCTTTTACTGGGTCCACCTTCCTTGTGGGGACAAATTTTAATTGTCTTATCTATCTACATCAGCAAGCCCCTATATCTTTTCGATAGGTACCAATATGTCTTTTCCTACAAGTATGACATAGAGGATCTTCCCCAAATCATGGAATAGAATAGGCTTCTTGACATAGTTATTTGTCACAATCTTCTATCTTAGCCTCGTCCCTACAATGCTCCTTTAAAAGCATGACAAGTGGCAGGATTATTTTGGGTTCTATAAGGTAAAGAACCCTTAGTTTTTGCCTTTTTTATGCTTCCTTTATCATCTTGTCGAGTATTGAATCTTATTTCAATTCACATGGCTGCATTAACAACCTAGGCATAAGTTATTCATTAGATAATAGTCATCGTTGTAAATAGATAATCTTTTAAATCATTCACGAATCGAGTCCACCCTCATCTGTTTATTTGTAACTAAGTTAGGAGTAAAATGGGATAGCTTAATAAACTGCACATCATATTCTGTTTTTTATATATTGTTCAAACTCATATGCTCGTGAACTCTTGACACTTTGTTGAAGAAAGTGACTTAGGAATGCACTACTGAACTCAGGCCAAGACAAACGTTATTTATTATTCATGCGCTCAGTGTAAGAAAACCACCAGTCATAAGCTACATCAAGGAGTTGATAGCATCCTATTTGTATGGCTTTGGCAAGAGAGCATCATAGTGACAAGCACAATTAGTATGACTGTTCCATAAATACACTAGGATTAGCACGAGGATCTGTGCTTGTAAACTTAGGGGGTTTCAAATCTCTATATTCCTGAAGCGTTAAATGCTCCTCCATCCTCAGTGATGCTGTTGCAGGATCTGCCAATTCAGGATTGTGTATTGGTTAATTTTGAGATTATTGTTGCCTAGCCTTCAATCACTTCAAGGCTTGTTACATATTATTATGTTTTTACTAATTTGTCTAGTCTCGTATTAGCAACCCTTCCACCAGCCATTCCCCTACCAGAGTCTTCTTGTTCCTATCCCTTTGTTATGGGCGCATGGGGTCTTAAGGAAGCTTGATCAAAAGGGTTATCAAATGGGTCCTAAAGAATTCTTGTGAGAGTTTTCTAGTGACTTCCCTTACTTGCCAAAGTATTTATTTATTTTAGAATATTTATAGATTTATAAGACAAAAATTAGATATGCTCATACTTGATTGACATGAATATAAGAGAGATAAGTATCTTGCAAGTGAGTACCTTAGATATACTACCCATGCAAACCATGTATCCCCTACAATTTGCAATCATATACCTCTTGACCACACTCTGATACTAACTTTGTCACAACCCAATTTCGAGGATTATGACTGGCCATGGATTAAGATCACCAAGGATTAGGCACTTCAAACCTCTGAAGTCTCACAAATACATGTCAACTTAATACACATTATCATAAAACCATCATTAATAAAATATAACCTTATAAAATTTTGGTCAAGCCTCTCCAACGATCAAAGACTTCCAATTATTTAGCACAACTTGGAATTATTGTCAAAATAATTTAAACACACATGAGTAGTTTAGGTTTCATTAATAATTATTTAAATACAAGCATCGTATTTGTTGATCATTATGCAAGATGAATAGACCCAATCCAATGATTGTAGATCCCGGTATCCATGTCTTTAAGCAATCTCTATATAAGAAACATGTCTCTTTTTAGAAGTGAACTAATTCTCTAAGCTGGACGTACAAAAAATGCTTGATCAGGCTAAGAAAAAGAAATTTAAAATGGGTAAGTTTTGTAACTCAGTAAATAACAGGGTACTCAAATACCACTAACTAAAAGTAATATAAGTCTACTTTATACTGATAATAAGGATTAAATATCATAAATGATCTCCAATACTTTTATTTTTTAGTCTAACCACCAGTATCCAGAAATCCACTGGGCTCCGACTAATCTGATTTGAGCCGGGTGGAGCACTTACGTGGGGCAAAGCTCTCCTAGTAGAGGTTTTTTCCATTCACAATGCTCGAACCTGAGACCTTGCTTAAGGGGAACAAGCTCTTCACCACTTGAACCAACCATCCGTTGGTTCCAATGCTTTTATTTGATATTTAATAAAAATTATTAGTGAATTCAAACTCAGATATATTGGATATACTTTCTTTCAAGAAATCCTTCTTTAAGAAATATAATATTTACAAGCAATATCTCTATTGGAAATCCTTTTATATTAAACAATATTTTTTATAGGAATATTCTCAAGCTTTATTAACAACTAACACGTGCAAAAATCTCTAAGACCTTTAGCCCCAAACATTTCAAACTGAGTATCAGCCAACCATTTCTATAGCTTTAAGTATTTTTGCCTAGATATCAGGCACTCATAAATCTTATAGTCTCATGATAGTTTTATTATTCAGTCATTTATCGTATTATGGTATACCAAGGGTTCTTTTTAGTACCTCTGATATTCCAAGATGTATTACCAGTAATATTAATAGTATAGTACAAGCATTTAATCATAGGATAGAATATTCAAAATTATAAATCTAAATAGAAATAAATATAAATGCTCAAGACATATTTATGTTATAACTAAAAATCTAGCTAAAGATACCAAAATTTGTGCAGTTAAATATAGTAAAACATAAAATAAATTAAAAAATTAGAGTATTTAACTCAAGCTCATAAATCATATTGTGCATAGCAATTTTAGGATATAAATCATGATAAGATCATCATCATAAATTTTTAAAAAAATTGAATTAAAGGAGAGTGACACTATGGCGATAACCCAAGAACCTTCCAAATACTCATCAAATACACGAAGAGAAGATTATACTAAAGAAGAAAAATAAATTTCTAGCAGATATTTTCTATATTGCTGTTATTTGAAGTTATCTACTTTGCTATGAAATGTAAGAAAAACAACCTCAATTTATAGAGGCATGATTGTTTCATTTCCTTCTTCATTGATGGCTTTCATTTAATGCCATAACCTTCTCATATGCACAATATTAATACCTTGCTCTGTTTTAGAGACATGCATCCACAATTTAAGGTTCAAGGCTACATAGCCTTTTGTTCATAGCTTGTGATAATTTTTCAAAGCATTTAATGCTTTGTCTCTTTAACATTTCTTTCTTCTAGTTTTAGGCCTTATGGCTAGCTTGAGATACATTTTCAAAGCGTTTAATGTTTTATGTTTCCTTGGCTTTCCTTTCTTCAATTTTTCATTCACTCACACATAACACTCATTTACACACACACATCTTCACCAATTCACTTCTCACACTATTCCACCAATACACATGTTCCCTCCCCCAATGAAACCAGCAAATATTACTTTCAGTATAGCCCGGAAAAATTTGGAGATTTAATTTGCCAATGCTATAATCCTCCATAACTTTTTACATGGACCTACTTGGCTTAACAAACTAATGGGATGACATTTTTCAAAGTGGGATATATTAAGTTAAATTTAATGTGGATGGCTTAGTGAAGAAGGCCAATTAAAGAGCTGTTTGTGGGGGAGTTCTCTAAGACAATAAAGGAGCCTAGATGATTGGTTTTGCCAGAATTGGTAGGTCTAGAAGTGTCCTGGTGGTAAGGCTATAGGGCATTCTCTTTGCCTTGAGTATTGCCTGGAACCTAGGAGTCTCTGATCTTTTGACTGAATTAGACTTTATTGTTGCTATCCGATTTGCCTCTCATGGTTGCCCTTAAAAGCACTTGTGCACCTCTCATGTTTGTAATATTCATCTTTACAAATCTCATATTTGTGTCTTAGATTCACTCGCAACTAAATGGAAAGAAACATGGTGGTTCATTCTTTGCCAATTGGTTTGGATATTAGAATTACGTTCTTAGCTTTGTTCAGAAGAACATGACATAAGCATTAATGGAGATTGGGATCAAGTTCCAACTCTGTTTAGATAGGGATTTGTTTGTGGTTTTGAATTGAAGGAAGAGAAACAATGGATCTCTTTGAAACGAAGAATAACCAATTTTTATGATTTTGGTTATAAAAACTTGAGGTAAATAATTAATTAAAATAATTGCAATGAACAAATTATAAGTAGCAAAAGCAAGTGATTTCAGTTATAACTAAATTCAATTGTTTAACAATCATAATATATGTTTAATTATTCTGTAACTAGGTCGAGAGAAAACAAATAAGTAATTAAAACAATTGAAATGAAAATCTAAAAAATTAAAGTTTATAATTTGAGCTATAAATAAAGTAAACCATATAATACCCAAATTTATGAGTTTAAAGACAAAACCTTGAAATTAGTGAATAGAAATAATCGAAATGAATACTTGATCAAATTTTAAATTACAGCTAAAACCTAACAATATTATAACAAAATGGTATTATGCCAATTACTTTGCAACTTGATAGAGAAAAACACATTAGTGTTCACTTAAATGTTGTTTATACCAAAATGGACCGAACCAAATCAAACGATCTAACTGACCAAATTGTGAACTGCTCTCTAATGATGGTTATAGTTTAGTATCATAACTGATTTTGTGGTTGAACCTTTTTCAACTAGTCAAGAATTGGTAAATGTAGTAGTTTTACTTAAACTGGCTAGCAATATTTTTTTTTTTTGGTGAACAAATGAAGTGATTAATTTTTTTCCTAGAAATAAGATTAAAAAAAACTAAGGCTTAAGGCTTTAATTTCTAAATGAATAGTTAGTGACCCTATGAATTTGGAGATACCCCAGCCACTACCATTGATTCAACAAGTCATTACCCAACTTTTCTTCAACCCCTTCATCCTTCATCCTTCGTTGTCTATTCCTAGGTAACTGCCACTGCTATTCGTCCATCAAGCTTTGTCGTCTTCTAGTTTGTTCATCCTCCATTTCTTCGCAATTTGAAACATTAAATTTTAAGATCGTTTGTACTAGAAGATACAGATTTCATTTTGCTTGCATAAATTAGTGAATTTTTGTAATTTAGATGTTTGTTTCATAGGGTTTTTACTAGTAAGTAATTGATTTGGTTTTTTTTAAAGAAATTTCCTCTTGTATATATAGTCTTCTAACTCTTCAACCAGTGTTTTAATTCTAACATTTTAATGTACTTTTCACCCATATAATATTCTAAATTGGATTGTTTTGTACGATATGTCATCATCTCTGCATTGGTGCAAGTGAGACTTAATTAGTAGTTGAGAAGCATACAATCTATTAGAAGGAAAATCTAATCCCATATGGGAGCATTGTGAAATTTGTTATAATAATGAGAGAAGGAAAGCCTTAAAATATCTATATTGTGGAAAAAAAATTTAAAGATGGAAGAATACATTAGGTTAAAAAGCATATTGCTTAGAAAAAGGGAGATTCCTTAGTTTTGTGTTAAAGTTCCTTATAAGGTTAGATACCGATTGACAGAGAATTTGCAACAAAAATTATGGAACCAAGAAACGAGGAAATGATTAAGAAGAAGTAAAGAATCCATATAGGCCTAGTGTTATGCAGCTTGATGGAAGTATAACCAGATTTGTAAAAATTACGTACTCTACTAGCTTTAAGTCAAGTTAAAGGGAAGGAAAAGGAAACAGATCCTACACAAACGAAAAAGAGAAAAGCAAGTGAGAACATAAGCAATTACTTTGCTCCAAGTACTACTTCTGAGCTCAACCTTCAATTAAAAGTGCTTTTACAAGTAAAATATATATATGTATATATATATATATGTAATATAATATATACATATATATATTGTATAATATATATATTAGACAAGGCTGATTTGGTTATTGCAGGATTCGTTTATGATTATTGTATCTCATTTAATTGCATAAATTAAGTTTATTATATGATGTTGCAACTATGGTCTAGGTTATAAAGGGCCTAGTTACATGCTATTATAACTAAATTATTATATGATTAAAAAGAACATTGAGTTGTTAGTTGAAGCGTGTAGGAGTACTTGGAAGAAACTAGTTGTCTATCATGGCTGATGATTTGGGCAAGATCAAAGAAATAGCAACTAATTAATTTTCTTGTGTATTTTCCAAAAAGAATTAGTTTTGGCAGATTTATGGATGCATATGATGTTGTTAACGACGCTCAAACACTGTTGCAATCTAATTTAGTGAGTTGGTTGAGTTAGTTGAACAAGTAATGTGTTGTTCTTCTGGTCACTAATAATGCTACTAAGTACAAAGCTACAGAGAGATTGTTAATGGAAATGTATCCATTAAATTTTGGTCTCCTGTGCTGTACATTTGTTAACCATGATTTTAGGAGATATTGGCAAAATGGAATTTGAGTACCCTGGCGAAAAATGCATCTATAGTAACAAAGTTTGTCTACAATCATGCATTCTTACTAGCAGGTTAAGGAAGAAACAAGGGTGGACAAATAATTATAAGTCCTAGGCCACTCATTTTGCAACAACATTAATAAGGCACTGAGCATGAATTTACAAACTTTAGTAACTAGTAGAGATTTTGCATATTCTAGATACTATATGGGATAGGAAAAGTAATATATTTTGGAAGTGTGTTGGATACTAAATTTTGGAATGAATGTGGCATTATTTCCAAATTATGGCTTCCAGTAATACATAATGTTGAGAAATAGTGATGCTGATGAAAAGCTTTTCTTAGTTATGTGTATGATAGCATGTATAAGGCAGAAAAACTATCAAAAGGTATATTCCATGAGTAAAAAATTCTTTGTAGCCTAATTTCTTTTACTATCTATACAAGATTTTTTTAGTTCTGACAGCATCTTCTAAATACCTAGCCATTTCTAAGTGGCTACATTTCTTTATCACATTTTTTGTGTTCTTCTCATACCTCCCTGTGGCTTTTTAAATCCACTTAGCTTGGGCAATTTTGGATGGACATTTCAATGCCTTTATTTTAAACAAAGTTTGTAAATATATGGTTCTATCAACTAAGTCATATTCCTAAACTTTCCTGATGAGATGTTGGGAATGTAGTTGGGCTTCTTAATTGAAACCTAGATAAGGTAGCTTATTTGCAAAGGGTTCCAATCTTTCGATCGCACTTTGTCTAGATGTCTAAGCGCTACCTTCCATGTCTTTTATATTATCTCCAATTGTAGTTCATTTGTGTTTTATTTGCTCTTTTTATCCTTGGTTTAACATCAGGTTTTCATCCTTGGTCTCCATTCCTCAAGCCCTTTGGTCTCCATACATCCTTGAGGCTGTATTCCTAAGTTGGTCATTTATTTATAGTCTATCTAGGAAATGGATTAGTGGTCTAAACCATATTTGAAAGGACACTTTTAGTTAATTTGACCTTCCTTCCTTCAGAGATTTCTATATAGAATTTTGGAAGACCAAACATTTGGTAGTAAAAATGATTAAAAGAGTTGTACACTTCAAACATTTCTTGTTTTTGACTTCCACTTGAGTTAGGGATACAATGGCATATGGCAACCTGACCTAGTTATGGTAATCAAAGATTGATTGGCTATGTTGATATCAAACATATAAGGTTCCTTTGCTCCTAAGCCGATCTTCTTTCCACTGAGCTGATCTTAGGGCTAGGTACATATAGGTTGAGCCTTGAATGATTTCTACATGCATTGATCTCGCTATCTTCCTTCTCTAGAAATTCATCACCCATATTGTATCCTAAATATTTTTGCCAAAGAAATGATAAGAGGGCTTCCATTAGTTCTTGTTAATATTTTTCCTCTATTTAATCTTTAACCCTCTCACTCATTGAGGATGATCTTGGAAGCAAGTAAAAATTGATCGACAAAGTTTGCCAAATTAACCAATCCTTTAGAAAATGATGCATCCCTTTTATGGTCAGCTTTGCATATTGACTCTCTGGTAGAGGTGGTTAGCACAATTTTGATTTGATTTCACAAAACTCTCCGAAATAGTCTTCCCATATGTTCATTCAATCTTTGATTGATTTGGTGAGATTGGCAATAAACATATTTTGGTTGGCTTACAAAAATAATCATGCATTAACATTTCCATTTCAGCCTAGTGCTAGATAGAAATTTGAGGTAAGTTGGCATACAATTTATGAGCTAGCTAAGTGAATGATAGTGGGAACAAAATGTAGTTTATAATACTAGTTTTGTCACATCCTCCACTTTATATCATGAATTAGCTAATGTTTTCAACAAGGTTTGCTTGTTTTCCCTAAAGAACATTGAGAATATGGTACTTATAGCCCCTTAGTAATTATATCATCTTGAAACAATCCAATACAAGTTTGTTTCTGTACACCTACCTTTTGTTCATTTTGAGAATTATCCAGAAGTTTTCTAATAACATATGCAATTTCGATTTGGATTATTAACTACCGCAGCCAATGCATTAGCAAATGAAAAGGATGATGGCATAAGAAGATCTATTACAACTAGTAAGGAAATAGGTTTGGTGTAGTTGATGAATATGGGGCTAATATGTTTCCTATAAGGGGCTTCCTCCATGGCACTTGGCTATTGTTAGGGTGAATGATTTCACATTTCATGCCCATGCTACATGGTTAAAATTGTTCATCATGTTCATAACAAGGTTTATATGCCTAGGGTCCTAATAGGCTTCCTAGTTATGTGTACTTGTTCGTATTGCAAAGGACTCGCCATGTTGTTTACAAGCCTTTATCTAATACCTAGGGCTTGCAACTGCATGTGTTAAGGGATTGCCATGACATTAGGCATTACGATAAAGTTAGCAGCCTGCCATTGACATAGATAATGACCTTGACTTTTTGGCTACTCACAAGCCAACTATTGCTATATATAGCCATGTGTGGTTTGTCAAATTTAATGATTAGCTGTGCTAATGAAGAGTAGATTCATTGAAGTTGAAGTTTGCTGACCTGTGGTCAGTCCTGAACATCAGGATACATTCATTAGCCTCTCAAGCCTCCTTATCTTTATATTTTTGAATCCATTTACCCACAGAGTCTCATAATTCAGCAATATGTTGAGATGAAAAATAGTAGTTTGTCATTTGCTTCGTATGTTTGTATGTTGCATAAAATAAAATAGGCAACATTAAGGAAAATTGTCCATTGTGCATCGATTTTGCCAAATTGCTCCGCACCTAGAACTGTAGGTGGGCTATAGAACTTCCAATAGTTGGTATTCCCTAGATGTCGGGTTAGTATGAGCTGCATAGGAAGTTTTCTAAGGATGAAGTCCATGTTGACTGAATGTCTGGTCCTTAATTCATAATGGGTCAAGTAACAAAATAGTCCCTGTACATCATCAAGAAGTGCCAACCTGAATCATAGGTTCTCACAGTGCACCAAAAGGATGTTGGTTCCAAAAAAGGCTAACCACTTAGCGGATAGGCTAGCCTTTGCACTCCCATCATTGTTCCTTTAAATTTTGTCAGAGAAGCCCTAAGAGGGAAAAACTTGCTCCTTGGTATGGGTCTTTGAAGATTGTGAGGAAGACAAACCTCATTACCAAAATAAAAAGAATAAAAAGAAAATGATAAGAATGGACAAAGGAGCTTCATCTAAGATATAATAGTGAAAAGACATGCACAGTAGAATACAAAAACATGAGACGAAGAGCATTTCGGCAAAGTAAAAAAAAAGTTGAAATACATGAATGTCAAGAAACTAAAAATACAATGACAAAGCACAACTAAATGCTATAGTAAAGACATGAAATACAAGTTGAAAACTAAAGAAAAGACATGAAATAAGCTAAAATACAATAAGAAATAAAACTAAAAATATTGTGAATGTGTGTTCTTACTGCAATCTCTTTCACTTATCTGCAAAGTGGCGACTATATTTAAAGCTAGGTGAGCAAAAAGTGTTAAAAAACCAACCAAACCTTAAGTTGAACCAAACCACACTAAAACACCATTCGCCTTGTAAAAAGTTAAAAACTTAACTGGTTTACTTTGTAATAAAAAGTTTACTTATACCAATTTGCAACCAATTCGATTCAAAATATTTGACCAAACTAGAGACATAATATCATTATATATTTTTTCACCTCTAAGACAGCCAAAATCACATTCAAAGTCACAGAACCAATCCCGAAATCTCTGAATCCAATCACGCCGCCAGTGGCACTTGAATTGGGAATTTAATTCTTACCTTCTCTTGATGCAGGTGGCACCTTGCTCGAGCGTGAAGACCGTTGTTGGAGTTCTTTGCAAGTGGTCGTGGCAACTTTTTGTCGGGTGCCGATGGCAAGGGTGGGCTTCCTAACGGATACCGCTGGTTCAAGAAGATTGACAACCTTGCTTGTCATTGAGAATGTTGTCGTCTCTGCATGGCAAGGACATGAACGTGAGAGGAGGACACCTTGGAAGTCCTCTTTTGAGAACTCGAGCTCCAAGGGCTTGATTGGAGCTCAAGATACGAGGTCTTCATGAAAATCAGTATCGGCTCTGTGGACTTACCAGAAGAAAATCAGACGGAGTTAGGTTACAGTGACCAAAATTTACGAGTCAGGTGCCGGAAGGCAAACTATGGTGGGATAATTAGAGTTTGGGATTGGGGGAGAATAGAATGTGGAGTGGGTGGCAAGGATGGCAGGGGCAAGAGGGGAAAGGAAGAGATGGAAGGGGAGGAGGAATGTTGATCGGTGCCGCCTTGACCAGGCATGGTTAATCGAATTTTTTTAATGATTTTGAACCGGTTAACTCTTGGTTAGTAGAACGCTTAACCAGTTCATTAAAACCACAAATCCGTTAAGTTGAATCACAAAACATTTTATTCGTTGGTTTTGGTTTTTTTCTTGTAAAATAAAAAATGGTCAGTTTGATTTTTTTTGAACCATATTTCTAATCAGTTCAATTTTGGTTAATTGTTTTTGAGAAAACACACCATGGACAGTCTCTATTATAAAGCTTTGATTGGTCTCGATGGTCCCTTAACCTAGGTAGACATTTGTGTCTTATTTATAGGCCAGTACTCATGTTTAGAGAGTCTCATCTCTGTTCAATCTTTTTAACCCATCCCACCTTGTAAGCATTTCTAGTTAAGAATGTGCAATTCATATTTAACTCTAAAACTCAATTATTCTTCACTAGCAATGCAACTAAGGTATTTGTGCATTGGCATATCCTCACAACTAGCACTAGTTGGGGTCTATGATCACCTTAGCCTATGCACGATTTTGGCTTCTTGTGTGTGTAAGATGATGCATTCACCTTCTTGCAAATATTTGAGCCTAATTTTATGTTCAACTTCAATCAGAGTAAAAAATTTAAAAATATCCCTTTCAAAAATATACACGCAAATATAATTTCTTAAACTAAAAACAATAAAATCACATTAATGATAAAGTCGATCTTATCATAAATATCAAGCGTGTTAACACAACTTTAAGACTTGAATGCTGATCAACACTCAAAACAAACACGTGGTAAATTTACATAAATTTCCTTTTGTAAATAAACACGAATATAAGTGTTTTAGATATAAGCAAACACATGATGCCTTAAATGATACGGCCGATTCTATATTAGAATGCCAAACAATATTAAAACAATTTTAATACTTAAACGTGATTCAAACGCGAAACAAATACGAATGTATTTTACAAAAATTCTTTTGTAAATATACACGCCAAATTACAATTTTCTTAAGATAAAGCAACAAAATCACATAAATGACTAAGTGATTGCGATACCGTGTCATAAATGGCACATAATAAAAGCTGGACTTTAGTTAAAGACTTTGAAACGTGGTTTGAAATGCAAATTGCAAAACAAAGCGGTGTATAAAATGCACTCGACCTGGGAGTAGAGTGGAGGGACTGGGAACAGGACGTCTCAGCATCAAGAGCCTCAAAGGCTCACATATCACATCCGCACAAGTCGCGGTCACAACACACACTACGGAAACCCAAGGCGTGGCGTCGGATCTCGATCGCCGCAGAGATTCATCGTCCGGAGGCGGAGGCGGAGGCGGGCGGCAGGTCATATGGCTTTTCTCACCCGTCGCCGTCAGCACCCTCACTCCCCTCACACTCTACTGTCTGTTCGCCTGCTGCCTCCACTGCCCTCGCGAACAGGAGAGTAATGCTCTCTCACTCATCTAATCTTCCTTCTTCACTTGTGAATCTGGTAGGACTGCACTTTGAAGTTCGGTTCTTTGGGTTTGTCAATTATTCTGCATCTGTTCATCTGATTGACTTTGATCCTGGTGTTCTATCAGTTTCAGTCAAAATTGCATTTCGTCATTTTAGTGACTAAAGGATCAATGGGTCACACTTCACTTCTTGGTAATGTTGAATTCATGCTTGTTGGTAATTACTTTAATTCAAGATTTTTTTATGACCTGATCTGGGTGTTATCCTGAATACCCTGTTCCAGAGGCCTCTTCTATCACATATTTAATCAAAGAAACCCTATACGGTCATGATATGGTTGAAAAAAATTTGATAGCTCAGAGCCATTATGAAGGTTCATTGATCGAATTTTTGGTTGAATAGATGCAAGAGGATTGATTCAACGCTGTAGTCTCACCTACAGGTCTTGTTTATGAATCTAAGGATGAGATGAAATCCATTTGTTTCTTGTAATAATGTGTAGAAGATTGGTTATGTCCTGAGTCTGAGCCCACTGGTCTTTGGATGTTTTTAGCAGAACTGTCATTGAATCAGGATGATCTTCTTGTTACATACGTTTTGTTGAGGAGCTGATAGCTTTAAAGATTGAGTTGTAATCGGTGTCAATGACTTTATTTAATTGTCATCAAAATTATAATGTAAAAGAACCTCTTGCTTTGTTGTAGTTTCTGTTCATGATCATTTTTTCTTTTCAATTCCATATTCTAGCAAATCAAATAGATATGGAATCTTTAGAAATTTTATTATATGAACATCTGTACATCCCCTTCTGTGATTAACTTGAATGTTGCAATGTTCTAATCTCATGTATGTGTTGATTCCTTTTATTTCAGACTTCTATCTGAGTTACTTGGAACGTCACAAGCTTAGTCCCTTAATGGCTGTTCTTCCACAACAGCTATCGATTGTTAGCCAAGGTAATCTAGACTGAGTTAATCAATCGCTTGATGGTTAATAGGCCCAAATAATTGTGGAGTATGTGGACTGATGTAATTTGTTGGACTTAATGTTGCTTGGAGAATGCATATCAAAATAATTGTTAGTTGCTTTCCAGTCCTCATGCTTGAGTCAAGTATGTGTGGAAGTTTGTTTTCAACCATGAATGCTTAATTACATTGCAAGAGGAATATGAAATGTGTTTTGGCAGATTCATAAGATAAATGTATAATGTGCTATGTTTTAAGTAAACATGGTCTGTTATTTATCCCTTGGTTAGTCTGCAGCATAATTCTGAAAATGGATATAATACAATTTGATTATGGAGCTATATCCTTGTGATTTTATTTGTATATACCTTTAATACAATGATGTTGGAACATTTTATGATTGAGCAAACAGATGAGCATGTTAAATACTTAAATGTGCTTTTTTCTTAGACTTATTAAGAAATGATATTTTTGGTCTGGTTCTGATTTCATAGTTTTTATTTTTACATTTGACTTTTTATCCCATCCTTTTTTTTTGTTTCATACACTTTGAAATAAGATTCTGCATCCAACACGAGTTGCTGTATGAATTAGGATCCATGAAGCATAAGTTTAGGCTTTTTGTAAATATTCTTGAGATTAACTTTTGGTCTATAAGAGTGAAGTAATTTTCACTTTTATGTTGAATTCAAAAGTTATTATAAGGGACTAGTAGATTATATGCCAACAAATTTGGTGTGAAAGCCGATTAGTTTTATTTATTTTTGACGCACTTTTTTTCCTCTTTTTATGGAGATCTACCTATTTTTCTTTTCTGTTAGGGGGTTGAGGATGGATTTTTGCCTGTTAGAGAATAAAATTGGCTTGTGGACCTCCAATGACACAATAGAAATAGTGTACCTGGTAGTAACAGATAATAGCGTATGAAAGGCTGAAAGG
>NSJW01000230.1:0-192207 GCA_019955255.1 Castanospermum australe | reverse complement strand
TATTCTTATATTTCAATCTTACACCTTTTTACGTATACATAACCTCAATCATAGTAAAGAAAAGAAATAAATTGAATATCTTTTCATCTTTCCCTTTTCTCTATCTTCTTTTTATTATAAAAAATATGTAGAAATAACAACAATTATGTTGTTTTAATTATTTAAAACCAGACCCACAGCCTTCCACACTCACATTAGTTGCCACCTTCATTTCGCAAGTCTTTCCAACTCCACCATCTCGGTAAGAAGTTTGTCTACGTTAGTAAGAAGTTGATTGTATAACCGTATGCCATCTCTGACTTTGTTTTTCAAATTGTTTCCATTTTCAAATAAATCATCACTCTTTTAAAGATTTTTCTTTAACATTTAAAAATCCCTAATCAAAATTAACCAACCCACAATTACTTTTTAGAAGAATTATGTGATTTGGACTTTTCATTATACATGGGAATACGTAAGCACTTAGAACAAAGTCAAAATTATAAATATTTTTATTTAGTTTCCATCATTTTTGTGATGATTTTAAGTTTTTTGTTTGCTGAAAGAGGTGATTTAAATATATTAAAGCTATTAATAATTTACATAATTAACTTAAAAATAATCATCTTAGGATGGATGTATCAGAAGTGTAGTAAGATTAAGTTTTTATCATTCTCTATACATAAATAGACTCTCAAACTTGACTTAGTTTGCAAATTCATTTTTCTTTTATTTTTATCAAAAATGTTTTTCCAATAATTTTTCTGCAAAAAATAATTATTAGTGGTGACTATTTTTCTAATAATTTCTATCACCATTCCGTTGTGAAACCCTCCGAGAACGGATATGACATGTATGTTTCCCATAAACATCAATAAACCAATTGTCCAGCATCCTTATAATAAGCAATTATCATCCAAGCCAAGGATCCATGAATCAAGAATTTTAAGTTCATTTGGTTACACACAAAGTGCTGTCAAAATGGCACATCTAAATCTCCACTCTATTTACATTGCCAACTTCAAACACTACTAAAAAAAAAATCATTTAGACATGAAAATTGGACACAGAATATACACGGAACATATGACCTAGACAGGAAAAAAATTTTAATGTTCATAGATGGAATCAGACATTGAATTGTTCCATGTCTAAATAGTACTGTCTCTGATTCCGTGTCTAAGTATTTTTTTTGTTTTCTAAAAATTAAATTCAAATAGCGAAAAAGTTATGTATCTAAAATACCCGCCCAAGTCTTGAACACATTTTATTAATCGAATCAACTTTTTATTAAATGTTAATTTTTATATCAATTCATTATTAAAATTAAAAATTCTTAAATAAAAATTGAAGTACATTAAAAATTTCATAAAATTTTTCGATTAATTTTTCCTCAATTAATAATAAAGAAATAAAAAATTACTATTTAATTAAAAAATTTCTCCTATACAAATAAAAGAATTGAATGGTTGATACGGTCAAAGTAAGTGCAGTACAAAAACAAATGAAACCCCATCCACCTTCCTCGTCATTTAGTGGTGGACAAAACTAAAAGTGAAAAAAAAGCAGCACTATGTATCATGCGTAGGTGCACTATCAATTCTTAATGGTGCACTATATTTGACTTGGTTTCACTTTAGAATACACACGGTTCTTTAGATAAAAAAAAAAGAAAGAAATGACATTCTTTTCAGCATTTTAGGCCTACTTCAATTATATGGTTCTCGTGGAGCACAATATGAACTTTTTCAAAGTATGAAAAAATAAAATGTCACCGTTCTGATTGTTTTGTTTTAAAGTTTGTGACTTAAAAAGTTTTATCATAATGAGTATTTAAAAATTAATTCTTCTTCTCTTAACCAGTAGTGCCTATGATTTTTTGGTGTCTAAATATATGAGTCGTTAAAGGTGCACTATGATTTTTCAATTTTATAAAAATATATCGTCCATTAAGATTTAAAGTATTCGTTCTTAGACTTTTGAGTCTATTTTTAACTTTGACTTTCATAAAACATAACTTGGTGCTTTATATGTGGAATATGAAAAAAATAAAGTAAATCTGAACATTAATTTCGATTCACTGTTTTATATTTTCTAATTTAAGTGTTTTTCTTATCTTTAAATTTTAAGCTTTTAAAATATTTTTATTATAGTTAAACTTTTAGTAAATTCTTCAATCAAAAAGTAATTTTTTCTTACTATAAATTAAATTATTAGTTATTTTTAAATCAAAAAAGAAATAGTAGTTAAGCTAGTTATAGACTTCAATTACTTCAATGACTACTAACATCCTAAATCACTTCGGTTTTTGTTATTTCCATTTTCTAGGTATTACATTTTCTTAATAATTTGCTTGTTTATTTCATCAAAATTTAATTATTTAGTTAGTATGATATTTTTACATAACTTTGTAAATTTTTTAATCAATATTGTAAATTTGTATTCGTCTTACCCAAGCTATTACTTTTAGGAAGCTGGACTTGATTATAATTAATAAATTAAAAATTAAATTATGATTTATCATACTTTAAAATATTATGTGAACATACAAATTCAAATCATGTAACAAATCAGTTTGACGATCATTTACAAAAACATCAACTATAATTTGAAGATTAAAGATATTAGATCAATTAGATGAGATGGATAGCAATGTTTAATTAAATGTATCACTAAAAAAAGATAACATTTTTTATTAATTTGTTACAAAAATGAATGACTACTTTAAATTTGAAATGCATATGAAGCAAAGAATGTTATGCATTGCTTTTAATCGTATAAGGAAACTTGGTGTCAAAAATTGCATTACAGTTATTCGTGTAAAAAATTTCACGAAAAGATCAACAACTTCAAGTCTTTGTTGTAGTTGATCTGTCTAATTTTTGTTTTTTTCCCACTATGTGATTGATGCCCTAATTTTCTAACCTTCAAAAAATGGGTAGAAAAATTTAGAAATAAAACATCAAGTCTTTGTAAAGATTCAGGATAGACTCAGTCATTTTTTTTTTTGGTTTTTAAATTGCTGAAGAGAAATTCCAAAAAGTCATCCCTGCTTTTTGCAAGAAGCTTCTTCTTAAATTGAATTATATATTTTTTATAACTAAATTAAAATTTTATTATTCTAATCCATTGGATTGAAAATTTTCTAAATAATAAAAATTGAGTTGAATAAATTTCAATAGAATTTTAAAAATTAATCAGACTTCCATTTAAACTATTTAAAATTTTAATGTATGGCTTGGTTTCAAAAATATAAACAAATATCAACTATTAATATTAGATATTTATAAATTTCTGATTTATCTTAAATTTATTATGTATACTCCACTTTGAGAGAAATTTTACATAATTAAAAATGGCTGACTCGAATAAAACTCGATCCACAAGAAAAAAAATTATAATAATAATGTAAGTGTAAAAATAAACAAAACTTACTCTTAAAGTAAATTGAATTTCTACTTCCCAGAATAGATCTTCAATCCTATATGCATATCATATCATTCTCGACCCCTGGAAAAGATTAAATTTATGGATCGGTTTTAAATGGAACTGAACCTCAAATGAGGATACTCTTGGTTTATTATTTCACAAAAATCCTATATTAGTATCAATTTTTTTTTTAAACCTTTCTTTTAATAATAAAGCACAACACTAACAAAGTTTTTTTACTTTACAATATTGACAATTTATTGGTAGACTCCTTTCCTTTTTTTTTCAAAAAAGGAAATCTTTCAACTATGTTGGTTTGGTGGCAAAATCAACATTTTTTTGATTTTTTAAATTAAAACTAAGTTAGACAAGCTCTTTTGCCCTAGAACCCATCACCAAAGGTTTTTCGAAAGAACCAAATAGGAACAGTGATGTCAAACCAAAGAGTGAGCCCTATTCGACAAGGAAGTTAATTTTAACATGTCAGAAGAACGATGAAGGAAACAAATGTTATTCAATAAGGGAAGCTATCAATGACATTTGTCGACAAGGACAATAAGGGGTCTTTGACACAAAACCTTGGCAATACTTTCCATAAGTTTATTTGGAAGCTTCGATGCAACGGAGGCAGTTACATGATCAGTCAAATACAGTTATCCTGAAGGCATTCAAATTCAGTTTGAAATTAAATTGGAGAGTGAGTTAGAAAGTTTTAAGTATTTAAAATAAGCATGGCATGCATGTGTGACACTTGTCTGACAGGTGTATAATCTTAGGATATAGGCAGTTTCTTATTGTTTTGCCAATAATACTAATTTTCATAATGTAATAAAGGTGAGTTCTTGAAACATCCTATGCATCTTAAGTCCAAAAAACAAACGGAAAAAAAGGATCACTTCAAGTATACCTTCACACCTTTTCATTTCATATATTCTGAATTCAATACAATTTACTTTTCTTGCACATTTACTTTTTATTGTCAATTTACTTTCATCATTTCATTGTTAGTTTTATTTTCTTCCACTGTATTTTTACATTCATTGTCAATTTACTTATCTTGCATTCTATGCTTGTTATCAATGCATATTCTATCGAATCTGTATCTACATTTGAATATCATCTTTGATAAATTCTTACTTGAGAATCCACTTTGGAGGAGATTCCTTTCAAGAGTAAGAACTGAAATCATAATCTTGTCATCTTTGACAAGTCAAGAGGATTTGTTTCTCAAATGTGTTCCTCTCGTCGAAACTAGCGAGACAAATTTCCTGTAAACAATTGGCACACTCAGTGGGACACGTTAACTTTTGTCTTTCATGGTGCAAATTTCTATGCATTATGGAGTGGAACATTATTTCTGCGTTGTCAAATGTTCCGCAACTGACAATGTGGCAATGTTCAACGACAAGATTACTGCTAATATCGTTATTAATTCTATTGATGCTAGGGGGGTGTCAGAAGAGGCAAGGGATGCTCTGTAATCCCTTAGACAAAACCTACTATGTCCAGGGTCCCTAGTCCTCTTAGACTCTCATTGACGACAATTCCATTATCACAGCATGGGCATGCCACCGGTTTTAACCCCTACTAGTGGCATAAGAAGTGTCGACCAATCTAGTCTAGTTTCTACTCCACTAGAAGAACATCAAATCAACATACTCAAACCGCCCATATTTGCAACTCATGGTTGGCTACAAATCTGCCACCAACATAACTACAAACTAAGGCAGAGAACCTAAGTTCTAACACTCCTAGGCGTGGTATCTTCCCTGACAGCCAGGACCATTCCTGAAAACGTTGTCAAACAACTTAACCTTCTTTGCAATAGTTCGACAACAAATGGATGAGAGTAATCTTGACATGGTGCATATGAATATACTCAACAAAATGAAATAATCGTCAATTTCAGCCTTCTGATTGAATTGAACAAATAACACGTACAATACACTTGGGCCCGACAAGTGGTCAAATTGGCAGAAGGCAACTTGGTGGTGAAGATGTTACAAACAAAAAACCACCAATATAATGTTTGAGGGCAAACCTTTTAACATTACACCCACTTAAAAATAACTCAAACTCAGACTCATTGCGATTGGCAAGAGATGGAACAAAATAAGCTGCTACACTTGTTTCTATGGTTTGGTTCACAGATATTAGAGAGACCAATAAGTCACAAGAGAACAATTATAAAAAACAGGAGCATTCATTTCCGTCTCTAAAGTCTCAAAACACACAAATCATACACACAAACAATAACAACATTGTGGGAGGGGCGAGAACACAGTTTATTGATACAAAAAAATTATATTAACTACACGTGCACATCAGATTCTCGGAAGGTAAGTTTTTCTAAATCGTAAACTATTTATGTATATTACAGTGCTAGGATACCTGTCTAATATTCCACACCTTTCCTTTCACTTCTTCCTTTTCTCGTTGTTTCTTACGCTATTCCCTCTCACACTTGTCATCTGAGAACTGTCCTCCAACAAGCTCTTCCTTTGCGCAACAATACGCCCAAAACATCCTAAGGCGCACATGGTGCGAGAGGCACCTCCTAAGTTCTCGCCTCAAAAATTCTCATCGTAGAAAAGTACGTTGGACATCATCTATGCCTTGATGAATTCCAACACGTAGCTAGATATATGAGAGAGCTACTGAGTTAAATGGGAAAGGCTGTGGGTCTGTCAAATGTTAATGAGCCATGCTCAACAAAGTCCTCTATAAACTGAGATTATTTTCCCTAATTCTTTGAAACCATAATTCTTCCTTTATCACCTTTGGTTCTCTACTTTGAGGCCCAATTCATTTATTGTCCTTCAGTCCTTAAATCTTAGAGAGAGTTGACCGATTAGTTGTCATGAGATAAGTCCAATCATTTAGGAGATAATAGAAAGTCGACGCTGCACTGACTCACATCACTGGTTATTAGGTGGTGCTCGAGCATAAAGAGCAGGGTTAGGCTTACGTTTTTTAGATTCTGATGGTTATTTTCGAGTCGTTTTTTGTCTAAAAGGATTTTGAGAGGATATGCAAAATGTCTTAACATTATCCTATTTCCTCAATTATTCATAGAGGTAAGGTGAAAGCCGTTGTCACTAAATTGGTCCTGGATTATTCCCATTGATTAGATAAATTATGTGGAAAAGTGAGGAGCAAATATCTACGGCAATTTTTAGATTGACTATAGTTTCTGCGATTGTGGAAAATATAGTAGATACTGTGTACCTATAAAGGTTGTAGAGCTCGAAATATGGAGATTAAAGTGATAACAATCATGTGAGAGCTCGCAAGACTCTTCATATTATGAAAGAGACTCTTATATCTAACTAAGAGAGAGATTAAAGGTGTAGGCTTTATGTTGAATGTGTGTCGCACAGAATGATAGGATTAGTTGACTCGATAAACAAATTGGTAAATAAATTCAAACAGAATGTGCCTTATATGAAGGTAGGAAAAATTAAAGAAGATGGATTACAAGAGTGGAGAGTAGACCAATTACGACAAATAATATTGGCACCTTTGTTCTAAGTAGCTCTAAAGCGCAATAATATTAAGAGAGCAATTCAATAATACAATGGAAAATATATCTCAATCTATGATTTGCATACTATTTCCATCATCAGATAAAATATTTATTTAAGGTTGACCAAATATTTTACTATAGTATAGGAGATAACTCTCAGTTGTCAAAAAAGATATAGACAATACGTCAAAATTATCAAAATCTCTACGTCTCCTTGGAACGAGGCCTTATCACACACTCATTGCAATGATATGTAACCCTATATTGGACTCTTCACATTAATTAAATTACACCAGATGCTAGCAGTCAAAAAAATATTCTTGTAGATATAATCCCATACTAATTGCAACTATGTAAAGCTCTATATGATTTAAAACCAGTAAACACAGAGTAAATACTCACTTTAATAGATTGTGTCCAATAGTATGCTACAGGGGGAGGAGAGTGTACATGTCTCTAAGTATAGTCACTCAAGTTAGTAGAAAGTGAGCTCCAGATCTTTTTAAGAAGCTCTATGCTCGCTGGTAATATTCCTTTCAAATGAAGATCTAATGATTCCTATAGCAAAATTGTATGAAGGGAGTTTGAAGTCATGCCCATTCACGAGAGAGTAACGAAAGACCCT
The DNA here is from genome assembly GCA_019955255.1 of Castanospermum australe. Taxonomy (NCBI): domain Eukaryota; kingdom Viridiplantae; phylum Streptophyta; class Magnoliopsida; order Fabales; family Fabaceae; genus Castanospermum; species Castanospermum australe. The sequence goes on along the minus strand of NSJW01000230.1, from coordinate 184,648 downwards.
TGGTACGTGAGGATTAAGTATCAGAGATAAATAATTACACACGTTTTAATATGGAGCCATCAATCATCCAAACGCAACTTCGAGGTAGAATAGTTCGCAAGATCTTATTGTAATCTGAATGCACAAATTAAATCTCGTATCGTAACATGGAAAAGCTCTTGGAAGGTTTACACTTCTGAGCAAACTTTGAACCAATTTTTACACTTCACCACTGCATCATAAGCATGTATATCTATGCAAATCATGTGGCTTACATGTGGTGCGATAAGCATTCACTATATATAAATGGGACACGAAAAGATGGGTCTTGTCTCTCTCATATGAGAGGAGATGATTTTTCTTTTTTAGAAACACCAAAGTTTTCAAGTCAACAAGGGTGCCCAGGGACAATGGAATCTTCTCTAAACAATTTACTATTGCTTACATCAAGAAACTCTAATGAGTTTAAAGGTTACCAACAATCAGGTAATTATCTTTTTAATTGATTATATGACAAATCTAGTATGGCCAAGTTTGTAGTTTTGCTTTTGTCACACAAAAATGAAAACTAAATCTAAAATTTTATTTTTTGGAGAGATGCAGCTTTGATGCCTGTAGCAAAAATGATGGTAGTACACCCTCAAATTGATTTGAATTCAGAAATATAGATGATCTGTAAGTAAGCCTAAGTAGTATGTTTGGCATTGTAATTGGTAGATTGTTGTGTGAGATATCCATTGTACTTATATATTGTAATTTGTTCCAAAACCACTCTAGTACAGAGTCAATAATCCCAGCATTAGATATATTTAGAGTGTTCAAGTAACTTTGAGTTTGTAGCCAACTTGGAAAACTAGGACCTAACTTGCAAGATGCTAGTCGCAAATATTGTAATTGGAAAGGAGGAACCCAACTTGTGCCAATGTTAGAGACAATGAATTAACTGAAAAATCTAACCTGTTTTGTTGGGACAGATTAGTGAGATGTGATTCAGTGACATCACTCTCCAAAGAATTCTCATCTACGTACAAAGACTCCAACTCAGCTATCAATTCGATGCTTTTAGGTATTTCTCCAATTAATTGATTATTGGAAAGGTATAATCAACTCAAAGATGAGAAAATGGAAAAGTCAGGTAACATTCTAGTGAACTGGTTACTAGATAAGGTGCACCTTGAAAAATTCTAAACAATGCTTGAAAGTTCTTAACTCAAATTGTTATTCAAAAGACACAATTTCTGCAATGTGCGTATATTACCCAAGAATGCTGGAATCACTCCTTGCAATTTGTTAGAAGAGAGATAAAGACATTCAAGAGAGTTCATTATGTTGCCAAAACCATTTGGAATGGGATTTTCTAACGAGTTACGATCAAGATAAAGTTCATGAAGATTGATGGTGAAGTTAAAAAGCCAGTGGAATATAGCCAATGATTTCAATTGATTCCAAGAGAGATCAAGGATGACAAGAGATGAATAATTCATATTGGAAGCAGATGGTACAATAAAATTGTTGTCCAAAAGACTGCAGTTTTGTAGATGAAGCTCTTGAAGTTTGGAGTTGAAGATGAAATTACCTTGGAATATTGATGATGTCAACTTATTATAAGAGAGGTCAAGAATCACAAGAGAAGGAAAGCTAAGCACCACTGAAATGTTGATGATGTTAGCATATTATAACAGAGATCAAGGAGGCTAAGAGAAGTGGAGATGTTCGAATGTGAATCAAACAAAGAAAGAATGTCAACATTTGAAAAAGTACACCCACTTAGCCTCAATTCTCTCAAGTTTGGAAGAATCTTACCGATTGCTTGCAACCAATGATGAGAATAGCCAAGATTATGCAAAGTCAAGATTTGTTAAATAAGAGAGACTAGACAGACACTCTGCAGTATGATTTTGGTAATTGATTTTGAGATCATAATTGCCACTGTGCTTAAGAGACCGCAACATATGAAGATTCCAACCCTGGAAAGGGATTGTTCCATCAAGATTATTATCTTTGAGATTTTGCAAGATTTCCAAGTTGACATGGGATTGCTCCTTCAAGATTATTTCCTTTGAGATCAAAAAACTGCAGCTGTGAGAGATTTTCAAGTTGATTACGAATCCTTCCAACAAAAAATCAGAATGAGAGATTGAGATATCTTAATTTGGTGAAGGATCCCATGAGTTTTGTAATGTGACTATCCCATAAATAATTGTAACTGTGGTCCAAATATTCCATATTTTGCAACTCAATCAATAAAGTAATATTGATTACACCTCTCAAATAATCTTCATTTGAAGCACGAAGATCAAGAGTATGTATTTGACCTGTTTCATTGTTCCATTCAACTCCTTTCCATTTGCAGCAATCTCTTTTGTTCTCATCATCTCTCCACGTAGACAGCATGCTAGAGTCTTCTATAAGGCCTTGTTTGAACTTGAGAAGTGCTTGTCTCTCCCTCTCTATGCACTTTACTTCACTATTTGTTTCCCAGTTGAATCCAAGAATGGATCCTGAAGTTTGCAATGAAAGCATTAGTAGAACACGAAAAATTTTGAGAAAATAATTGGTCATTATAATTTTTGTGAAAAGAAATATCTTCAATGCAATGATAACCTTCTTTAAGAGCTAAACAATAAGGACGCAGAATTATAACGAAGCTTTCTCTTTACTTGGGATGTATCAAAACTCGAGTTTGTATTTATAGCCTATTTAATGACTAACTAAAAAAAAAAGGATTTATTTTAATTTAAAAGAAAAAAGGAAGATTCCATAAAAGCAAAATGTGTATTTGTATTCTATTCAATTCAATTATTGCTCAGAAGGAAAATGCGTAGGATTCATTCTTTCGTTTTCTCTTTCACACTTCTCAAGTCGCATGTCACTTCTCTCTCTCTTTGTCTTCTCCATCACACATATAATCAAATTAGTATCCATCCCCAATTCTTGTCGCCAGCACCAACTCAGTCCACTTGTTGCCACGAATCTGGAAATTGTAATCAAAATTTTTAGGCTAGAAACAAATTCAAAAGTAAGACTGTAGCAAGAGTACTTTAGAAAGTCAAAAGCTTATGCAATACATCAATATATGACAAAAATCAAATTAAAAAAAAATCTAACAATCACATAAAAAGAAAAGAAAAATGAAAAAAAAAACTCTCATTATAATTTCTTACTATCTTGTTGGCAACATAAAATTTTTAAATTAAACAACTTTGTCTTACCAATAAAAATATTAATGTTTAAAATTAATTATACTGTTAAATAAAATCAAATCTAAATATTCAACTAATATCATATGAATTACATATTTATTTTAAACATAATCACGATATAACATATTGTCTATAGTATTTTATATACGTGCATTTCTCTCTTTCCCATTTCCAGTTGGTTTTTCCTTTTTACTCTCTTTTTTCCTGTCCAGAGTCACTCTCTCATGATGTAAGGCTTGAACCTTGCGTCGCGTGGGTGATGGAGGTGATCTTGGGCTAAATGGAAGTTTGATCTAGGTTTTTCTTTAATCCATGACATCCAGCAAGCTATTCAAACTCATTACCACTAACCCATTCCTCATGGCTTTGATCTAGAACCCTTTGATTATTTGGATTATTATTTTGAACTCTTTTTTTATTTTATTATATTTTGGGTATATAGTTAACTCCTGACGTATAGTCATTACTCAACTTATTCCTTGAAAATTATTTCTTGAAGTTAGTTTTAAGTAAAAACGTCACTTTTCAATAAAATCAAATTGGATATTCATTAAAGTTGAGGTAAAAATATATGTCAGGAGGTTAAGTAATAAAAATTTAAATTTCATGATGATTAAATGATAAAAATCTGAACTTCAGAGGGGTTAGGTGATAAAAATTCAAATTTTAGGGGAGTTACGTAATAAAAATAAATTTCAAGATAATAAATTGAGATAGGACTATATTTTAGGAAAGTAAATCATATTTTAACCTTTTATTTTAATATTTCATACTTTGTATTTTTATATTTTTCTAATTGAACAAAATATACTGTTCACATAGGTCATATCAAAATTTTGTTCAGAATGTAACATAAGATGTTAACAACCTTAAAAATTCTGCAACTTTATTCTGTTCAGTAATTTTTGAATAATAAAAAAATAATAGTTTATATCATTTTCAACATAAAATTTAACATTTGATTACAATATTTATCTTACTGAGAAAACTTAATTAATTGATTCAATATATTTATCTCATATTGAATCAAGCGCTTGCAAGAAATAATTAGCAAAATTGATTGGGGTATATAATATGCTAAAGTTTGTGCTAAAAAATAAAAGATTTGAGGATTATTCAATTTAACTTAAAATTACAATGAGGATTATTATCATTGTTATTATTATTGTAATCCATTTATACAGTAACAATTAAAGCATTAATATTACAGTACTTAATTTAATTAGTTAAATTGCACGATAGACTTACTAAAGTATACTTTAATATTTCCTTTCCCTTTTATTGTTCAAACAAAAACCGCTCACCATTTGTCCTTCTTCCCTTCGACTGTTTTTTATAATTTAAAAAATTAAAATAACATTCGTACAATGTATTTAATTTTTTAAAATATTAAAAGGAAACTTAATATTATCAATTATAGGAAAAAAGCACTGGTGCCTAACTAAAAGTGTAACAGGATGTCCTTTACATTTTAGTATTTTTTTTTACTGGATTATTTCTTTAGAAATTATGTAGATTTTATTAGTGATTGGAATTCTAATTAATTAGTCTAACCAACTGCTTACAAGGAAATTATCACTAGTTTCGACGAGAGAAACACGATTTGACAAACAAATCCTCTTGACTTGTCAAAGATGATAAGATTCTAATTTCAATTTTTACTCTTAAAGGGAAATACCATCCAAAGTGGATTATCAAGTTAAAGAACTTGTCGAAGATGGATATTCAAGTGCAGATACAGATTCAACAGAAATGTACATTGATAACAAGCATAGAATGTAAGAAAAAGTAAATTGATAATAAATGTAAAATGACAGTGAAAATAAATTGACAATGAAAAGTAATTTGAATATAAAAGTAAATGTGCAATAAAAAGTAAATTGTATTGAATTCAGAATACATGAAATGAAAAGGTGGAACGCATACTTGAAGTGATCCTTTTTATTCATGAGCGTATATGGGACTTAGGATGTATATATGTATTTTCAAGAATCTAACCTTTATTACATATGAAAAACTAGTATTTATAAGCAAATAAAAGAAACTAGCTATATCATAAGATTACAACACCTATGAGACAAGTGTCACACATGCTGCCATGCTTATTTTAAATACTTAAACTTTCTATAACTAACTCTTGAATTTGATTTCAAACTTGAATTTTGAATGCCTTTAGGATAACTATATTTAACTGAGTCTTGTATCTGCTTTCCTTGCGTCGAAGCTTACAAATCAACTTTTTGAGGAGTATGCCAAGTGTTTGTGTCAAAGATCCTTTGTTGTCCCTTATTTGACAAATATTATTCTACAGCTTCACTTATTGAATAGCATTGTCTCCTTCATCTTGTCAACGTCGAACGTTCTTTTGATATGTCAAATATAAACTTTCTTGTCAGATTGGACTCACTCTTTGGTTTGACATTACTGTCTCCTATGAAAACCCTATTGTGATAGGTTCTGTTGAGAGCCTATCTTAACTTAGCAATTAAAATCAAAATGTTGATTTTTGCCACTAACATATGTCCCCCAATATTTACCTTTTTGACGAATTCACAATTTGAGGAGAAAGGTAGATATTTAGTTGTTGTCAATGGATTGAGAAAACTTTATTGATGAGTCAAATTTTCCATACATATATTTAAATATTTAAATATATGGGAATATATCAAGCATTGCAATTAGTTTATTGGGAAGACCATTAAATGCCAGATTTTCAATTTCGCATGCTGAACGTCCCATCAAATCCTTTTTTCCTAGGGATCATTAGTACCATTACTGAACTGCTCTGAATAGCCTTAACCCGCACCTTTTGATTAAAAATTGATCAACATCCTAGAGCCTCCTCATTGGGGATATATATTGGGCCTATCCCATTTTTCTTTTATTTTCATGGTTTCCTTTACGTCAAAAATTCTTTCCGCCATTGAAACTCTGCAAGTTGCTTCCTTCTCATTTCTTCACCTCTTTTCTCCTTAATATTGCTCCAGTGGCCGCATACTCTTCTTTAACTCAAAGTTCCACTGCTCAAGTTGTTGTGAACACCCCAGTCATCTTTGTGTCTATGCAGGTGAAGAACGATGGACACTTTGTGTTCCCAAGCCCACTAGTCGAAGGCTCTGAACTCTGGAAGTCACGAGTACTAACTCCATTTACCTTGGGTGAAAAAACCCATGCTCTCCTTGATCCTTCTCTCACGAAACTGAAAGCCAATAGTTTCCATCATTTCTACCCTTCTTTGGCCAAACAAGAAATCCTTGCTTCTCGCGAGGTCATTTCGATTAATTATCGCAATTCCAAACTTAGATTGTTTAGGGCTAGTGCTCCAAAGCCTACCAAAGAATACCTGGCCTGATTGGATAGGGTTCAATCTGTCAAAACTAAATCTCAGAAAAAGTTAGGGATTTTTTTACCTCATCTAGTTCTCACGACACCATATTAGGCTGAATCCCAATATGCTTGTTGCATCGTTCTTCTTATGGAATAAGACTACCAACAATTTCCACTTTACTTATGGTATGATGGATCCTACCTTCTTCGACCTAGTGCTATGTCGGGGTTAAAACCTTATAGTCAGTCCGTTTCTCCTAACCTTCTTCATGAAGCGTCTATCGAGTTCGACTTCAGTCCTCTGTCTTATGGTCCTTTCATTGCTCATCACCATAAAAATTTCCCTTCTCTATCAGATGAAAAGCATATAGTCTTTTTGATTTTTGGTTGTGTAAGTCGAAGCATGCTCGTGTCAAGCAGCGCCTCCTAGATAAAAGCTCAAGAATACTTCCTAAAATCCAAAACAAGTATTGACACTTTTTTCTAGCTTTTTATTTTCCTTTTGACTTATTTGTCTTTTGACCATTTGTTTTGTCTACATAAAACAAAGATTGTTGCCCCAACCTCTTCTGTTTCAACCAAGGCTGCACCAACTGTATCATTGATACTACCTCTAGTTTAATTGACCCTAACAAAGTTGTCAAACACTCCTCTACTGCTAACCAAGGGAAAGCTCCTCCTTCTCTAGTCAAGTCAAACATAGGTTCACAACCTGATTATACCAAGTCTTCTTCCTCATCATTCTCCCAAGTTCACTCCAACACTTTGTCTGAGGGTGTCCAACAAGAGCCTTAATGCCTTCACTCACCTACTCGAAACCTTTATGAGTATCTTATTGAGAGTGATGTTGAAGGAGACTACCTTGCTAAGTTGGAAAGTATGCTTTCTGGTGAACCAGTGACTGCCTCCAAACTATTAACATTCCTAATGAACTTGACCTTCCTCGCATCAAAGGCCCAAATGTTGTAACTCTTCTTTTGAGCTTAAAGGACCTCATCTCCTAAACTCTCAACTATTTCAAGGAGAATGGAGATGGCTTTTGACAGCTGCACATAGTGCTTAAAGCTCTATTACAGGCAAAGGACTAACTTACTCCTCTTTTTCACTCTTGTCTTGACAAACTAAAAATTTCTCTTGATAGTTTTAAGCCACATTATCCACCCTCTTGTTAAGTAATTTTTGAACATGACAAGTTGATTGAGGCCAAGCCCTCTCTATCAAAGCAATTGGAAAATGCCAAAGGAGTCCAAGATCGCCTCGTCTCTTTGACTGGCAAGAATAACAAGCGTGTCGACCAAATTGAAAGAGAGATGGCTGACTTGGAGAATTGACTGAAGGCTCTAGCTGAAGACTGTAAGACTGTCAAGTAGCAGATCAAAAATGATCATGCTGAGAAGAAGCATCTGCTGGAAAATGCCAGTGGGTGTCGAAATGCAAGAGCATCATGCAGTCACTGACTGAATCTCAAAAGAACTATGATGCTGCTGTCAAGAAGAAGCAAATCCTTGATGATGAGTGGGAGGACATGAAAAAGGATTTTGAAGAATATGGCTTGTAATTTTCCTTTGCTTTTTCTTTATTATATTTCTAGGCCTTGTTGGCAAACAATTTGACGCTTTGACAATTATGGTTTTATTGACATGTTTGATATTTCAACTTTACTCATAGCTTGTTTATATTGCTTTAAATATTTGTCATTTACTGTTTTCACTATTTTGTCATTGTCTATATTACAAAGTCAATATGCATTCCCTGAATATACTTTGTCAATGCAATATAGTCCCTCCCAGTTTGAGGCCCATTTGCCAAACTTTCTATCTTGTTTATCGATAAGTAGTATTGATTTCCATACCAAAGCTTGACAATTTTTTCCTTCCGTCAAATAATCCCTTCAAATGCCATTAATTGTTCCTCATAAAGCTGATTCAATTCATCATACATAAAAGTCCAGTAATCTTCAATGGGCAACTCATTTTGCCTTAAAGTCCTTAATGACTGAATGTTGATTTCGACGGGGTAACATGGTGTCATGGCCATAAATCAACTAATAAGGTGTTGAGCCAGTTGCAAATTTTGGTGCATTGGGACATGCCCACAAAGCTTGTTCAAGAGTATTATGCCAATTCTTTGGCTGTTTACCTACATGCTTCTTTATCAATTAAATGATCACCTTGTTCATCGCTTCGACTTGCCTATTTGCCTAAGCATATTATGGTCTCGAAGTCAAACATTTTAATTTGTCTCGACTCAGCATATTAAAATGATCTTCTTCTTAGTGAATATTTCCCCTTGATCTATTGTCAAAGATGAGGAATTCCAAATCTAGATGTGATGTATGTTTGGACAAAATTAATGATATCTTGCTGTGTCACGTCTTTGAATGCTTTTGCCTCAACCTATTGGGTAAAATAATCCACCACTACCAATATATATCGATGACCTTTCGACAAAGGTAAATTAATCTGCCCAATCAAATTTAAGGCCCAACCTCTGAAAAGCCAAGATTTAACAATAGAGTGTAATTCATTGGTAAGTACATGTTAAATATGTCCATGCTTTTGACACTCTTGACAAGATTTGGCAAAGTTAAAGTGATCTTTTACCATTGTAGGCTAAAAAACCATTTGACAATTCAACATCCATTTCATTTTCTCTCCTGCTTTGCAGTAACCACATATCCCTTTTTGAATTTCAGCCATAGCTATATATGCCTGTGATTTACTTAAACAAGGGAAAAGATTTCCATTGACACTTCATTTATATAAAGAGTCCTCAATCACCACATACTTGATTACACGATATTTAAGTTGTCGACTCATATGAGTACTTAGGTCTTTTAAATACTCAATGATTGGCTTTCTCCAATCCTCTTTTTCGACATCTAAATCACATACCTCTTTCTCATCGATGGGATGTAAAATTTCTGGAATTTCAATAAATTTTGACAATATTGGTGTCAAAACCTTATAATTAGAAGTTATTTGAGGCAGTTCATTTATCTCATGGTTCATATGTCGAGGAATATGTCTTACAATAACTTCGTCGAAATCCACTAGTAACCTATCGACTACTGCCAAGTACTTCATCAAGTTAAAAGTCACACATCTATATTGGCTTGACAATTGTTGGAGTACTAATTGGGAATCTCCAATTATTTTGACAGTTCTAGCTTCTAATTGAATTAGTATTTCTAATCCAACAAATCAAAGCTTCATATTCAGCTTCATTATTTAAGTAAGTGTATTTGACTTTAAACATGAATTTGGTTGGTGTACCAGTTAGGGAAACAATTAAAATTCCTACACCTACTCCACCATGGTGTTGAGAGCCATCAAAATATAATTGCCATGATTTAAGCCCAATATAATTTGTTTCGACATTGATAGAAGCATGGTCTGTTAGAAAATCAGCTAGGACATAGCCTTTCACAGCTCGTAATGGGACATATTGTAGTGAGAACTCCATCAAACCTAATGTCCAATGCCCAATACATCCATGGATAATAGGCTTAGATAACATGTACTTTATTACATTTTTTCGAGATAGGATTAGTACATGGAATCACATTAAATAGTACTTTAACTTAGTACATGAAAAATAAAGAGACAAATATAGTTTTTTAATGGAACTATATCTTTGTTCAGCATCATTGAGTACTCGACTCAAATAACATGTGACTTCATTGGACATCATTTTCATCATCTTGTGCCAGTCTGCTCCCAATAGTGTCTTCTAATGGTGATATATATAACTTCCTAACACAGAGGGAGTCATGATTGGGGGATTTGTCAAATAGCTTTGATTTTGTCAAACGCATCTTGGTGACATTGCTCCCAAACAAATTTCTCTTCTACCTTTAGTTTGACTAATGGTGAGAACACTTTGATCTTTCCTGACAGATTAAAGATGAACCTCCTCAAAAAGTTGATCTTTCCCTAGAAAGATTGCAATTGCTTCTTGTTCTTTAGGGGTTTTGTTTCCAAAATTGCTTTAGTCTTGTCCTTGTCAACCTCAATTCCTTTTTTGTAAATTAAAAACCCTAAGAAATTGCTTGCAGCAATACCAAAAGCATATTTAAGTGGATTATTTTTTAAACCATGTTTTTTCATTCTTTCAAATGAATTTCTCAAGTCAATCAAATGTACTTCTTTGCTTTCTGATTGGACAACTACATCATCAATATATTTTTCCATGAATTTCCCCTTCGTGTCACGAAAGATGGTGTTCATGGCCCTTTGATAGGTTGCTCTTGCATTTTTCAAGCCAAATAGCATTGCAACCCATTCAAATCTCCCAATAGAACCAGGACATCTAAATTTGTTTTTGACACATCATCCTTATTGATAAAAATTTGGTTGTAACCAGAGTGACCATTCATGAAGCTCAAGACTTAATGACAAGATGTCGAGTCACTAAGCATGTCGGCTATAGGCATAGGATATTCATCTTTAGGAGTGGTTGTATTAAGATCTCTAAAGTCAATGCAGACTCTTCATTTTCCATTCTTTTTAATAACAGGAACTATATTAAAAATTCGTTCGACGTACCTAGCTATTCATATGAATTTTGCTTTGAGTAACCTCTCAACTTCCTCTTTAATCTCCAAAACTACTTCAAGAGTAAACCATTGAGGAGTCTTTTTTACTGGTGGACAACCTTGTCTGAATGGCAAACGATGTTCGCCCAACTCCTTTTTTAGGCCAGGTATGTCATTATAATCCTACGCAAAGCAATCTTTGAATTCTCAATCTAAGTTCAGTAGACTTTCTTTAAACTCACCTGTCAGCAACGCGCTGACATTGACTGGTATTTCTTTACCATCAACACTCAAGTTAATTTGTTCTAGAGGGTCTTGGACTTTAATCTTTTTAACATCTTCTTTAGTTGGAGACAATTTGAACCCCAAAGTTGTGTCATCATATACACAGTCAAAGATTGTATCCTCATTTGCACAAAGTAAAGGATTCGACATACCTTTTCAATCTTTCCAATTGACTCTGAATGCTATGAGTTACATCTCCTTCTTTGGCCTGACATAAGCTTCTTCCATCTTTTTTTCTCCACGGTCGACCTTAACTTCTTTTTGACTATCATTTAGTGCATTGTTGAATGCACTTCTGTTGGTCATATAGGCCTACAACCAAGCCATTCGGCTCGACAAACTCATGGATCCTCATCTTGGGACTGATTTAAATCAACCTTCGACACCACATAAAGTCCACTGTGGTCTATCACGTAACTCTCAACCATATCCTTGTCGAATGACTCATTTCCTTCCCACTTCAGTGGTGTATTGTTAGGATTATAAACTTTGAAGTCTACCTGAGTTTGTTGGAGGTAACAAGGGCTATCATTAATATTTATAGTTTCAACTTCCTCATTCTTTTTCCATAAAAAATCAGTTTCTGATGCACAGTTGAAGGAACTACCCCTGCTACAAGAATCCAGTCTCGTCCTAATAGTAGATTGTAGCTTGCCTTTGAGAGAACCAGTACAAAGAGGGTTGGTCTTTCAACATTCCCCATTTTGACATTCAATAACACTAGACCTTCGGAAGAGGATGTCTTACCACTGAAATCAGTAATAACCATATTAGTTAGAACTACATCTTTGTTAGCCTTACCTAATTTCTCCATCATTGCTCTAGACACCAAGTTGACAGCTACTCCCCATAAACGAAGACACGATTGACCAATTTCTCGTCAACATAGGGCTTTATATGTAATGGTCGAAGATGGTTTTTTTCATAGTCAGATGGTTCATTAAAATGAGCCACTTTGTCAGGTACTTCCTCTGACAATTCCTAAGTACCAGTCAAATCATCCTAGAAGTCATCTTCCAAAGGTTACACATTTTTAGCCTTGACCTCATAGTCCATTGGCAAAATGGAAATGACATTAATTGTAGCTTCATTACTAAAGATGACATTGAAGTCATCGTCAAAACTATTTTCAAAGTTGTCAAATTCCTCATCATCATCCTCATTGTTTGTCTCGACACTCACTCTGCCTCGACTCTTGCCTTCTTGTTTTTTGTCATAGCTAACTTACATCTTCCCATAGAGTTAACGCCTTTTGGGACATACTCCTGCCTTATTGAAGGGTATACAATCTTTTGACGTTGCCAACGTTGCCTTTGGAATTTTAACCAAAATGGTCCAGATGGTCCTGTATACCTTTGTCGAAACCAAACATTAGAGTTCTTAGGAAAATGATTAGCACACCTATTACTGATGCCTTTGTTTCACACGTTCTTTCTTTTGATAGGTTGGTAAACCATTGACTTGTTCTGAGCCAGATTTTTTATCTAAGTCTTGACTTTGACATTTGCATGAGGGACTCTAGTTCCTCCATACTTGTTTGATTAATGGCCGCTCGAGTCGAAACAAACAACAGGTTTAACCCCTTGCTTGGTTAACAGCAACTCTACTGTCAAACTTGAAAGTCTCAGCTCTATTGCCTAAGGTTGTTCCATTTGTGTAAACTTCTTGTCGAAAAGGGCTGAGCGTCTTGGACACAAAGTCACATCCCCATTTTCTTCCTACTTACGTTGCAGGAAACTTAGTAAAGTCTCTCCTATTATCAGAAAAGCATCAGTTTGGGACTGGTTAAGGCCTTCATTCATGTCAAGGCTCACTCCCACTATGTCATTATTCATACCATCAGTAGTGCCAACATTTATCATACTAATGGTCAAAGACTCCAAAGAACCAAGACCTTTTGGATTATTATCTACACCATTAGCAATGCTAACATTTATCATATTAATGGTCAAAGGTTTCAAAGAACCAAGAGCTTCTACACCATTATTGGCACCATCAATAGTCCCAACATTCACCATGTTGATGATTGATGGCTCCATAAAACTTGAATTAACTTCGAAAGGGTCTATGTCTACCTTCATGTTAGATTATTGCTTATTAGCAAACTTCAATCTGCCTTCTCTAATTGACTTTTGAATCAAGTCCCTAAAACGAACACAATTATTAGTGGTATAGCTAAAGGCATTATGGAATTTACAATATTTTTTGCCTTTAATTTATGAATCAATAGGAATAGTATGCCCTTCAGGAAATTTGATTTGCTTATCTTTCAACAGTACATTAAAAATTTGGTCAACCTTAATAATGTTATAGGAATAGTTGCATCTATTGACATATTCCATTTTATCTTTTGCTCTAGAAGGCTTTAGAGAAGGGCAAGCATATGGAGGTCCTACTTGTAACTTAACAATGTTTATTTCATTTTTGTCAACTTCCTCATCTCCCCATTCAACATAAGTCACCTTTTCTCTTTTGATAGGCCTCTTATGGCGTTCATGTTTTTCACTTTTCAATTGCTCAATTTGACATACTCTTTTTGCCAATTGAGCCATATCTAGAAATTGGTGATTGCCCAATTTCTTTCTAATGGAATAATCCAGACCATTATAAGACCTTTTCACTACTTTGACATTAGGAATAGGTGTAAAGCATTTGCTTTTCATTTGACAAAAACGACTCAAATAACCATCAATTAAACCTCTAACCATTCTTTTGACACTAATAAGTTAGTCAGAGTGACTTTCATTTCTCCCCTAAAGAATTATTCATGAAAACTCCTCTCTAGTTAGAGGCAAGAATGAATGGAATTGGGCCTCAAAGTAGAGAACCAAGAAAAAGAATTATGGTCAAAGAATTAGGAAAATATCTCATTTTAAGGTATTCATTTGACACCAAGTCTCCCTATTCCATTATATATCTAGCTACGTGTTGGATAGTAGATTCCCTACTTTCACATGAGAATTTTGACAACTTAGGAGGTTTTGACTCCCCTAGGTGTTTCTATTTGTTGGATCCAGTCAAGGAATGCTGACACAAAATAAGGTTGATTAGCATATCCTACATTAAAACCAAAATTGTTTAGAACATCTCGATAGCTTGGTTAATATTTTGATCAAGATGCCCCCCAAAGTTGTTTTGTTGAAAGTGTTGGGCTATATTCCTTGGATTTGGTCTCAATCGAAAATATGAACATTGCCATATTGCAACGCAGGGTTTGGTTGAATGTTAAAAGGTTGCCCTTCAACATTATATGGTGGTGTAACATCTTCACCACCAAGTGCTTCTGCCAATTTGACCACTTGTCGGGCAAGTGTATTGTACGTGTTATTTGTCAATTCAATCAGAGGCTGAATGACGATATTCATTTGTTGAGTAATCATATGCACCATGTCAAGATTACTCTCATCCATTTGTTGTCGAACTATTGCCAAAGAAGGTTAAGTTGTATTGACAACGTTTTCAGGAATGGTCCTAGGCATGTCAGGGAAGATACCACGCCTAGGAGTGTTAGAACTTAGGTTCTCTGCCCTTAGTGTTGTAGTTATGTTGGTGGCAAGATTTGTAGCCACCATGAGTTGCATAATATGGGCGGTTTGAGTATGTTGATTGATGTTCCCTTCTAGTGGAGTAGAAACTAGACTAGATTGGTCGACACCTTATGCCACTAGTAGGGTAAAACCTGGTGGCATGCCCCATGCTGTAGATAATGGAATGTCGTCAAATGAGAGTCTAAGAGGACTAGGGACCCTGGACATAGTAGGTTTGTTCTAGGATTAACAAGAGCATCCCTTGCCTCTTCTGACACCCCTAGCATCAATAGAATTAATAACGATATTAGCAGTATCATTGTCGTTGACATTGCCACCATTGTCAGTTGCGGAACCATTTGACATACGCAGAAATAATGTTCCACTCCATAATTGCATAAGAATTTAGCACCAAAATGAAGAACAAGTTAAACGTGTCCCACTGAGTGTGCCAATTTGTTTACAGGGAAATTTGTCGCTAGTTTCGACGAGAGAAACACGATTTGAGAAACAAATCCTCTTGACTTGTCAAAGATGACAAGATTATGATTTCAGTTCTTACTCTTGAAAGGAAATCTCCTCCAAAGTGGATTCTCAAGTAAAAGAATTTATCAAAGATGGATATTCAAATGTAGATACAGATTCGATAGAAATATGCATTGATAACAAGCATAGAATGCAAGATAAAGTAAATTGACAATGAATGTAAAATAACAGTGGAATAAACTAACAATGAAAGTAAACTAACAATGAAAAGTAAATTGACAATAAAAGTAAATGTGCAATGAAAAGTAAATTGTATTGAATTCAGAATATATGAAATGAAAAGGTGGAAGGTATACTTGAAGTGATCCTTTTTATCCGTTAGTGTTTTTGGGACTTAAGATGCATAGGATGTGTTTTCAAGAACTCAACCTTTATTACATATGAAAAATTAGTATTTATTGGCAAACAAAAGAAACTGCCTATATCCTAAGATTATACCACCTGTCAGACAAGTGTCACACATGCATGCCATGCTTATTTTAAATACTTAAACTTTCTATAGCTCACTCTCCAATTTAATTTCAAACTTGAATTTTGAATGCCTTCAAGATAACTGTATTTGACTGAATCATGTAACTGCCTCCGTTGCATCGAAGCTTCCAAATAAACTTTATGGAAAGTATGCCAAGTGTTTGTGTCAAAGACCCCTTATTGTCCCTTGTTCGACAAATGTCATTTGATAGCTTCCCTTATTGAATAACATTGTTTCCTTCATCGTTCTTCTGACATGTTAAATATAAACTTCCTTGTCGAATAGGGCTCACTCTTTGGTTTGACATCACTGTTCCTACTTGGTTCTTGTCGAAAAACCTTCTGTGATGGGTTCTAGCAAGAGCTTGTCCTAACTTAGTAATAAAAATCAAAATGTTGATTTTGCCACCAATACCAACATAGTGAAAGATTCCTTTTGCAACAAAGGAAAGGAGTCTACCAATAAATTGTCAATATTTGTAAAGTAAAAAACATTGTAGTGTGTGCTTTATTATTAAAAGAAAGTAAAAAAAAAATGATACTAATATAGGATTTTTTTGTGATAAACCAAGAGTATCCTCATGAGGTTCAGTCCATTTAAACCGATCCATAAATTTAATCTTTTCAGGTCGAGAATGATAATGATATGCATATAGGATTGAGATCTATTCATGGAGTAGAAATTCAATTACTTTAAGAGTAAGTTTTTATACACTTACATTATTATATAATTTTTTCTTGGATCGAGTTTTATCGAGTCAGCCATTAAATTATGTAAAATTCTCATAGTGAGTATACATAATAAATTTAAGATAAATCAGAAATTTATAAATATCTAATATAATAGTTGATATTTGTTTATATTTTGAAACCAAGCCATACATTAAAATAAAGTAGTTAAATGAAGTCTTGATTAATTTTTAAATTCTATGAAATTTATCAACTCAATTTTTATTATTAGAAATTTCAATCCAATGATTAGAATAATAAAATTTAATAGTTATAAAAAATATATATTCAATAGAAGAAGCTTCTTGCAAAAGCAGGGATGACTTTGGAATTCTCTCAGCAATAAAAACCAAAAAAAAAAAAATGACTGAAGTCTATCCTGAATCTTTACAAAGACTTGGATGATTGTTATTTTCTAAACTTTTTCTATCCCATTTTGAAGGTTAGAAAATTAAGGACATCAATCACATAGGAAAAAGAAACAAAAATTAGACCAGATCAACTACAACAAAGACTTGAAGTTGTTGATCTTCGTTGAAATTTTTTACACGAATATACTGTAATGCAATTTTTCGACACCAAAGTTTCCTTATACGATTAAAAGCAATGCATAACATTCTTTGCTCATTATGCATTTCAAATTTCAACGTAGTCATTTCTCAATCTTTTTGTAAACAAATTAATAAAAAATGTTTATCTTTTCTTAGTGATAACATTTAATTTAAACATGCACTATCCATCTCATCTAATTTGATCTAATATCTTTAATCTTCAAATTATAGTTGTTGTTTTTGTAAATGATCGTCAAACTGATTTGTTACATGATTTGAATTTGAATGTTCATATAATATTTTAAAGTAAGATAAATCATAATTTAATTTTTAATTTATTAATTATAATCAAGTCCGGCTTCCTAAAAGTAATAGCTTAGGTAAGACGAATACAAATTTACAATATTGATTAAAAAATTTACAAAGTTATGTAAAAATATCATACCAACTAAATAATTAAATTTTTGATGAAATAAACAAGCAAATTATTAAGAAAATGTAATACCTAGAAAATGGAAATAACAAAAACCGAAGTGATTTAGGATGTTAGTAGTCATTGAAGTAATTGAAGTCTATAACTAGAATAACTACTTTTTCTTTTTTTGATTTTAAAATAACTAATAATTATAATTTATAGTAAGAAAAAAAATTACTTTTTGATTGAAGAACTTACTAAAAGTTTAACTATAATAAAAATTATTTTAAAAGTTAAACTATTTTAAAGATAAGAAAACACTTAATTAGAAAATAGTAAAACAGTGAATCGAAATTAAATGTCAGATTTACTTTTATTTTTTTTCATATTTCCACATATGAAAAGCACAAAGTTATGATTTATGAAAAGTCAAAGTAAACAAAGTAGACTCAAAATGTCTAAAGAACGAAATTACTTTAACATCTTAATGGACGAGATATTATATTATAAATTGAAACAAGTCATAGTGCACCTTTAACGACTCATATATAGGACACCAAAAATCATAGTGCACTATGGATTAAGAACGAAGAATTCAATTTTAAAATACTCATTATGATATAAACTTTATTAAGTCACAAACTTTAAAACAAAACAATCAGAACGGTGACATTATTATTTTTTTCATACTTTGAAAAGTTCATAGTTGTGCTCCACGAGAAGCCATAGTAATTGAAGTAGGCCTAAAATGCTGAAAGAATGTCATTTCTTTCTTCTTCTTTTTTAAATCTAAAGAAACCGTGTGCTATTCTAAAGTGAACCAAGTCAAATATAGTGCACCATTAAGAATTGATAGTGCACCTACGCATGATACATAGTGCTGTTGTTTTCACTTTTAGTTTTGTCCACCACTAAATGACGAGGAAGGTGGATGGGGTTTCATTTGTTTTTGTACTGCACTTACTTTGACCGTAATCAACCATTCAATTCTTTTATTTGTATAGGAGAAATTTTTTTAATTAAATAGTAATTTTTTATTTCTTATTATTAATTGAGAAAATTAATGAAAATTTTATGAAATTTTATGTACTCAATTTTATAAGAATTTTTAATTTAATAATTGAATTGATAAAAATTAACATTTATAAAAAGTTATTCGATAATAAATGTGTCAAGACTTGCTAACACAGGAATGACTTTGAACTTACACCAATAAAAACAAAAAGAATGACCAAAGTCTATGAATCGACGAGGACTTGCATGATAGTTATTTTCTATGTTTTCTAACCTATTGTCCTGGTTAGAAAATTAAGGACATCAATCACACAGAAAAAAATAGAAAACAAAATGAGACCATCAACTATAACAAATATTTGGAGTTGTTGGTTATCGTAGTAATTTTTTACACGAATATAGTGTAACGTAATTTTCTAAACCATGTTTTCTTAACTATTACAAGCAATTCATAAAATTATCGGCTTCTTATACATTTTAAATTTTAATGAACTCATTTTAATGTTATTTTACAAACAAAACAATGTTTGCCTTTCTTCTTTTTTGAGCGGCTATTTGTAAAAAATTAAACTTGAATATTACTTTTAATGATATACATTCATATTACAAATATAATATATAATTCAATTATAAAAATATTACAAATATTACTTTTCTCATGTATAAAAATAAAGTCACATATATAAAAACAATATATAATTCATTTATTGCTACTCATGAAACGAAAAAAAAAAAAATTTAGTTTGCTATGCCAAGGATGACTTTGTACTTCTCAATGTCATTGAAATAAAAACAAAAAGAATGACTAAAGTCCCAGATTTATACAAAGACTTGAATGCTTTTTTTATTTCTTCTAAGTTTTCCAACCTATTTTGCAGGTTAGAATATTTAGGTGATTAATCACATCAATTTAAAGTTTAAACCTGATCAATCATATATATAACAAAGACTTCAAGTTATCGGTCTTCATAAAAATTTATCAAATCATTCACATTTCATCAGATATTTGTAGTAGACTTATGTCACGATTAAAAGCAATACATCCTAGACTTTTTGTTAATGAATAATAATAAACCTTTTTATTTATGGTTTTGCTCTCATTTCAATTTAAGTATTAAAATATATTTAATTTTGTAACGGTAAAAAGTCATCTCAGCTCAACACTACTTTTTACTTGCATGGTTTACATTTTTTTTATACTTTTACATAAAGAAGTCACCATAAAATTAAGCAACTTTCATACATAAAAGCAAAAAATATTAAATTTATCAATTAATAAGTTATTGCAAACTGAAGTGACATTAAAAAAAATTAAAAAGAGGTGGGACGGGCAACTTCCTGCCTTGTTTTTAAAAAAATAAAAGCACTTAAGATGGGAGAAGGAGAAAGTGAAGGGAGAGGAGGACAGAAGGAGACGGCGAAAAAAGAGGGGCAGTCTCGTGGGTAGGGATGAGTATATGGGGCAATTCAGCTAAGCCCAGCCGGTCCGTGACGGGCCAGTCTTAAGTGAGCAAGATTGAATTGACTCGTTTATTATAAGGACTAACATTTTATATAGTTTTAACCTAACCCTCTCAACTTGCAATTAACAGGTTGGCCTATTAACTTGCTATTTTTTTTTGTTTTTTTAAATATTTCTAATAATATATTTTATGTCAAATTATATAATTTGATGCATTTTTTCAAATCCTCAAAACAAGTGGATATGGAAGAAATTTAACAACATAATTATGAAAAAAAAACTAAAAAAAAGAAAATATATAATAAATGGACCACAGGTTGGCCCGGTCCAACTTGCTTAACCCGTAAATTAAACATACTGGATTTCATAACTCATATTTAAACGAACTTGTAATATGAATAATCTTAACTATCACGAATTTCGAGTTAAACAGGTTGGCCCATGAACAGCAACCCATTTACCCAACTCTACTCGTGAGGGAAAAGAGAGAGCGAGAAAAGGGAGGGGCTTTCAAGTTTTACATTTTTTTGTACATGTTAGTTGAAAAATTATTTTAGTTTCCGGTTGTTTCTCAATTGATAAATTTAATTTTATTTTTATACTCTTTTACATAAGAAAAATTGCCCTATTCTATGATGATATTTCAAGGTGGACGATCTCTCACCATATAAAAGAACAAGCACATTGTGATATTTAGATTAAAAAATAAATCGAAATCATACATCAAAAAATTATTATTATTATTATTATTTGAAGGTAGTTATAATTGTGTACGTAAAAAGAAGATAACTCTTTGTATTTAGAAGAAGTTGTAATTGTAGATTGTAATTATTAGAAAAAATTATTTGTATTTAAAATTTTACCCCTAAGTCTATTTATATCTAATTAATAATTAATGATTTTTTTTAAAGTTATTTAGTTAGGTGAGAGCTAAGGAGTTACAGGCTATGAACGCCTTGTTTCCCAAGAAATGCCACTAATGTGACATGCTCCTACTTTATATTTAATTTCTATTTAATTTTCTTAAGTTTTTTATTTTAACTGCTCAAATCTTATCAATGTATTTTTAAACTTTATATTTTGTAATTATTTTATTTCTTTCCCAAAATTTAGTGATTTTTCTGTCTTATTGGTTATACTTCTTTTTATACATTCACTTTATCTTTTTATTTTAAATTTTTAATATTCTAATTATTTTACTTTTTTGTATGCGGGAGTTGTCTCCCACTGTCCGTTTTAAAATTATTTTTAATTTAATTCCTGTTTTTATAATTATTTTGTAAAAATAAAAATAATAAATATATAAAAATTAAAAATAATTTTAAATTTATGTGTTTATATCTTTCTGACTTTTATTTTATAAATTTTATAATTTTTTTTACTTTTTTATCCCCCTCTTTAAACGGTTTTATATTTACTATTTAAAATTAAGTTTTTGATTTTTTCTAAAAATTTTTGTATCCAATTTTTTAAGTTATTTCATTTTAAAGCCATTATATTACAATTTTTATTTAACTACAAAGGAAAGTTTTCAAGGTGATATCATTCTTTAGCTACAAAGAGAATTTTTAAGATACTCCGCACTCTACCTACAATGGGGGCTCCTTACTCAAGGTCATTAAGTTTTGGTGAGGTGCTCTTTACTTGGCTCTTATCAAGCCACAAGATGTTAAGATTCTCAAGCTCGAAGGACGTTAAGCGTCCTTGTGCCAAGCATGAAGTGTTTGTCCAATGCTTGAAGCTTTTAAGTCTTTTGTTTATTTTTTTGATTTTTTTGGTCATTAGATAGACACGTGCTCTTAATCCAAAAACACTTAAATGATGGTAAAACAGGACCTAAGAAAGGGGTTCAATCATGTCATGTCCAAAATAAGCTTTTTGTAAAACTTAAAATAGCAAGATCGAATGTAGAGACAAGACTCTTCACACAATAAGATCAACAAGCTTATCCTAGTATAAACACAAAGCACAAAATATTGCTCATTCAGAGTGAAAAACATATGTAGCGGACAATTAACATGCAATCAAGCAGGATAATGTAAAAGATGAGAGACATAATAGCTTGCACAAGGATTTATATTGGTTTAGTTCCATAATAATGAAACCTACGTACACTCCTCAACATAGTTGAGATTTTCACTGTTTCCGAGTGTTCTTTATTCAAGTAGATAGCATATATGTAGCTTTTTTTTAAATCTTAACCTCGCTAAGTTAGAACAAGTATTGTCAAGTCTCTCCAACTTCTAACACAAACAGCCACGCAGGACCTTACAAAAGATATGAGAAGCAACTCTTTTACAGAGTGAATGTGTTGGTTTAAGCTTAGAACATGAATATTCTTCAATGGAAGTACAAAATACAATTGTTCTATTGGTATTCACATCTCTTAGGATTTTGAAGTGAGTGGGCTATATGTAGACATCTTCCTTTTGACCATTATAGACTCTGAGCTTTCTTTTTCAAAAATTTATACACACTTTTTTTCCTTTTTGGAGGTGTGAAAGGTTTTTTCAAATTTTGGTTCCAAGTTGTTTGCTTGAAGTACTGTTTTTATCCACCGGAATTAATTTGAGATCTTTCACAATCACATTTGTTTGCTTTTGGCAGTTTTCGTGTAGAGCAGAGATGTACTGAGCATAGTCAACTCACGAGCAAGATCAAACTTCATTTTTCAAAATTTGACTAACAGACATTAGTAGACTTATCTTTTATGAGATAGCTGACCCTCTACAGCAGCTACTAGAATTTACTTATCTTTGAGAGTAGATTTATCTTTCTTCGTAAGTAGGCTCTTAGTTGATCTCTTCAAATATTTTTATAAGATTTCTTCATGAAGTACAGTCTACGTCTTCCTTTTCTTTAAAGGATATGCCTAAGGTGTATCTTCACATGATATACTTGAGATAACTTTAGATGGTTGGCAATATGCTCATGTTTGTAACTTCCGTAAAATATTCATATGACTTTTTGATAAATATGCAAAATAGTCTTTTGACTAAGATCAAGCATAAGTAAACAGTGTTAAAGTATCAAAATTTATTTGTAATCACCACTAAATCAATGCCATTAAGAAACCTTGGGCTAATATTAAAAACATTCTGCATTTAGAACATAGATGCCATAGTGACACAGGAAGTTTGTGCTTCAGCTATTGCATATAGATAATAAAAAAAAAGAGACCAAAACTAAGCAGTCGAAATTCCAAACATAAGTAATAAGTTCAAATCCCCTAGTGTTTTCTTATGAATAGCACAGCTCATCACACTAATCGGACTCAATAATCCCTAAAGCTCGAAAACATGTAGTAGTAACCAGGCCACTTCAACCTTTAAAAGAGAAATCTGTAACATGGGACTTCAGTTGCCAAGCACAAAACCCTTTTTATCTAAAAATCAAATTTTGATTCAAACAAATAGGGATCTCAAAAGAAAAGAACATGTTCAGGTGGGTAGGACAAATGATTAACAACAATTTAATAAAGCATATGCCCAAATGGAATAACCGAATCAAGAAATGCAAAACGTCTCAATCCTTTCTACATCTCAATTCATATTCCAAATGCATACAATAGCAAGAAAAGCTGAGGGAACAGCTCAAACTACAAATCTTCCTGTTTATCTCAGTCTAATAAAAGGACAAGGCCTAAGCGTATACATAGACTGATCGACAACCAACTGACCTGAAAAGGAACCAATCTTTTTTTTTTTCTTTGAAGTACTTGCTGGTTTTTTTCCCAAGTGCAGCACCTTAATTCATTGCATATGGTTTCTATCTGTCCATGAGTTCTAGGCCAGCAAACAAAAGGTTTACATTATACAAGAAGTAAAATAATTGAACAGGACTACTCAAAACCAGACATCTACATCAAATTTAGACACCAATCTTTATCGCCAGAAACCCAGTTAGCCATGCTTCATACAGAAAACAAAATAGAGAGAGGGAACAGTATTCACTAAACTTATCATCACTCAGGCATTTTAACAAACACGACCCAAATTCATCAATATCTTAGTCAGTAACCTGATCCAAATTCGTGCACCAAAGAATTTCGCAAACAGAAAAAGAAAGAAAGAAAAAAAATTCTTACCCTTTTTCTCATACGAATTCCAAAAACATTTGAGAACATCCAAACTCTTCTACACTCGCGACACACCAATTCATCTCAATCCAAAAGCTAATGCTACCCACAGGACTTCTTTCTGATCCTTGGGAGTGAAATGGCGTTGTGGTTGAGTGATGTGTTGACTATGAGGTTGAGTGCAGTGTGTGAGGGACAGAGAATGCGACATTATCAGTTGAAACTTTACTTTTATAAAACTAATCGAAAATGAAAAAGAGACATGGATGAATGATAATTTTTGGAAAATTAATGTTCACATTTTAGGAGCTAGGAACAAATCAGAAGGAACCATTGCTGAAGATGGAATGTAAAACATTCAAGAAAGTTAGATATCACTACTCTCAGCACAAAAATGAAAAAAAAAATAACATTACAAATATATTATGTAATAAAACATTATCAATTTTAAGTTTCTTCAAACAGTGATTTTGCAATTCATTCCTTGGTAGAGACAAATGATCAATCATATCTTATTTTATAAACTCCAATACTACATATATCTTGAACTTGCAGCAACCCATGATGCTTTCATCCCAGATCTGAAGGGTAGCTCATCTGCAATAAACTGCAAATTTGTGTTGTACATAAATTAATGATGGTAGACAAAAATGTAGAGACAGAATTTTACTAGTCATCAACTAAATGAAAATGTAAAGGTGTCAAACCATTTAATGGAAAGCAAAGATTTTAAAAATTATCAAAGGCATCTTCAACATAATAAATATATCGGAATTCAAAAATGTTATTCATTTACCTCAATTTTATTCCTCTTTCCATACAACTAGTCTGAATGGTATTATGAAAGAGTGATAAATTCAATTTCTTTTCACATTTCTCTTTTCTCTCTCTTCCTTTTTATCGTAAAAGATAAATGTATGAAAAATGTGTAAGATTAAGGTATAGGATAATGTAGTTGTATCTGAATTAAAAACATGAATTGTAATTATATACTTTAAATACCAGAAAATAATTATGGCTTTACCAGTAAGTACCGTTAGGAGGCATGGACCAAAGAGATAGAACATAGAAATACTCAAATAGTAAACCTAAACTTAGGCTACGTGACTTGATATACCAAATGAAATTATATTCATGCAAGTTATTTTTTGAGTTTGAAAAGTCCAGAAAAAATATGTTTTTGGTTGAAAAAAATCTAAAAAATTGTTATTGATAACATATGTGATGGAGAAAAGTTCATAGTAGAAGAATCTCTGGAACTTTACCAATATCAACCAACAGGTCCAACACCATAAAGAACAAGAAACAAGATGAAACAAAAACAAGTGGAAACCCAAGTTAATGTCATTTGACAAATGTCTACATCTACAAAGATAAAATTGTTTTTACCATGGGAGGAAAAATCTTTCCTCTAAGTTGATTTAGTCACCAAATATATAATTGGGCAAAATCTGAATTAAATCCTAAATTAATTAGTAAAAGAAAAAATATCTCATAGTGCTGTGAGAACAACATAAAAACTATTGAGGGACATTTCATAAGGTAGACATCCAAACAGATATATAATCAATCACAAGAAGCGTCATAAGAAACAAGAATTTCATCTTGACTCTTGAAGTATCTACAGTTTGCTTCTTAATTTTTTATTAATTTTTAATCTGGCATCTCATTTCCCATCTTAATTAATTAATCTATACTAGCCATATTATCATATAAAATAAGACTAATATTTAGTTATTAATAATGACTTTTTTTAGCGTTTTCTTTAATTACAAAAGATATCTACGATGTACTATGAAAAGAAAGAGGGTAAACTAAAATGGAAGTAGAGTGGTAACTAGGATTTATATTAATATATATACTAGTTATCAATACTGACTTTCTTTTCCTATATTAATATATACTAGCTATGCATTCTATTTATAGGTTTTCTCAATAATCTATTTGTCAGTTTAGTTCAAGTAGAATTTCCTTTGTTATGCAGTATAGTTATTTTATTTAAAATTTGCGACAGTAATTATACTAATATAATAATATTTTGACATAATATAATCATATTTATATCATTACAATTGATTATAAAGACAATTGAAGAAATACTAACCAAAGCAAGCAACTAAAATTAAATAACTGGAATGAATTGACCCAAAAAAAAATTATCTCTAAAATACATTATTAAAATATTAAGTTTTCAACAATATGAGCTTTTTTCTTTTTTGTAAAGAGAGATATACGTCAGACAAAGCAATAATTCCAGGTATAAATTAGCCTGAAGAATTAAATTAGCCAGTTGAAGCTATAATGTTAGCAATAGATTCATCACAATACAAGTTTTTGTTTCTTGTGAAAGATTTTCTCCCTTTTCCATATAAGAAACCAATAATTATTTCAAGGAAGAGCTTAAGAGATAGAAGTTGTTACCTACTAGCCTTTTGGCCACCTATGATACTTAGCAATATTCATTGCCACCGTCACATATATATAGTCCATCAATTTGTTCAAGAATATGAGGTAAGCATTTCTCCAAGGACTCCAA
Source organism: Castanospermum australe (assembly GCA_019955255.1). Classification (NCBI taxonomy): domain Eukaryota; kingdom Viridiplantae; phylum Streptophyta; class Magnoliopsida; order Fabales; family Fabaceae; genus Castanospermum; species Castanospermum australe. The sequence continues at coordinate 157,988 of NSJW01000230.1, read as the reverse complement.
ATAAGTATTGGCCCTAAAAAGCACCGAAAGCCTGTGAAGTATCCCAGCCCCATGCTCATGTACAATGCTTCTGAGAAAACTGAGTTGTCATCTGTTTCAAGTATTGGTGGTTCTTGATATTGTACTGGTGTCTCATCTTCAAGGCAATCTTAGTCAAGTGATTTACCACAAAGATCTAGATTTCCTTCAAAACTAGAGGCATCAAAGGTTTGGATTTGTGTTCCCAGTGGAATTTTTCCAAAAAGATAGTTGTTTGACAAGTCTAATTTGGTTAGACAATCAATGTGAGAAAGAGTTGTAGGAATTATGCCAGACAAATGATTCATTGACAAGTCAAGAAATTCAAGTGAATTTAAATTCCCAATCTTGGAAGGGATTTCTCCACTCAAATTGTTTCTGGATAAATTCAAAGAAACCAATCTAGACAAGTATTCAAACTCTTTTGGTATTTCACCTGATAAATTATTACTTGAGAAATCAATGCTCATAAGAAGCAACTCTGGATTCTTGAACACATGTTCTGCACCTTTCCACATCAATGATATAAGCTCATAATATGCACTGATCTGCATCCATTCTTTGCAAAGCTCATAAGTAATCGATTTAAAACCATAAAACTCAGAGTAAGTACTATTGCTCCAATATGCACAGGTTAGAGTTTCAGTTGGAGTTGATTGTGTTTTTCAATCATTATAATAAAATTCTTTAGACATGTGAGGAATTCCTTTCAATAAATTGTTCCTTGAAATATCCAAGAGTTGAATCTGCCTCAAATAAGAGAGGTGCAGAGGAAGATTTCCAAAAAAGTGATTCCCTCGTAAGCTCAGGATTATCAATTGTTGTAGACTTTCTCCTATCCATGAAGGAATTGAACCGGACAACAAAATTTCTCTTGCATCTAGCATAACTAAATCGGTGCAACTCTTTAAAGTGGAAGGTAGTTCTCCAATTAAACTATTATTCCAGAAAAACCAAAGGTTTCAAGATAAACAAGGGTGCCCATGGACAATGGAATCTTCCCAGACAATTTATTATTGCTCAGATCAAGAAACTCTAATGAGTTTAGAGGTTCCCAACAATCAGGCAATTGTCCCTTTAATTGATTATATGACAAATCTAGTATGGCCAAGTTTGTAATTTTGCTTTTGTCACACAAAAATGAAACCAAATCTGAAATTTTATTTTTGGAGAGACATAGCTTTGATGCTTGTAGCAAAAATGACGGTAGTCCACCCTCAAATTGATTTGAATTCAAAAATATAGATGATCTGTAAGTAAGCCTCAGTGGTATGTTTGGAATTGAACGTGGTAGATTGTTGTGTGAGATATCCATTGTACTTATATATTGCAATTTGTTCCAAAACCGCTCTGGTACAGAGTCAATAATCCCAGCATTAGAGATATTTAGAGTGCTCAAGTAACTTTGAGTTTGGAGCCAACTTGTAAAACTAGGACCCAACTTGCAAGATGCTAGTCTCAAATATTGTAATTGGAAAGGAGGAACCCAGCTTGTGCCAAATGTTAGAGACAATGAATTATCTAATAAGTCTAACCTATTCAATTTGGACAAATTAGTGAGATGTGATTCAGTGACATCACCCTCTGAAGAATTCTCATCTACGTACAAAAACTCCAACTCAGCTATCAATCTGATACTTTTAGGTATTTCTCTAATTAATTGATTATTGGAAAGGTATAATCGACTCAAAGATGAGAAAATGGAAAAGTCAGGTAACATTCCAGTAATCCCGTCAATAGATAAGTCCAAAACCTCTATCCTGTGTCTAGTGCACCTTGAAAAATTTTGAACAATGCTTGAAAGTTCTTGACTCAAGTTATTATTCAAAAGACGCAATGTTTGCAATGTGCATATATTCCCCAAGAATACTGGAATCTCTCCTTGCAATTTGTTAGAACAGAGAGAGATATTCAAGAGAGTTCATTATGTTGCCAAAACCATTTGGAATGGGACCTTCTAACAAGTTACGACCAAGATAAAGTTCATGAAAATTTATAAAGTTAAAAAAGCCAGTGGAATATGACCCATGATTTCAATTGATTCCAAGAGAGATCAAGGTTGACAAGAGATGAATAATTCATATTGGAAGCAGATGGTACAATAAAACTGTTGTCCAAAAGACTACAGTTTTGTAGATGAAGCTCTTGAAGTTTGGAGTTGAAGATGAAATTACCTTGAATTATTGATGATGTCAACTTATTATAAGAGAGGTCAAGAATCACAAGAGAAGGAAAGCTTAGCACCCATTGAAATGTTGATGATGTCAGCATATTATAAGAGAGGTCAAGGATGGTAAGAGAAGTGGAGATGTTCGAATATGAATCAAACAAAGAAAGAATGTCAACATTTGAAAGAGTACACCCACTTAGTCTCAATTCTCTCAAAATTGGAAGAATCTTACCGATTGCTTGCAACCAATGATGAGAATAGCCAGGATTATGCAAAGTAAAGTCAAGATTTATTAAATAAGAGAGACTAGACAACCACTGAGCTTAGAAGATTGCAACATAGGAAGATTCCCAACCTGGAATGGGATTGCTTCATCAAGATTATTTTCTTTGAGATTAAGATACTTCAGTTGTGTAAGATTGCCAGGTATCATGGGATTGCTCCTTCAAGATTATTTCCTTTGAGATCAAGAAACTTCAGCTGTGAGAGATTTTCAAGTTGATTAGGAACCCTTCCAACAAAATCAGAATATGAGAGATTGAGATATCTTAATTTGGTGAAGGATCCCTTGAGTTTTGTAATGTGACTATGCCAGAAATAATTGTAACTGAGGTCCAAATATTCCATATTTTGCAATTCAATCAATAAAGTAATATTGATTACACCCCTCAAATAATCTTCATTTGAAGCACGAAGATCAAGCGTATGTATTTGACCCGTTGCATTGTTGCATTTAACTCCTTTCCATTTGCAGCAATCTCTGTTATTCTTATCATCTCTCCATGTAGACAACATGCCACAGTCATCTATAAAGCCTTGCTTGAACTTGAGGAGTGTTATTCACTATTAGTTGCCCATTTGGATCCAAGAATGGATCCTGAAGTTTGCAATAAAAGCACCAGTAGAATATGAAAACTTTTGAGAAAATAATTGGTCATTATAATTTTTGTGATAAGAAATATCTTCAATGCAATAATAACCTTATTTAAGATGCTAAACAACAAGGACACAGAATTATAACGAAGCTTTTCTCTTTACTTGGGATATATTAAAACTCGAGTTTGTATTTATAGCATATTCAATGGCAAACTCGGAAAAAGGATTTATTTTACTTGAAAAAAGAAGATTCCATGAAAGCAAAATGTGTATTTGTATTCTATTCAATCACATTTAAAAAAAAAAGATAAATGAAAAAAATTCTCATTATAATTTCTTACTATCTTGTTGGCAACATAAAAATTTTTAAATTTAACAACTTTGTCTAACAAGTAAAATTTTAAAATTAATTATACTGTTAAGTAAAATAAAATCTAAATAATAAACTAATATAATATGAATTACATATTTATTTTTAAACATAATCACCATATAACATATTATCTATAGTATTATATGCGTTCATTTCCCTTTTTCCCGTTTGTAGTTGGTTTTTCCTTTATGCTCTCTTTTTTCTTATCCAAAGTCACTCTCTCATCAGAACTGGGTTGTGCGAGGCTTGAACCTTGAGTCGCATGGGTGATGGAAGTGATCTTGAGCAAAATGGAAATTTGATCTAGGTTTTTCTTTAACCCATACTTTTTAGCAAACTATTCAAACTTCTTACTACTAATCCATTCTTGGTGGCTTTGATATAGAACCTTTTGATTATTTGGATTATTATTTTGAACTCTTTTTTTTATTTTATTATATTTTGGGTATATATTTACCCCTTGAAGTTTAGTCATTTCTCAACTTTTTCCTTAAAAATTATTTTTTATTACTTAACTTTCCTGAAGTTGGTTTTAAGGGAAAACGTTACTTTTCAGTAAAATCAAATTGTACATTCATTAAAGTTGAGGTAAAAATATACTTCTAGAGGTTATGGTATAAAAATTTAAATTTTAAGAGAACAAAGTAATAAAAATCTGAACTTCACGAGGGTTAAGTGATAAAAATTCAAATTTCAAAGGAGTTAAATGATAAAAAAAAATTAATTTTGAAGAGAGTTAGTTGACATAGGGCTATATTTCAGAGGAATAAATCATATTTTAACTTTATATTTTAATATTTTATACTTCATATTTTTTTATTTAAACAAAATATAGCTGATCACATGGGTCATATCAAATTTTTTTTAATGTAACCCAAGAGGTATTGATATAATAGAAGTGAGTTACAACCCTAAATATAAATGAGGACTGCAGTTTGATTCTTATGAATCACATTTCATGAGGAGAGCCAAACAATTATTACTCCTAGTCTAGAGAGATTAAGCCTACAAAGCAATTCAAATGAATTAAATCTTATGAGAATATTTTTGATCTACACTAATTTTTTTTTTAATTTAACATAAGATGTTAACAACCTTACAAATTCTGTAACTTTATTTTGTTCAGTGTTTTCTGAATAATAAAAAATAATAGTTATACCATTTTCAACATAAAATTTAATATTTGATTACAATATTTATCTCATTGAGAAAACTTAATTAATTGATTCAGTATATTTATCTCATTTTGCACTGAGTGCATGCAAAAAATATTTAGCAAAATTAATTGGGGTATATAATATTTATGATAAAGTTAGTGCTAAAAAATAAAATATTTGAGTATTATTCAATTTAAATTAAAATTAAAATAAAAATTATTATATATACAATTCTTATTTTTAACTCTTTCTTCCACATCTAAGAGTTATTACAGGTCGACATGAACTAACCTATTTAAATTATTTTTAACCATGCTAATTACATGCATGTGATTATCAAAGATAACTACAATTTTTATATAGTAATAATTAAATAATTAAAATAATAGTACTTAATTTGAGTTGAATTGCACAATAGACTTACTAAAGTATGCTTCATTATTTTTTCTTCCATTTATTGTTTAAATAAAAATTAGTTACGTATCTAAAGAAATAAAATTTATAAAATAATTTAAATAAATCAAATTTAAAAATATTCATGATTTATATATAAAAAAAAAATGGCCCCCACTTGTCATTCTTTCCTTCAACTGTTTTTGATACTTTTAAAAAATTAAAATAACATTCGTACAAGGTATTTAAGTTTTTTTAATATTAAAGACAAACTCAATATATCAATTATCGGTAAAAAGCACTGACACCTAAAAGTGTGACATGATGTCCTTTACTTTGTAGTATTTTTTTACTGGATTTTCTTTAGAAATTATGTAAAGTTTTTTCGTTAGTGGAATTCTAATTAATTAGTCGAACGAACGTAGTGAAAGTTTCCTTTTGCAGCGTGATGATGATGGTCAACTATAAAAGATTGTCACCAACTTAAACAATGTTGCAATTATAAATTGGTTTAATTTTGATTTTTTGCCTTTGTTAAAGGATTTTAGATGATTATTCAATAACTATTTAGTATTATTAAAAAAAAATTGATTATAATAATAATTATTTAAAAATTAAATACTTTAAATAATATATTTATATATAATTTGATAATAATGTAAAAAAATTATAATTTAATAATAAATTAAAATTATACTCATTATAAATTGTAATATAGCTATATTTAATATTAATAATAATTTATCGTACAATTGCAATCATAAATGTTGTCTTAGGATAGTAGACTTTGCCCATGTATACAAGCTATATTAGTACATATTTAAATTAATTAGTTTAATTATTTTATTTAAAAAGTTTATAATCAATACTTTTTATAAAAATCTTTCGATTGAAATGTTTTTTTCTTTTAAACTGTACAACCAAACATGCAATATTACATTTATTCTTTTTCTTTAAGTTTATGAATTTAATTTTAATTTACTTTTAATGTAAATTTTCTGTACTACCATCTATTTATATATTATCATAAGATTAAAAGAATTATGTTATAATAATAATTATTTAAGAAATCAAATAGTAACACTTATTTAAATAATAGTTACACTTACAGTGAAATTAAATTAAATCCCAAATTTGTTTTTTATTTCTTTCTATTTTTAAGTTTTGTGCTTTAGGAGAAGTCAAAGTAAATGAAGCAGGTCCAAATTATTTAAAGAATGACATTTTTTTTTTTAAAGATTGAACGAAAAGTGAACTAAATCATAGTGCCCGTAAGAATTACAGTGCACTATAAATTCACAATTAAGAATTCAATTTGATAATTTGCATTATCAGATACATTCTATTAAATTCTAAACTTTAAAACAAAATAATCAAAGTCATGACGTTAGGTATATTATTTTTTCCTAAACTTTAAAAAGTCCATAATTATGATTCACCAGAAACTGAACTAAATGAAATAGGCTCCAAAAATGCCAGAAAGAATGTCATTTCTTTTTGTAAAAGTAAGACCAATAGGTAGGGATGTTCAATGGGTCAGTTTGATCGAATCATGAGCCAAACCAAATAAGAAAAAGTGGGTTATGTTGGGTAATCAGTCTAATAGGGTAAAAATCAACCAAAACTGATTTTAAATGCCAACCCGATGACCTAATTTCTTACCCGATGACCCGATATCTTTATTTTATTATATTTTACTATTTGTAATAACCTTTTCAAAAATCAAAATTTATTAACTTAAATGTTACATTTTGATTTTTTTTCTTTCCTTCTTCTTTGTTTTCGTTCTTATAAAGTTAGACTTTTTCTTTGCTTTTGTCTTTCCTTTTTTTTATTGTAATTAATTTTGAATTTTTTATTTACAGTTTATTAAAGAAAAAAGAAAAATTGTTGATTGACCTGATGACTCAAATCAATCCAATCTAACATTGGTCGGTTTAGGTTAATTCAGGTTACTTAAAAAAAATTACAAGACCAACCCAACCCAACTCAACTAAAGTTGATTGGTTTGAACATTTTTTTTCTTAAAACCCAACCCAACTTGTGAACACTTCTACCAGTAGGCATTTTAAAGTGAACAAAGTCACATATACAGTCAAAGACAGAATCATAGTGCACCATTAACAATTCATAGTGTTGTTGATTTCAATTTTCACCTTTGTATTTGAATACAACTAAAGTGTGCATGGAATTCCATTTATTTTTTATAGTGGATTTATGTTGACCATAATCAACCTTGTTTTTTCGTTTGTGGGTGGAGAGAAAAAAATAAACATTGAATTATATAATATTATTGTGACAATTATACATATTAAATTTAAGATTTATTGATCATTTATAAATATTTAATATAATAATTGATATTTATCAATTTGAAATCATATTATACATTAAAATAAAAATAAAATACAATAAATTATTAATTAATTTTTAAATTCTATAAAATTTATGAAATCATTTTATCTTATAAAAACTTTTAATTTAACAATTGAATTAATAAAATTAATGTTTATAAAAAGAAATTTATTAGAAATTTATCAAAGACTTGTCAATGCAAAGATGACGTTGGACTTTTCTCAGCAATAAAAACAAAATGAATGACTAAATTCTATCCTAAATCTATATATACAAAGACTTCGATTATTGTGATTTTCCAAGTTTTTCTAGCGCATTTTGCCCGTTAGAAAATTAAGGGCATCAATCACATAGGAAAAAAAATAAAAACAAAAATTAGACCAGATTAACTACAACAAAGACTTGAAGTTGTTGGTTTTCGTAGACTTTTCTTGCACAAATACGATGTAACGTAATTCTTTGACACCTATATATGTTTTCTTATAGGATTAAAGGCAATACATAACATGTCCCGTAATTTTCTTTAGCTCAAAGCGCCCCATATACGTACGATTGAAAGCAATAGATAACATTCTCGGCTGATTATGCATTTCAAATTACAATGTATTTACTTTAATCTTTTGTCACAAATAAAATGATATTTGTTATGTTTCAAGTGACAATTTTTTTTCTTTTTTATCAAACTGTAAAAAGATTAACCTTGAATATTGTTCTCAGTAATATACATTCATAATACATATATATATAAGATAAGATATATAATAAAAAATTAAATGTTTTAATATATCTATGATTAATATTTATACCATTTAAATTAATTTTTGATTCTCTTATATATTCATTACATGTGTAAAAAATAATTAAATGTCTTGACAAACCATTCCTTATAAAAAATTATCAAACTATGGACTAGAAAATGGTCATTTCTTCTTAGAACACATTCTCATTTATTCACTATAGCAAATGTGATGTAATTGTTTACACAACTTTGTCCACCAATATGATTATTACTTCATACAATACATGAGAAATGAAAAATGTGTGCAAAAACATCGATGTAGGGTTATTTGATCCATTTTGTTGCTCGTTAAGCCTCAAAACATGCTCTGACCCTAAATTGGGGCGTGCTTTCCTTTCAACTTAAATTTTAGTTTATCATAAGAAAATTATGATCCATTTTGTTTATAAATGCTTATTGGTTGATTAATGAAATTGATCCTGGGAAATGAAGAATTGAGATGAAACATCACATCTTGCATGATTAGTTTTCAAAAATAAATAAATAAATGAATAAAAAACCATAAGGTAGCCTTCTACAATGCACCTTAACTGCAAGGATTGCTTCAAAACAATTTTAGTTTCAGAGCAATGAAGCAAGACTACACATGACTAGAAAAATCTCACATGATTTGTGTAAGTAAATTTATATATTTAATTATTTTAAATCCATTCAACTTTTTAAGGCATAATCGAGATGAAACAAAAAAAATCAACGAAAAACCCATGAGATATTGGTGTAGTAGAAGTGAGCTACACCCTAAGTATGAAGATTACAGTTCGATTTCTAAGAGTCACATTTTAAGGGGAGGGCTATACTATTATCACCCTGGTTCAGGAAGATTAAGCTTATGGAGCAGTTTAAATTGGCCGAACTCTATGAAAATACTCCATATAATTAACGAAAACACACTAAGTGATTCTAGACAATCAACTTCATTTCCAAAATAAAAGTGAGCCGTTGTATCTCCTCCTTAACCAAATCATTGTAAGTGGTCAAAATCAAAGTAAAGTAAAAGACAAACTATGCTAGTACATGAACATAATGAAAAGAATAAAATATAAATGTAAAAGACAAATTATGTTCAAAACAAGAGAACATGAAAAAACAATGCACATTGCAACAATTTTTTCATGAGACACCAAACCACACATCAATCAATCACTGCAGCATTGATCCTAAACAAACTTTTCTTAAGATTTAAAGCTGGACCGTACGGTCTCTATTGGGCCTAAGCCTAATAACTTGCATCTAATCCATTTTTACAAATCCTATAGGCTTCACCCCTCTATATATACTCACTATAGACCTCTAAGTATGTTCATTTCTCCTATCACTTCTCTCATATCACTCTCTTACTGACTTAAGCATCAGAGTGCTTTTACAGGTACCTCCCCCCACACCAATGAGTCATTTGGTGTTACTCAGTAACAACCACAGCTACAACCGATCGAGAGGTTGTAGGTCCAACCAACCTAGAGGTAGCAGGACAGAACAAAAGCAAACTCAATTTGTCCAAGCCATATATGTCAATTGCTACCCATAAATCATCAATAAAGCAATTGTACCATAAGAATCCATGAATCAAAAATTTGAGTTCGTTTGTTTACCAGGAGTATAGAAGAGATAAAAATCATGAAAGTATTTAAGTGCTCATTTGGTACGAAGATAAGTAAGAATTGAATGAGAATGGAAATTTTTTTATGTTTTGATCTTACAAATTTTGTATATTTCATTCCTTTCTATTCCTTTTCTTTTTATCGTACCAAATGTGCTCTTAGAGTGCATGCTTGGTTGGTGTTTAATTTCTGCATGTCCTATCATGACTGACGGAATTTTCCTTCCTCAATCTTCATGCAAATGAATGATTAATGTTCAGGATAATGATACAAAATCCAAATCTCTCTTTGCAGAAAATCTGGGAAAAAATGATAGTATAAAAATCTAAAAATCATATAGATTATTGGTTCATCCCTACTATGTCTAGTTTCCCAACCAAAAAAAAAAAAAAAATCCAAAAGGAATTTCGGTGTACCAAAGTCAAAAAAAGTGCATTTGGATACACTTATTTAAAAAAAAACACTTTTATTTTTAAAAAAAGTACTTATATACATTCTTAAGTGTGTTTGGATGCAATTTTTGAAAAAAGAGAAATTAAAAAAAAGCTCATATATCACATTTTTTAGAAGTTAATAATCTCTAACTTCTAAAAAAGTGGAAGAATAAGTGATTTTTAATATAATTTTATTACAAAAATAACATTTACCTTTATAAAAAATTACATTTTATATCCTCTCTTTTTTCTCATTGTAAATCCTATTAACATAAATATCTCTATGTAGTTCTGTAAATTACATTTTAAATAATGCAATCTTCAACAATTATGCCCTAATACCTTAAACTGAATTCTAATCTCAATGATCATACCACTTATATGATGATAAGTATATTAAAAAAAAAAGAGGATAAGTTTTTTTTTAAAAAAAAAAAGAGAAAGGAGTTGTTATTTAAGTCCCATATCGGAGGAAAAAAAAAGATTTTATATTATTTTAATTTTAAGTCTCACATTGGAAAAGTAATAAAACTCCTTCCCCCTATGAATGGTTATATATAGACCCTAAGAGAAATTCAATTGCCGTACCCCTCTAGACTCTTTGAAAAAAAGAATAAGAGGTTCTAGTAAATTTTAAGAGTAAGATCTGATGTCGATTCAGATTTTGAGTTATCTTAACTTAAGTTAGGGAGATAGATATTTTATTTAGAGGCTTTTTTTATGTGTTTATTTTATTTTATTTTATCTTATTTTATTTTTATTTTATGTTTTTAATTGAAAAAAGTTTGAGTAGTGAATTTTGGTTTTGGTATATAAAAATATTTAGGATTTAGGGATTTAATTGAGAAAATTAATTGTTTATGATTAATTTTGAATTACTAGTTTTTATTATTATTATAGAGCTGTACAAGAAACCTTCAGTTTACCTAAGCGAGTTGTTGGAGAAAGACCTAGTAAGAAATTGCTAAGTATTGTGTGTGATTATTATTTGTTACATGTCTATTTGTGATTTTTAAAATTTGAACGAATTTTAGAATTTTTATTTTGAATATATTAGTACCTTAGGTACTCTTGGGACAAGCAAAGTTTTGAAAAACTCATATTAGCCTTCTGAGCATGGTTATAATGAAATGATAGATGAATTGATAATTTTTGTTGATAGAAAAATATATTGATAATAGTTTTGGAACAATTATGATAATTGTTTCATATATCAGTTTTGGACTAACAATGGTCATTGTTATAGACAAAGGTTTTTAGACCATTAATGGAAATTGTTTCAGAATATGGATTAATGTTATATTGATAATTATTATTGGCATTAGTTTCTTATGAAAAGCATATCTAAAAAATATTTTTGAGTGAGTTTTTTAATATCAGGAAATGTTATGTTTGAAATAAGATTGATTTTAATAAATTAGAATTTTTATTTTCACTTGAAAAATTTATTTTCTTACGAAATATGATATTTTTGTAAATTATTTTCTTGGGAGAAAATCATATCAGAACACTGTATTTAACAGCACTAAATGTTAGCCTTAGTGTACCTAGGATTAGACTCTGTAAAGAATATGCTAACTCTGTGTTAAGTTAGTACACATGGATTGGTTATAGATTTGGAGCGTAATGCTTATCAGTTCAAGCCTTGGACTTGTCAGATTGGCTAGTTTACTCGTGAGCTATGTGTTCAGTTTGTTTAGTTCAAGCCTTGAGCTCGTCAGATTGATTAGCTTACCCCACGAGCTGTGTGCTCAGTCTATTTTGGTTCTGCTTTATGAAATATTCCATTTGAATTTTATTCTAATTAATTTTTTCAAGGTTTGAATTTGTTATTAGAAATTGTTTATTGACTTTAATGCTTTGTTATATATATATTTTTTTTAATAAAATTTATAATGACTGATTTAGAACTCTTATGTTTTAGAAAAAATTGTATATGCCTGTTATATTTTTTTTTTTGAAGTATTTTTATCTAGTTTTATTTGCTAAATATTATTTCAGAAATTATTTTATTATTACTCATGAAAAACTCGTGCCTTCACTTCTGTTTTTAGTGTAGTAGGTATTAATTGTTCATTGAGTTGTAAACTCACCCAAATCATTGTTATATGTTTTTTAGATAAAGAAAAAGAGATTATTTCTAGTTCGACTCCTCTAGTTTGATCGAAGAAGTGTTTAGTTATTTTTCTTGTTGAGCCCTACACAATGTTCGTGTGGGCAAGTCTGAACATTTTTTTTATATTGGATCTAAAAGTCTTGCTAGCTAATACTCTTAGATATGTTCCATTATTTTTACAATTAGGATCCTTGTCAATTTGTTATATGTAGTTATTGAATGGACTACATTATGGTATTTTTATCTTAAATTGTTAGTAATTGAGATTACCTATCGGATACTATAAGTCTAGATTTATTTTGAAATAAAGTATTTTTGAGGCTTTATGATAGCTATTTTGATTGTCTACATTGAAATTACAAGTTTGAAGGCTTGTATGACTTGGGTGAACCTATAGTAAGCCCTTGTCATATGCTAGTCATAGACCTTCAGTTCGGGTTGTGACAACTTAAACAAAGTAAAATAGAACAACATGAGTAACATGTTGTTAAGCATTTCAGTACATAATTAGATATGTTTTTATTACCTCATGTCTTGTTTTCCATGATACTATTATTATGACATATTTAAAAACATCACCGTTGCTATTATTCTAGTCAATTTAATCATATCTTACATATCATAACTCATCATATCTTGCATTTGGATGTCTTTTTTAATAATTTTGATATAAATAAAGTGCTTTTGTTCTTTTTTATCCAAACAAATTTAAAAATCTTTCTATTATTTGAAAGTACTTAAATATTGTATCCAAATATAAAATTATTTTTCTTAAAAAAAAGATATACTAAAAAATATATATAAAAAAATGTAATCTTTTTATAAGCTTATCTAAACGAGTCTAAATTATGGGCAAAAGTGTATTGAATGGAAAGGATTTTGAGGCTAAATTTTCCAGATTAAATGCTTCATTTGTTATCTCTGCGACAAGACAGAGTGTTTGTGAGTAGTGTAGCAAGTTATGAGTAAAGCATTGAAACTGCTAGACAGGGAAAAGAAATGCAGAATCAGAACATACTTTGAATAATAACTATTATCGAATGACAAAGAATTAAAGTCTGAAAATTTTCAGGATAAGAGCTTATGTGTTTAGCTTTCGAAAATGACCGATGACACATGATTACGTGTTGTGTACTGATACAAGTTGAATAGGCTAAATGTGTCAGGTTCAACATGCAAAATGATTTTATCAATGTCAGGTTCAACTTCTGATTATGTGTTTTCCTCTTTTAATCTCTACAAATTACAAATTTTAAGACAGAATCACTAAGTTTTTATCACTGACCAGTGATTCAATAATCCAGTACCTCTCCCAAGTTTATAACCGATATGGGTTTTATAACTATGATTAATGAGATATCATATGATTGTTAATCACTATTGCTTCGGTGCATCCATCCAATCTGCTGCTCCAAAACACTTCACAATCTACCATTTGTCCTTCTTTCCTTATTTTTTAGTGTATGTTTAGTATGGGGTAAAAATGAGGGTAGATTTTTATGAGTTTTTTATCTAAAAATTGTATTGAAAACTTATCCCATTAAAATTTACTTCAATTTTTATATAGAAAACTCATTTCATATGAAAATCTACCCTAATTTTTATCCTTATACCAAACTAATCTTAAGTGATAGATGAAAACAAAGAAAAAAGTAAAGTCTAAACTTAAAAAAAAAAAACAAAATCATGCCAATGGAGCTTGTATACTTGATCGGTGAAAGAGGGAGATCACACTCTTCCAATGTTGCACATAACTTTCCAATTTTCTTTAAGATGAAAATGAAGATTCTCTGCCTCATGCTTCAATATACTGCACATAAACAAACAAAGGAGTCTGACAACAAAGTCAATATTTGTAAAGTAAAAAGCATTGCGGTGTGCTCTTTAATTGTGGCAAGAAAGTCAAAAACAATAAAGACAAATTATACGCATAAAGGATTGAGATCATAACTTTTATCATTTTCCTAGATTAATTTAATAAACTGCTATTTACTCGTTCATGCATAGTGTGATTGCACTAATACCCCACCAATAGAAAAATGGAATATAAAAAGACAGTGCACGTGAAGTTAACGATTAATTTCGAAAGTGCCTTCCAAGTAGTAAAAGAAATGAAAGTATAGAAAAAGTTGAAATTATCATTTATTAATGGTTAAATTCAGGTTCTCCTTTAATTTTAGAAAAAATTCCAATTTACTCCCTCAATTTTACTTTGTGCGTAGTTTAGTCCACAAACTTAAAAGATGTACAGAAAAGATTCCTGTCAAATTATAAATGAGTGTGATTTGATTCTTAAATGTGACATCCATCAAATAATTAATGAAATTTGTTACTATAACAACTATAGACATGAGGTGCATGCGACAAATATCATTAATTATTTGATAGATAATATATTTAATGGCTAAATTGCCCAGATCATGACACATATATTTTAAAGTTAGAAGAATATACAAAAAATTTAAAGGAAGTAAAATAAAGTTTTTCCTTAATTTTATTACTAAAGTTCATTTCGTTATCACTTTACCCACACTAATTTCATTCCATTAATTCCAACAATGACAAGACATGTGAAAGGCAAAGTTGCAAAATGCTCATATTCTGAGGCAAATACTTGATTCCTTTCATCAAAATCTACGCCAAAAATAAATAAATGAGACTGGTGGCAATCTCTAGTCTTCGTCCCAGAGATCTTCCTAACAACTGAAACTTATTGTAGTAGATTTTTTATTTTTTATCTTTTTAATAAGTTTTTAAATATGTTATTCAATATAGTATTTAGAGTTCTCATTTTTAGTCTACTAAACATATAAGTGTCACCACTTTGATTAATAAATTTTAATATTATTTTAGGTCATCAATCATAAAAAGTAATATCAAAATTATTTTTTTATATACAGATCGTGAAACTTAGAGACTAAATTGATATAATTTCTATGATTAAGGGATTAAATTGATGTAAATTTTGTATGATTGAAAGACTAAATTGATAATATTTTTTATTATGGAGAACTACATTGATGCTACTTTTTTCAAAAGGCCAAAGTAATATCATTTTTTATGATTAAGAATTAATTTTTTAAAGAACTAAAATGATAAAGGATACTTATATATAATTTTTTAGGTAATTATAACACTTTTATTTTTAAAGGGACTGAAAAGAAAGTTTACTTTATTATTTATTTCACATGCTAATGTCATTAAAATTGAATTGTTGGTCTTCTCTAACTCGTTAATCTATTATTTCTATTTAAATTTAAACCCATTTCAATAAATTGAATTAACTCAAATTGCTTGAGAAAATATTTAATTATTAAGAGTCGTGTATATTCTTCCAAGGTCAATTGGTTGTGCCTTGGCCTTGCTGCATAAGAGATAATGGTGTGAAACGACTCATTAGCTTATTCTCCCATTATAGCTCAATGGCCATGCTGCTTGGCTCTCATGAAGTTGTATATTTGCTTGGTGAAAGAAGGAGATCACATTCTACGACTGTTGCACATAACTTTCCAATTTTCTTTAAGATGAAAATGAAGATTCCCTAGATCATCCTTCCATATGCACAGACAAAGGTGTCTAGCAACAAAGTCAATATTTGTAAAGTAAAAAGCATTACGGTGTGCTCTTTAATTGGTGGTAAGAAAGTAACAAACAATAAAGACAAATTAAATGATACTTATATGCAGGATAAAGATCATAACTTTTAGCATTTTCCAAATTAACGAGACTTCAGAGATCTCTGGTCTTCGTCCCAGAGATTTCCCTCTTCTAGATATCTGCCCCCTAACAACTGAAACTCGTATATTAGTAGATTTCTTGTTCTTATTCTTTTTGTAACAATAAATTTTCAAATATGATACTGCAATTAAAATTTATCAAGTCCTTTATCATCTTAAAAACTCATGTAGTAATTTAGTTATATATAGTCGAAAGCAAGTTGTTAGATGTAGAAATGGTTTAGTAAGTTGGTGTTATGGTAGCAAGTGAGCTCTATTGACCAAAAGGAAATATCAACTTGAACATTTCTCGATGCATAAACTCGCTGGTTAGCATATTATTATATACACTTTCTTAGTTGGTATAACTAAAAAAACAAAATTTTTTGTAATGGTATCATAATATATAGGGAAAAGTGCTAATGGATTGAAACAATAAAAGGGCAAAGTGCTAAGAGAGCTAACCATAAGAAGAAAAAGTTACCAAATCTAAATTACATAACAACAAAATGATATTACTTGAAATTATAGGGGTTAAATAAAGAAAGTTAGTTAACTGTGACTGCTAAACTATTAAACTCCGATTTTTTTATTGTCATAAAATTTTAACTAACGAAATTATTGTTATTGTTACTTTTTATTTATGACAACTTATAATGTTCTCTTGGATAGTATTTCACCAATGAGAGATTGATGAATGAGGCCAAAGAGAGGCTAAGCTTGCTAATGCCTTGCTTATATAATTGACGGACTGTTAATGCTACCCATACAGTAATGGAAAATTTAAGCCCCACCTTTACATTAATAAAATCAAACACCTATACCAAACTACATACTATTCTTACCTTTCCACGAGATGAAATGAGATGAGATGAGATTCAAAAAAATTAACCTAAATTTAACTTTTGTGGACCTCATCTCATGTCATATCATCTTATGGAAATGCAAGAACAGTATTTAGTCTGGTATAAGTGTCTGATTTTTATTAATATAAAGGAGTAGCTTAAATTTGCCGGTACTGTAAAAGTAGCTTGTATCGTCAATCAATTATATAAGTAAGGCATTAGCAAGCTTAGCGGTAGTACTACACATGTCTAGAATCTCTCTAATTAAACTCTGTCTAACACACATGAAGAATTCTGAATGAAGCTTGAAAGTCCTCCAATCAAATTGTTAAGATAAAGGCTTAATGTCTGCAATATGCATATATTCCCAAAGAATGTTGGAATCTCGCCTTGCAATTTGTTATTGAAGAGGTCTACATTGTAAAGGGAGTTCATTACGTTGTCAAAACCTGTAACAAGATATAAGAAAGGTCAACCCAATGAAGATCGATGGCGAAATTGAAAAGCCAATGCAATATAACTGATAATATCAACTGACTATGAGAGAGAGCTCAAAAATAACAAATTAAAGAATATGAAAAGTTCATATATTGGATGCAGACGGTCAATAAAAAATGCTATTCAAGAGACTACAATTTTGTAGATAAAGCTTTTGATGTTTGGAGACGAAATTGAAATCACCTAAAAATATAGACGTTGTCAGTTTATTATTAAAAAAAATTATTATATGAAAGGTAAAGGTCAAGAGGTTAAATATAAAATTCAACACCCATTGAAACGTTAATGATTCATGTTAGCATATTGGAAGAGAGATCCAAGACGACAAAGAAAACTGGAAAAATTCAAATGAGAATCAAAAGAATGAAAGAAAATCAAAATATGAAAGATTACACTATCTTAAACCTCAATTATCTAAGGGTATGTTTGGATTAGAGAAAAATAGAAGAGAAATGAAAGAAAGAAAAGGCTCATTTTAAAATTTTAAGATTAAAATGTTTAAAATTTGCTTCCCTTTCTCTTCATTCTTCTCAATTCAAGTATAACGTAAAGTTTGGAAGAAGCTTATAGATCATCTGCAATTAACTAATAATTAGAAGAGCCAAGATTAAGCAAAGAAATGTCAAGATTTGATAAAGAGGATAGATCAGGCAACCACCTTGCATCAGCATGATTCTGGTCATTAATTTTGAGATCTTAATTGCCACCAAGGATGAAAGTCTACAACATTGGAAGATTCCAAAGCTGAAAAGGGCCTGCTCCTAAAAGAGAATTTGTTTCCAAGATCAAGATATTGCAGTTGTACGAGATTTCTAAGTTGATAAGGGATACATACATCAAGGTAGCTGTTGCTCAAATTCAGATATCGTATTAATGTGTAATTGAAAACGAGTCCCCCACCAAAAGTAAAATAGAGAGATTGAGATATCTTAAATTGTTGAAGGAGCATAAGAATTTTGGAACGTGACTATCAATGAAATCATTACAATTAAGGTCCAAAAAATTCTAATTTTGCAACTCAATCTATAAAGTAATATTGACTTCACCTGTCAAAAGACCATGAAAATCAGGCATCATGCACATGACCAGCTTGTTGGTTACTGCATTCATCAATTCCTTTCCATTTGCAACAATTTGTATTATTCTCTTCCTCCCTCCATGTAGACAACATGCGAGTAAGCTTGGAGGTCTTGTTTGAACTTGGAGAGTGCTTGTCTCTTCCTATCAATTTCACTTTACTCCTTCACTCTTACTATAGACCAGTTAAATCCAAGAATGGATCCTGCAGCATACAATAAAAACACCAGTAGTGAATACAAAATTTTTGACAAAATGATTTCTCATTATGATTTTCCTAATATGAAATATCTTCAATGCAATAACCTTAATACCACAGAGAATTATTATTATCAAGCTTTTCACTTTACTCGCCAAGTATCAAAACGCTGATAGCGGGATTTATAGAGCTAACTATGCGATGAGTGCAATGATCTCAGTTCTCACTGATTTTTGAGAGAGAGAAGAAAAGAAAGATTTGAAAATATTTTTTTAAAATTAAACAAAGAAGACTCCATGACCTTGTATCCAAAAGCTAAATGCGCGTGCGTGGAAAAAACCCTTCCTTTACCCATTTCTCATAATTAAATTAAAAGCATATATAGGTAACATTCACAGTTAGTTATAATTTGTAAATGACGGGCCATACATATTTTGTGACATGTACCTTGGACTGCATCTTAAAGTGGAGCTAAAATTTGTGAAGATTGAATATTAAGTTGCATATGGCTAAGCTAGTATTGGAGTAAAAAACATTTAAAATTAAGGGGGGAGTATTAGAAATAATAATTGAAGTATTTCTAAATCTGAATTTATTAGCCGATCTTTTGGATGTTTCTACATGTCCAAGTTCAATGTGAGTATATATATGATTATTATGTTTGGTAGAATGGTAGTCATTATTTTAGTTTTTACATGTACATAATATTCATTAAGATTCATGTAGATAGTTGTTAAGAGGTCATCTATTGTACTTATAAATACTCCCTTCTATTTAGAGTTTGAAAGAAAGTAAGTGAAATTCAAGTTTATAATACCAAAGTTTCCCATTTTTCCAATAAGAGATAGCTTAATTCATTTTGCTTGTGGCTTAGTGAAGTCAGACATTGTTGTGGTCCTCATAGATCCTTATGACCATATTTTGATTTTCCAAAATCTCATTAATGCATCATGCGTGCTACCTAGCTAGCTGCTGAGGAAGAACTTGATCAGAGTGACAAGTGTGAACTGACTGATTATCTAAGCATTAATGACAAGTTTGGTTCTAGAATTAGCATACCATCTCCATCTATATTCCTAAATATTTGCAGTGACACTTGAAACTTTTATAGTTGGCTAGATATCAAGGTTTTAATAATTGTGGTTACAGTTGCGTTGCGGCCATCGTGGGTTGATGCAGACTGATGTAGGACGTAATTGCGATGTGTTACAGCGGCGGCCACCTCAACTGAGATGTTACAGCTGCATCAGGTAATGTAATTTGTAATTTAAAACCTTACTATAGATGTACAATTCACTAAATACATCCTCGTGCTACCATTTCTCTTTTGAGAGACCCTTAAAATTTTAAGTTCTCAAATGCCATCAATTATGATTTTCGTATATATAGAAATTTAGAAAAGGACCTTGTTTTCTCAAGTCGAGTATATCATATCCTGAAATAATGGATGCTCATATGGTAGTCAAGGCTTGCTGAGAAAGCATCTATATCTTCTGTTGAATAAGCAAATCAACTATATATGTGAAAGTAATGTTTTGAGTCTTTTGACCTGAGATTTTCATTTCTCATCAATCACCAAATTTTCATTGGACAAATTTTGGGTAGTGAATTTAAGCTTTGGTATATAGAAATATTTAGAATTTAGGGATTTAATTAGAAAATTAATTATTTATGAGTGATACTGAATTATTTGTATTTTTGATTATTATAGAATGGCACAGGAAACTTTTAATTCACGAAGCGAATTGTTCGAGGAAGACCCAAAAGAAAATTTTTAAGTATTGTGAGTGGTTTCTATCTGCTATACGTCTATTTGAAACCTTTTTTGAAAATTAAATTTTGAATATAATAGAGCCTTAGATATTTTTGGGACAAGCAAACTTTTGAAAAACTCATATATGATTTTTGAACACAGTTATGATAAACTGTTGATTGAATTAAAAATTTTTGCTATCATGAAAAATATTAATTTTTGGATTGTCAAGTGTTTGGACTTATATCAGAGTGGTTTTAGACCATTGAATTAGAAATTTTGTGATTATGAAAATATTGGCTTTTCGAAATGTTATGAGTGTGAAGTTACATCAAAATAGTTTTATACCATTGACAGATATTGATATAAACATCTGTTGTGTTAACAAAAGAAAAATGAAAAGTTTGATAAAGCTTGAGTTTTCTAATGTTAGAAATCGTTTTCTTGAATTAAGTTTATTTTTATAAATTTGATATAATTTTTGTTTATAAAAAATTAATTAATTTAGTTTTGGAATATACATTATTAGATTTTTGTAAATTACTTTCTTGGGAGAAAACCGTGTTAGAACATTATATCTAACAACAGTAAATGTTAGCCTTGGTGCACGTGCACCTAGGACTAGACTTTGGAGAGGAGATGCTAACTCTTTGTTAAGTTAGTGCACATAAGTTGGTTCTAGATTTAAAGCGTGATACTCAATAGTTCAAGCCCTGACCTTTATGAATTTGGAACTTGATGCTCATTAGTAGAAGCCATGGGCTTGTCAAATTGGTTAACTTGCCTCGTGAGCTATGTGCTTAGTTTGTTCTAGTTATGCCTGGTAAATTCTTCTATACTATTTGCTTACTTCAGATTTTAATATATTAAAAAAATGTTAGCCTATTGACTTACTATTTTATAAAATCTTTTTTAACAAAAATTATTATGATCACAACTTTGAACTATTTTATTTCAGAAAGTAGTATTTTTAAGATATTTATTATTTATTAATTCTTAATTAATTTTCTTTATTTCAAGTTGATAAGGCTGGTCATGGTATTTAAACAATAGTATATACTTTTTTTTACTTACGTTAATTGTATTCAAATTAAACTCTTAGAAAACAATTAATGAACAATGAACAATGAAATCGATGGAAGACAATAAGGACAAAGAAACAAAGAAACAAAGAAAATTAATTAGCCGAAGAAAGCTCATATCAATTTCCTACTCATGAAATGGAAAAAATTTCAACTTATAAGGTCACATCTAAGCACGGATGACTTGAATTTTGGACTTTTTGCAGGAATAACTCTAAAATTTATATAGACTTAGATGATTGTTATCTTCAAAATTTTCTAACCCATTTCATAAGTTAGAAAATTAAGCAGGTCAATCACATCAAGGGAAAATGAAACTAATGCAAAGACTTGAAGTTGTTCTTCGAAGAGATTTCTCACACGAGTATACATCTATCAAATCATTGGTGTATGTATTAAAAAAAAAAGAAAGAAAAGTTGTAAGTGTATAATATGTTGTTGTCTATGCTCTTGTGTAAGGCTCTTCACGGATTTGGTTGGATTGGGTTTGAAGGGAAAAAAATATCTAAACCAATTAATCTTGGTTGGCTGAATTAGGTTGGGTCAGTTTTGTAATTTTTTTAAGCAACCCAAATGAATCCAAACCGACCAAAGTTAGATTGGGTTAGTTTGAGTCATCGGGCTACCATAAATTTTTTTATTTTTTTTACAAATTGTAAATGAGAAAATTTATAATCAATTACAATTAAAAAAAGAAAAACAAAAAAAGAGGAGAAGTCTGACATTGGGAAAAATGAAAATGAAGAAGAGGGAATGGAAAAAAAAATCAAAACGTAACATTAAGGATTTTGATTTTTGAGTAGGTTATTACAAAAAACTAAATAAAATAAAATAAGAAAGTTAAATCATTGGGCGAGTAATTGGATCATCAGGATTAACACTTAGCCAACCCGCCACCCAAACCGATTAAAGTCGATTTTGGTTAGATCTTACCCAAATAAAATCAATTACCCAACCTAACCCATTTTCTCTCATTTGAGTTGGGTTGATTTTACTGAGTCATTAAGTCAAATCAACTCTTTGAACACCCCTACTCATGAGGTAACTATGTGTGGATATGAATTTCTACATTTTTTTAAAAAATAAAACACTATCTTTTCTCCCAGTTTTTTAATAAAATCATATTTCTCTAATTGAGTATATAGAGAATAATACTAAATTATACCAAATAAATTATGCATTATATGATTTGGATTGATTAACATATTAAAATATTATACGACTTCACAATTTAGGATAGTTTGAGATCAAATTCTTGAACTAAACGAAACTATTATATATATTGGTAATTTTTTGGTAACTTTTTTGTTTCAAAAACAGATTTCTTTTCTTACATGTATTTATAATATACAAGTTCTTATGCAAGTAATGTATGATGGCTTGTCTCTTCTCTCTATTTGTGCCACATTATCATGTTTTCACTTTTCTAAGCTTTTTGTTAAGTAACTTTTCATCTTTCTTTCTCAACTTCTCAAAATTCAAGATATTTCTTCTTTGTTTTCTTTTATTAATATTAAAGACCCACCCACACACCCTTATTTCAAATACATGCTGATAAGTAAAACAAATACATGCTATTTTTGAAAATTCAAATTAACTCTCTTTCTTCTATCATATATTTCTAACTACTCCAAGACTTCAAATACTGCGTTCACATAGAATATGTATTGATTTAAGTAGACCTAGATGGTTGTTATCTTCTATGTTTTCTAATCCAATTTGTAGGTTATAAAATTAAGTAGGTCAATCACATGGAAAAGGAAAAATGAAACTAATGCAATGACTTGAAGTTGTTGTTTGTAGAAATTTCTCACACAAGCTAGTTTACATCTATCAAATCATTGGTGTATTCATTTCAACGAAAAAAAGAAAAAAAAGTTGAAAGTGTATTAGAGTAATGTCTACGCCTATGAGATAATAATGTACAACATGTGTGTACATTAATCGCTATTGTTCTTTTAATCAATTATCTTAAAGTAAGTTTGGACGAAGGAGTTTAAAAGGAAAGAGATGATTTTTACTTTTAAATTAAGATCATTATAAATTTTTTTATAAAATTAAATAATAGAAAATTGGAAGATTATATGACAACCTGTTATTTGAAAAAATTATAAAATAAAGTGAATGTTTATTTAAAATGTACATTTTCCTTCCCCTCCCTTGATCTCTTTCTAACTCCTTCGTCCAACACATATCCTATATTTTGTAACTCAATTAATAATAAAGTAATATCGATTATATTCAAAATTTATATTGAACAACATCAGAGTACTGCAATATTCGATTATTTGTCTAACAACATAATTGTTTCTTTTAACTTTCTTGGTTTTAAATTCACATCAGAAGCAACTTTCCATAATAATGAAGATTCTATTGGAAAAACCTTTCGGTTGAGTCTGTGACCATGTTATGTAATGTATCAAATCAGAATCTCAATTAATTGCAAATTCGAAATGGATTCCACTTTCCAAAGAATCCTTGTAAGTTTGATCAAAATACCATTATATTATAATCAGCGCAAATAACCTTGAAAACTAGAATTACTTATTATGTAAAACTCATCCTATATTTCTCACCAAAATTAATAAACTTTGGTTCTTTCATGTTTTTATTTTCAATAAAAACATAAAGTAACTTTTCACTTTCATTTCCTATGCTTTCCTGAAATAATTTCATAGGAAATATTTTTTTTAACATGAGACTAAATCTAAATATAAAAAATAATTGTTTTTAATTGTTTTTTAAAATAGCAAGTTGAAAATACAGTGACAACTGTGTAATTATAAAATAAATTATATTAACTAAATATGTTTTCTAAAATTAAATTTCAAAAAATAAAAAATCATTTTCAAAAATAAAAATATTTCTCTTTCACAGTTGTCACATCACACATAATATCTTTCTCTTTCTTATCTCAAAATTTCCACTAGCACACTATTCCACTAACTCTCACCAACTCACAAAGACTCACCCCTCGCTTCCTTTGGTTAACATTTCTATGGCTATTCTCTTCCACTCATGTCCATGTCTCACTCTCGCTTGAAAGATTCTTATATAAATTTAGTTTACACAAGTTTAAGTACACTAAATTAATAAAAAAAATGATCACATTAATATTTTAAATTAAATAATTATATAAATTTTTGAGTCAAATAATGGTTAATTAATGTAAAATAATGTTGTACCAATTTTTTTTATTAATCCATTTTACACAACTTGATCATAATCTACACTATAATTTATCCTCTTTCCCTTTCCTATTCATTAACATTGCTCACTGTTAATTGATGGTTTTGTATATAGGTGTAGAATCTCATAGCAAACTAAGAGCTATTTCAGCAATAGTTCAATGGTACACGGATTTAGATTCCCTCTTATTACAAGACTATCATATTGAAAAGAAATAGACATAAACTTTTTATGTGTTAGGACTCATTATGATAGATTATAAATCCACTAGTTAAATTCAAGTTTTTTTGTGCCTTTATCTCTTTAATAAATACTTTCCTATAATTATTTCAATAATAGGAGAGAATATTGATTCGTGGTACATTGACTCCATAAAAAATGAGAATCAGGTTCCATCATCCTCGAAAGACACTTTTAATAATACTGAGACTATAATTCTGTATATGCTGTATTTTTTTTCACAAAGTTTCTATTTACATTTAAAAAATAACAGGGACACACTAAGTGCATGTTTATTTTTTGTTATTGAAAAAAGAAATTCAGTCGAAATTTCTTTATAGAGCATTTTCGTTATAAGCTTTTTTTTTTCAAATGGAAAAATAAAACTAATTCAAAAACTTGAAGGTGGTCTTTGTAGATATTTCTCACATTAGTTTACATATCTATCAAATTGTTGATGTATAATTTTAACCGAAAAAAAGAAATAAAAGTCGAAAGTGTAATGGAGTGATGTCTACGCTTATGAGATAATGATGCACAATACGTGTGGATATTAATATCTATAGTTCTTTTAATAAATTATTTTTCTCTAATTTTTTTTTCTCAATTTGAATGTATAAAGAACAAAATTAAATACCAACAAAGATGGAACATGGTGGTAAATGAGTCACTGGACCAAAATTCAAACCTTAAAGCAAAACAAAATTAATTAAACCAAATAAATTATACATTATATGGTTATGTTGGATACATATATAAAAAATTGTAGACTTCATCATAATTTAGGGGTTGATAAGAAAACTTTCCACCAAAATCTGAATATGAGAAATTGAAATAAAGTAAATCACTCATACCATAACCAAATAATTCCAGAACTAAATTAGTACAGATTTCACCCAAACTCATGAATGAACAGCAAAGGAGCATCAATATTCACGGTTCAGCAAGAGGAATGATGGATGGGCTTTAATCTTCTACCAAAGTAACATGCATGAAGGATTAGATGCCAAGAGTATGTTTGATTGAAAAACTCAAACTTTTAATTAAAAGAATGCCCCTCATGACTGCAAAATGTATCTGTTAACTTGACGCTAGCTACATGGATAAAAACTTCTTTATTTTAATGGAAAAAATGGGGTCATAGACCCAAAAACACATTAATTACTACTACTCAAAACACATAACTACTACTAAAATGGGTGCCAAAAGGATCAAAATACAAGGCAATTACAGATAAAAACTAGAGACACCTTAAGATTGGCAAGCTCATTTATTGATCACAAAAGGATGAAGAAGGGAGACAATGTTTCCCAACTCATTAACTCAATCAACAAAATGAAAAATATAGTAGAGCCGTTGAAAGTAATAAAAAAATTTTCATAAATATTTACAGAGAGAATAGTAATAATAGAATCTATTCTAACAATTGAAAAAATGAACTAGAAAAGAAATTTATAGTAGCTCTCCAAAATTATCATGAATAAAATTCACAATTGATTTATAAGAAAAAAAATGCAATTTAGTAATAGTGGGAATCATTAGAAGCTTTTCCAAAGTAAAAGAATCAAGCGTCAAACATTATGTTTTTCCCGAAAATTTGCCATCTTGATCTTTCAAGTACATCCAAGAGCTAGCATCTCTAGACCAGTTAAGCATGAACTATATAAACACTAGGTGCACCCAATTGTTCTAATCTAAATTGAATAAAATTTTGAAGTCCAGCAAAAACAAGTTTTCTTCTTTTTGAAAAAAAGCACACAGACTTTTATTGCATTTCCATTTTACAGCTGCAAGCCACATGTGCTTGGCTAACAAAATATCTTGGGTGGAAAACTAGACATAGTGAGAATTGAGAATTAAATTTTGAAAGCTTTGTTATTAGAATTTAAGTTGGTAGAATAGAGTTTGATGACTTGAGAAGGAGGTTGAATCAAGTCTTTTACACAAATGAAAGTTTTTGCAAAACTTAGAAAAACAAAACCTGTGTAGAGATAAGTTGACTCGTATTAGGGATGAGCTGGCTCATCCTAGTGTAGAAAATAAACTAGAAAACAAAGCATATACAAGCACGTAGTGAAATCACTCATGCACCAAAAATAGCCATGAAATCAAGCAAGATAAATAAAAGAGAAGGGTTAAGAGAGGATTGTACAAAGAAGATTTATTCTGGTTCAGTCCCAATGTGGAACCTATGTTTAGTCCTTAGCCAACCTAAGATTTTTCACTATTCAACAAGTGTTCTTTCTTCAATTCAAGCCTCTCCAAGCTAGTTATAGCAAGATCTTCACACAAAGGCTTTTATAGAGAAAGATGAAAGAAAACTCTCAAAATGGAGAGTGGATATTCAAAGTTAAGCTCCACACGAAAATGGAAGAGAATGCTTAGAGCAAAGCACAAAATCTACTCCTTTTTCGTTGTTGAAGTCTCTATTTGAAGGGAATATTTTTAGCCCAAAAGAATTAACGTTGTAGTCTGAAAAGTTGTTTTTTGGCATTTTGTAGAGACAAATCTCCCTTTTTACAAAGTTGAAAAAGTACTCAATACTTTTAAGATGTTGACTCAAAGCCTTTGACTCTCCCAAAGAATATTATGACTGATAGCATCTCCTTAGGATTGCCCAAAAGTTACTTTTGCTTTGAAATCGCATAACAAAGGCACTTATGTAGTAATGTCATCAACCAGCTCATCTTCAGTTATGAGTAGGCTGATCTTGGTCTTCCAGAAGACTTTTTCTCCGCTTGAGTAGACTCATCTCCATCATGAGCATGCTCATCTTAAACTTCAAAAAGCTTCTCCAGAACACGTCTTGACACAGCAACATGAGACTTCTCATCTTGAGCAATAGTTGGCTCATCTAGTACTTGAAAAAATTTTAAGTGCTCATGAGACACTCCATCTTCAATGATTCTTGTATTTTTCTTGGAATCAACTCTATGAACTTGAGAAATTCTTCATTTAAGGCTCAATAAACCTGCAACCATTGTTGTTAACTAAAATCAAGTGAAAGTTATCAAAATTAAGCAATTGAATAATGTTTGGAATCATCACAAGTCAATGCCTAATGGAAACCTTAGGCTAACAAAGTTGTGATAGAATGTGAAGTTTAAATTAAGCCACTCATTATTTAATATTAACATATTGAAAGATGTTTGAAATAAAGATTCAGAAATTAAGGAAAAAGAATCAATTCCGACACATCTACTACTAGGACATATTTTGTTTTCACTTACTGACTCCTTGATTTCGCCTCACAACAGAGCTAAGAGTGAAAATCAAAGATGAAGGCACCCAATTTTAATAGGAAATTGAAGGCAAAATACACTCTAATTTCATACTTATTTTAGTTACAAGCTAGTCCTGAATCTTGGGTCTTTGGATAACTTGAATGCTTGAAATTAAACCAAATTGGGTCAAATATTAATGATAAAAAAATCTAGAAACATAAATACATCATATAATTCTAATGGCGCACTTGTCTTCGCTGTTGGTCCCTAATAACATATCTTATTTCTTCCATCTAATTTTTTCTTGTGTTGACTCTTGTCATTCAACTTGGACTAGATCCTGCAACATTATCATTTTATTATTATTAACAGTATCCCATAATGGAGAAATGAATCAAGTCATGTTGTAGAGGCCAGAATATGGAATCTCATATATTACAATATAACAATGTGGAAACATATATGCTACTCAATAGTGATTTATACCCTACCAAAGTTGTGATAACAAAAGTAAAAAGATAGAGGCATTAAGAGAATGTAAAAGGAAAGAGCAGAATACAATAATGCATTAGCAAATATTTCAGAATGTAAAAATGAAGATATATATATATATATATATATATAACAATCTATCTTCAAAATATTGTTACAAAGATCCTCCATGAAAAAAAAAATTGGACACTTAAAGCATCACATTACATGTCAGCAACAAAATGACCATAGATTCTACTTGTCATAACAAACAAATTATGTAGCTATAGAACTAATATAAATAAAAAAGTGCAAGATAATAGAGATGTGTGCTCAGAAAATTATTAATAATCCAATCCTGAAACATAAGTTAGAAAGTAAGGAATTAAATGACCAGAATATATGATAAAACAATCCCAAGGTCTTCTTATCAAACCAATGAACTCTTTTAACATTAGATTCATATGATAAAGCATCTATTGACTTTAGCTCATTCCTCATTTATTAACTGGAAGAACTAGAATGCTAGAATTTCCACAAAATTTAAGTCCTAAAACTATATTGGAATTCAATAAATTTGGAACCTCCAAACTTATCGGATATCATAGCTATATGGAACCTACTATCCCTATTCAACAATTTCTTTCTTTTCTCTTTCTCTTTGAGCAACGAATACTTCATTTTAGACATGGAAAATACAAATTGGGAGATCAAGAATCCTTCTAATACATGGAAAAATCAGTCAAATGAACAAAGACATAGAGCAAAACATCCGTTCAAAAGGGCATCAATTCAAGAAGTCTGATTATTTTCGTGCTGGTTCATATTTTGTTTTGTTACATGCTCTGCTATATTTGAATTGAAGAGAAGATAGAAAAGGTATACTTAACTATTATATAGTTAACACTCAAATTCATGTTGGGAAATCTTTGATTGTAGCTGATTGCTATTATTGACAGAGTTATTACTAAGATAAAGTACCATTAAAAATTTAAACACTGTTGCTAGCATGTGAACTATGAAGCATCAAATGACCATGACAATGTGACTAATACCTTGACCCAGTTTTCCATTTCATCAAACTCTAATTTTTCAAATAAAAATGTGATCAATCTTGCAATAATAGCACAATTACATTGCTAGAATAACTAGCAAGACATGATGTATTACAGTAATGAAATTATCACAAAATTTTCATTAAAATTAAGTAGTTATTCAAAAATTAAGCACTATTGTTATTTTGTTTGATATATTCAATGCATAGCTCGGACTAAATTCTTATATAAATAAAAATAGGATCAACTTTAGTTAAAAAAAAAAAACTAGATAAAGCCACTAAAGGCAATTATAGTATTCCTACTATTTTTCAATCATATTTCTATAATCATGTGGTCGATTCGAAATTGTACAAGACTACAAGCTATATGCTATTTAGAAATTCCATGTCAAATAATTAACGATACTATATATATATAAAATCATGTAATAAAGGCAAGGTCCATCTACAATTCCATGGTAGGTTATATATTTCAATATACAATAAGTTACCTATCAAAAGAACATTCTTTGAAGTTTGAAAACTACTTTCAGGAAATAAAAATTAAAGAGTTTTAATCTATTGAAGAGGAAACAGAAAGTGGTGCAAAATAGTAATCATATTCTTTGAAGTTTGAGAACTAAATTCAAGAAATAAAAACAAAGGAGTTTCGATCTAGTGACGAGAAATAGAAAGTGGTGCCAAATAAAAAGCACATTCTCTAGAAACCTTTCAATCATGCAACATACAAAAAACTAATGCTTATAGGCATCCTCTTCTTTCCAATGCATTGCAATCCCTCCAATCACGCAGTTCTATGAAGAAATTCCTTTCTCTAGAAGCCTACTAACAACTTCAAATAATAGAAAGCACACACTCTGTTTCTAACAAACATAGTGATATTTTGCTTTCCTCAAACTTATCCTGAATTATCTTATACGTTCGCTAGCAGAGACAAAAATAAGCAGTACATAGTTATAGCCTAAAGACATTAGAGTCATATTCTGAGAAAATTACATATACAGAGAAGATACAAAAAAAAAAAAAACTTTGCATTAAACACACACAAAACAAAAGCAATTAACTAATAATTGGAGAGGAAAGAAGGCAACCCTAAATCAGAAAAATCAAATCAAATAAAAAATAATTATCATTTTTCAGAAACTAAAAGCCCATTGATTAGAAACAAACTGTAATCCCAATAATAGAATCTCTATGTTGTTTTTTTGGTAATAGACAGCAAGAGAGGGCATAAACTTGTTTCTTTTATTTTTTAAGCTCATTGGTACTAATTGCACAAGAAGATTTCAACTGGAATCTGAGACCATCATAAGTTACTTATAAGCAATCAACTTATCAATGGCTTTCACTCTTAAATCACTCACACCTCATTATGATATTAATCAAGCAATTTTTAAATTTCATGTAGAAATTGTAGTAGAAAATGAAAATGCTAACCACCATTTTAACAAAACCCTTAACTAAATTCCCTCAAAACATTATCAAATTATTAGTGTTAATAATCATCTTAAAATTTCAATTTAAGTCAAGAAAACAATTTATTGAACTATGATTAGTGGCATATATAACTTCAATTATGATTACCTCTTTTTAATGCTTATTACAAGAGATTTCA
The DNA here is from genome assembly GCA_019955255.1 of Castanospermum australe. Lineage (NCBI taxonomy): Eukaryota > Viridiplantae > Streptophyta > Magnoliopsida > Fabales > Fabaceae > Castanospermum > Castanospermum australe. The sequence continues at coordinate 126,754 of NSJW01000230.1, read as the reverse complement.
TGATTTAATGTACTTGTGGAATTAAAAGTAAAGAGCAATGACAAAATAAAAGAAAAAAATAAAAGTATTACCGTTTAGCTTGTGAGACACTTGTGGCACCTTGCCATACATAGTGTTACCATAAGATCAATTTGTTCAAGAACTTGATGTAGGAATGTCTACAAGACTGAAAGAGTAGTATTGGGCCTAAAAATTCCCAAAATCCAACAACAAATCCCAATCCCAACCACATATAAAATGTTGCAAAGAAAATTGACTCCTCCTTTCCATGATCGAATACCGATGACACCTAAGGTATTGGCGTTGCATCATCTGGGCAATTTTTGTCAAGTGGTTTTCCACAAAAATTCAAATTTTCCTTTGTAACTAGAGGCATCGAAGCTTTGCAATCATGTTCTAGTTGGGGATTTTCCATGGAGATGATTGTTTGACAAGTCCAATGCATTGAGACGTTTAATTTGAGCACGGCTTAAAGGAATTGTGCTAGATAAATGATTTATTAACAGATCAAGAAATTCCAATGATTTTAAATTCCCAAGGATAGAAGTGATTTCCCCACTGAAATTATTTCTTGATAAATTCAAGGCAACCAATCTAAATAGAGAGCCAATTTCTATTGATATTTCTCTTGTTAGATTATTGCTTGAGAGATCAATGCTCTTAAGAAGCAAGTCTGGATTTTTGAACATATCCTTTGTGCCTTTCCACATCAATGATATGCAAAAATCATAAAAACTATAAGTACCATTGCTTTGAAAAATAGTGTTTGGTATAACTCAACTTAATACTCACTTCGGCCATTACAGTAAAGTTCTTTAAACATGCTAGGATTTGTTCTGAAAGATAATTTTTTGAGACATCAAAAAGTTTGATCTTAGTAAGATAAAAAAGCTGTGATAGCAGACTTCTAAAGAAGTTATTTACACATAAACTCAATATTATCAATTGATGAAGGCTTTCCTTTATCAATGAAAGAATAGGACTAGATAACTTATTTTCACCCACATCTAACAAAGTTAAATTGATGTAGTTCTTCATTGAGGAAGGTAGCTCTCTAATTAGGCTATTGTTTTGCAAAATGAAAGACTTAAAATTCACAAGTGTGCCAATGGAGAATGGAATCTTTCCAGAAAATTTATTACTCATTAGATCAAGATACTATAATGAGTTGAGATGGTTCCAACAATTGGGTAATTGCCCTTTTAATTGATTGTTTGATACATCTAAAATACCCAAGGTTTTGACTACACTTTTCCCACATAAGAATGATTCCAAATTCAAAAATCTTTTTTCAGAGAGATGCATAGTCGTTGCTTCCAACATCAATAGAGGAGTAGAGACTTCAACTTGGTTTGAAGTCAAAATTCATTTCGGACATATTTTGTGACATATGCCAAAACCACTTGTGTATGGTATCTAAAATCCCAGCATTAGAAATATCTATACTCCTTAAGTAACTTTGACTTTGGAGCCAACTTGGAAAATTAGGACCCAACTGGCAAGATGATAAGCTCAAATATTTTGATCGAAAAGAAGGAACCTAGTTGGCGCCAAATTTTAGAGACAATAAGTTGTGTGATAAGTCTAAGTTCATCAATTTGGATAAATTAGTGAGGTGTGATTCAGTGACATCACCCTCCAAAGAATTCCTACGCAGGTTAAAAGACTTCAACTTAGATAGCAATCCGATACTTTTAGGTATTTCTCCAATTAATCGATTATTGGAAAGGTATAAATCACTCAGAGATGAGAAAATTGAGAAGTTGGGCAACATGTCAGCAAACCGATTAATACACAAATCCAAAATCAATAAGCTATTTCTAGTGCCACATGAAAAATTTTGAATGAAGTTTGAAAGTTCCCTACTCAAGTTGTTACTTCGAAGTTCTGATATGAGCAATGTGCATATATTCCCAAAGGATGATGGAATCTTGCGTTGCAGATTATTGTTGGAGAGGTCAAGATCATGAAGATTATTCATCATGTTGCCAAAACCTTTTGGAATGGGATCTTCTAACATGTTATGATAAAGGTAAAGCAAGTGAAGATTGGTGAAGTTAAAAGGCCGGTAGAATATATCCGATGATGTCAACTAATTATATGAGAGATCAAGGATTACAAGAGAAGATGAAAAGTTCGTATTGGAAGTAGATGGTAGAAGAAAGCTACTATCCAAAAGACTATAGTTTTGTAGAAAAAAACTGTTGAAGTTTGGAGCCAAAGTTGAAATTACCTTAAGATATTGATGATGTGAGATTATTATAATAGAGGTCAAGGATCACAAGAGAAGGAAGGTTTAAATAGGAAGAAGACATTAAAACAAAATTATTATATGAGAGGTAAAGTTCCTGAAGGTTAACTGAAGTTGAACATCCATTGAAATGTTGATGATGTCAGCATATTAGAAGAGAGATCAAGTAACGTAAGAGAAGTGGAAAAATTTGAATGTGAATCAAACAAAGAAAGAACATTAATGTCTGATAAACTACACCGACTCAGCCTCAATTCTCTTAAGTTTGGAAGTACTTTACCGATCATTTGCAACCAGTGACGAGAAGTGCCAAGGTTAGGCAGAGTCATGTCAAGATTGGTTAAAGAAGAGATATTAGACAGCCAATCTTCATCACTATGATTCTGCTCGTTAATTTTGAGACTAGAATTGCCACCAATCCTAAGAGACTACAACTTAGAAAGATGCCAAGATCAAAAGGGATTGCTCCAAATAGAGAGTTTCCTCCAAGATCAAGATACTGTAGTTGCGAGAGATTTCAAGTTGACAAGGGATTGCTCCATCAAGATGATTTCCTCTGAGATTGAGATATTGCAGTTGTGAGAGATTTCCTAATTGATAAGGAATCCTCCCATAAAAGAATGAATATGACATATTGAGATATTTTAAGATGTTGAAGGACCCAATGTCTTTTGAGATTTGGCTACCACTAAAATCATTAAAACAGAGGTCCAAATAATTCAAATTTTGCAACTCAATCAATAAAGTATATTGAATTCACTTATCAAATAATGTGTATCCAAACCATAAAGATAAATACTTTGAACATGACCTATTTCGTTGTTGCATTCAACTCCCCTCCATTTACAACAATCTGCATCACTCCCATCGTCCCTCCATGTAAACAGTATGCCAGAGTCATCTTGGACGCTTTGTTTGAACTTGAGGAATGCTTGTCTCTCTCTCTCTCTCAGTGCACTTGCTCATTATAAATTTTCTGATTTACATGAAATATCTTCAATGCAATAACCACTCTTTACTTGTCAAGAATCAGAACTCCATGGCAGTATTTATATATAACCAAGTAACCAACTATTCATCCACTTTGTATTGAATTATTGCACGAAAGCAAAATACGTGTGGAAAAGACTTTTTGGCACTAAAAAGTCCTCGAAAAGCCCATGTCTCAACTCACAGGTGGGAAATGGTGGGGGGAGGATTTGGAACAAAGGCTTTGGATTTTCTTGAAGTGGAGAGCTGATTTTAAGGGGTAAGTGTGTTCTGTTTTCTGTTAATAGTTTAATTTTGATTCACTATCGTTGTAAAAAGTTTTACACTACTGTAAAAATAATAAATGATAAACGAGAGAGAAATTATACTAAAAATTGAAGAATGTACAATCTCAGTACATAATGTATGTCAGTACTATTAGACATTTAAAATTGTCAAATCATTGAAAAAGTTTAATTATAATAATAATTATCTTAAAGGCCAAACATTTTAAATAATATAACAATATATGATTGGATGATAATGTAAAATATATTTACACTGAGGGTAGATTAAAATGAAATTCTTTATATATTTTATTTTTTACAATCAATTAATTTTTCTTTACATAATGTTACCAAACGGAATATATTAAAAAAAAGGATTTTTTTTAAAAAATAAGAGATTAGATAAGTTTTTTTTTTAAAAAAAAAAAACTATCCCTATTCGCATAAATCCACGTAGAGCACTCTCTTATTCCTAGAACCCAGTTTGCAGCCCCTGTTACGTTTCTCTTCAATGTGTACTGCCTCTGTCATTATCTTTCTTCTCCACCATTCATTATCTGACCATATCATTAAATTTTGGGTTGTCTTTAATTAATTAATTAAAAGTTTGAGGATTTTGTTAGACTTTCACACACTACTTTCTCCCTTTTCCTCTTCAAGCCATCACTGGGAGAGTCTACATATCAAAGGATTTTTGTTTGGTGAAAAGTATATGCTAACCACACTTCTCACATATTGTTTTTTTGGCTTCTACAAGTAACTCAAAATTTAAAGATTTGATTGTTTAATTTTTTTAATGAGTAATCTTTGATTTGGGTAATCCTAGACAATGAATTTAGATTTTGGCAACTAGAAATATTAGGATTTAAGGAGTCAATTAGAAAAATCAATTATCTATAATTGATACTAAATTACTAGAATTTTCTATAGTTATAGAACAGTAATCGTCGCGTTTACATTGATCGTCAGTGATTGTAATTGTTTTTGAAATGAAAGAGTCGTCACGACAATATCGTCTCTTGTTAATTAAAGATTAATTAAAATTTTGTATGATTTCTAAAATAATTAATTATTATTTAAAATCTATATCACCTATAAATTAAAGAGTCGTCACGATAACAATAATCATCGATGATCCTAAAATATTTTTAGGACAAAAAAGTCGTCACGACACAATCGTCCTTAGTTGATTAACCATTTTAAATTAATTTAAATTTAATAATTTATAAATTGATTAACGATTAATTAAAATTTATATTGTTTATGAGTCAAAAAGTTGTTACGACAATAATGACCATTAGTAATCCTAAAATATTTTTAGAACAGAAGAGTCGTCTTGACAACATCGTCCCTAGTTGGTTAAAGATTAATTAAAATTTTATTATTTTTAAATTGATTAACCATTAATTAAAATCTATATCGCCTATAAGTGAAAGAATCGTCACAAAAACAATGATCATTAGTGATCCTAAAAATATTTTTGAAACTGAAAAGTCATCACGACAACATCGTCTATTGTTGATTAAAGATTAATTGACGGTTTTTAAATTAATGGTTAGAGAGTTTAAAATATTTTTTACTTTAATTTCAGGACCAAAGCGTTGTCACGATAATAGGACCTCAATTTCATAATTTTCCAAATTAACGAATTGTTATAACTCAGATGTCTCAGATAAATTATTTAATTATAATTATCATTATTTTTATCTAAAATTATCTATTTTATTTTACTGTTACTATCACTTATACATTTTATTTTATCCTTTACTCATTTTTTATTTTGACCAACTAATAAAACCTAAACTTGAAAGATAACCATGGACCCATTAAAAATAGTAAGTACAATTTAATTATGAACTCAAACATTAGGCCCAATTAAATCTTATGAGAACAAAACCCAAACATTACACAATCAATTAATTCCAAAATTTCTAACCAAAATAAACACATTAACCAGCCTAAATATCAAGGTTCTGAAAACCGAATCGGTCATTTAAACCGGTCGAGGTACTGATTCAAGGTTTAATGGTCGAACCGTGGTCGAACCGTGGTCAATCCGGAATATAATTAAATATATATTTATATATATATATATATAATTATTTATATGTTAATAAAATAAATAAAAATTATAAAAATATAATATAAATCAATAATAAAATTATTTAAAACATAAAAATGTATTACACAAAATACTATACTAATTACCAAAACAAAAGCGAGAAAATTTAAACTGTATTAGCTTTATCGGTGAGTAGCCTTGAATAAAACAGAGAAGAAAAGAAAATGTTAGGATACGAGATGTAGATGTGGATAAGATTATTGAGATCATGAGATCATCATTCCTCATCCCTTTCTTTCCTTCCAACCCAAACGAAAATTTTACTGTCTCACTCTGACTCAACAGTCACGACGCGCCAACTTCCCCAACACGCTTCCTTTCTTCCTTTTCCTCCAACAACAATTTCAAAACCCACTTTTATTTTATTTAATTATTTTATTAATTAATTAGCCCAAAATCTCCCAAAATCTCTTCTTTTTTTAAAATCTCCCAATTTCAAAACCTTCCTTCTGCCAGACTGCGACTGCACTTCTGCTTCTAGCCTTCTACCGACTACGGAATGTCGGAACCAGTGCCAGTCAAACAGAGCCGATCCGATCGAATTCGGCATTCCGATGACGCCAGCCAGCCACCCCAAACAAGTGCGCTTCCCCGGCGACGAGACGCGACCCAGACTGCGACTGCACTTCTGCTTTTAGCCTTCTACCATCTACAGAACGTCAGAACCAGTACCAGTCAAGTAGAGCGGATCTGATCGGATCTGGCATTCCGATGATGCCAACCAGCCACCCCAAACAAGCGCGCTTCTCCGGCGACGAGACGCGACCCAAACCTAGCCCGGTACCTTTCCTCTTTCGTCTTGCTACTCCTCTCTCTCTCTCTTCACTTTTCTCTCTCCTCCAACCCCGATTCTAATCCAACCCACACCCCAATTGCGGTTCTCCGATGGCTGATTTGCGCGATTCTCCCACTCTGCCAAGGAGGCGACGGATTCGCCACTAGAAAATGGAAAATCGCGACCGATGCACACGGCAGCAAAGCCGTTTTACCTTTTTTTTTTGGTAAAATTCGGAGCAAAACGACGTCGTTTCGCTTACAGAAATTCCAAAAAAAAAAATATCAGAACCGGGCAACCGTACGGACCGGTGCCGGTTTGAAACCGGTTCACCGGTTTTTGACCCCACCGGTTCTGGGAGATAACCCGAACCGGTTAGGGAACTGGTTCCCAGTCGGACCGGTTGAACCGGCCGGTCCAGTCCGGTTTTCAGAACACTGCTAAATATTCATCAAATATTAACAAACTTTTCATTGCACGTCATACATATCACAGCAAATTAAGTGTCATACAAATAGAATTAAAAATTAAAAATTAAAAGAGAAAAAATAATAAATAAAAGTGAGAGAGTGCAGGTGCGTGAGAGTGGTGCATGAAGTGAGTGTGGGTGAGGGTGGAACGGAAGTGTGGGCAGACTTGTCTGGGGGCTGTGGGAGCTAAAACGTGTGGGTGTGGTGGTGGTTGAGTGCTAAACCGTGGCTTGTGCAATGGAATGGGATTGTGAGAGTGCCGTGTAGGGGTGTTGGTGTGTGCAGTGGTGGTGTGACAGAGGTGAGTGCTCTGTTTGGTGTTGAAAAGTTGAAAAAAATAGGGGTGCTTGGCCGGTGGTGAGTGAAGTGCAGAGGACGTGACAATGGTGTTGTGGTACTGTACATGTGTGTGCCGGGAGGTGAAGGGAAGTGTGGTATGGCTGAGTGAAGAAGAAAAATCACAAAACGGAGCGAAGATTAATCACAAAATGGAGCAGAGATTCATGGAGACTGCAAGATTATATTCGGCAGACTAAAAATGAAGGATCAAACCTTGGGGACTCAGCACCCAAAATGAGAAGCACCACCTACCCTTCATGTTAATTTCCCTTTTGTTTTACTTTTTCTTCTTCCCTGTAGATGGGAGGTGCTGCAGATGGGAGGATCAAATCTGAAAGATGTGAGGTTGATCTGTGTCCCTTGCTTTTTCTCCTTCCCTCTTCTTTTTCTCCTCTCTCCCACAGCTATCTAAGAATCATGGGATTCTTTTCCTGAGCACTCCTTTCTTTGCATCCTCTCTCACGGCTATCCCCCTCTTATAATCAAGATGATGTGTGGTGTGTTGGATGTGTTTGGTCGCTTGATGAGAATGAAATGAAGCAAATCAGGAACACATGGGTATGGGTCTTGTACTCAGGAATCCTGGGTTTGGGGCAAATTTGGGTTAACAAAGATAAGGGCTAGATGGATTTTGGACCAAAGAATTTGATGTTGAGTTTTCACATAGTTTTTATTATTATTTTTTAAAATTTTGGACTTTTTTTCTTTATATGATTTTAGCTCTTCTGTTTTTTTAAGAAAATTGATTATTGATTAAATTAAAACAGCTTTGAATTTGAGCTCCAGCATTTACCACCTTGTATTATTTTCATTCGTGATTTTTATAAATTTTTTTAATATTTTATTATTAGGAATAAAATACGGTGTTTACAGTTGCCTCTCTTTACTCGTTTCTTAGAATATGACAATGTGAAACCATGGTTCTTCATTTTCTCAAATAAGAAATGAGTAAAGAAGAAAACATGTATTTTGTCCCGAAAATAGAAAACACTGTCAATCACATGCAACAACTATTATGAATGACTTGTGAAAGCTATATAAGACTTGTGGAAATTGCAAAAGTTGTGCTCTTGTGAATGACTGAAATTATTTGAGTGCAGATGCAAAAGCTATAAATATGTGAAAGTTGTAAATATGGGAAAGTTGTAAAATTGTGAAAGCATTAAAATGTGAAAATAGTAAATATGTGAAAGCATTAAATATGTGAAAGTTATAAAATGTGAAACCAATAAAATGTGAAAGCAGTAAATATGTGAAAGCTTTAAAATATGAAAGTTATAAATATGGGAAAACTATAAAATATGGAAGCTATAAAAAGTGAAAGCTGTAAATATGTAAAAGCTATAAAATGTGAAAGTAGAAAAATGTAAAAGCTGTAAAATGTGAAAGCTCAAAATATGAATGTAGTAAATATGTGAAAGGTATAAATATGTGAAAGCTGTAAAATATGAAAGCAGTAAAATGTGAAAGCAGTAAATATGTGAAAGCTGTAAAATGTCAAAGCAATAAAACATGAAAGCTGTAAATATGGGAAAACTATAAAATGTGAAAACAGTAAAATGTGAAAGCAGTAAAATGCAGAAATAAGGATAGGGCAAGAAAGCAAGATATGATAGAAAAGTAAGGATATAACAGGAAATAAGAATAGGATATGAAAAGAATGTGATAGGAAATTAAGGATAGGGCATGAAAATAAAGATATAAAAGGAAATTAAGGATATGACATGAATTTAAGGATACAATATGAAGGTAAGAATACAATATGAACATAAGGACACGAGAGTAAAGTAAGGATAGGACATGAAAATAAGGATACGAAAAGAAAATAAAGATATGAAAAAATTTGAAATTAGTGAAAGTAGTAAAGATGTTAACTCATGTAAAAGCAATAAAAATTGGATGTAATGTGAATGCAGTAAAATTTACATTTAGGCAGGACATATGACATGAAGAAGATGATGTAATATGCATGATATCCTTTGAATTTGTATGCTGATGAATGATATGCTAAAGCAAGAGTGCATGATGCAGTTTGCAATGAGTTTCATGTAGATTCTGCTAAATATTAACCGTATTTTATTCAATGTGAATTTGCTTGTCCAAAGAGAATTGAATTTCCAATTCAACTTTTTGAGAGATTATTTTGATTCCCACTGTTAAATGTTTTCCCTCCAACATTGAGATCAAAGTTGTCTAGGTATGTTCTTCTGCTAACCTAAAAATTTTGCCCCAGTGTATGTGGGCCTTATGAGATTAGCATGTCTTGTTCAACACAATGAAAATTTGCCCCAGTTTGCTGATTCTATGAACTTGTTGACAAATATTCGAAGCTTGAGAACTATGAAAGCTATACATATTTGTGTAAGATTGGGTGTGACAAACAACTTCAACTATTTAGCTTTGCTTCTTTCAATGCAACTAATGCTTTTAGCTTGAAGCTTGATCACTCTCCTTGCTTTCCTTGTAGGACAAATGCTTGTTTTGATTTGATTTTCCCTTTTTCTTTCTTTTTTATTTTCTTATTTTCTTCTTTCTTTTATTTTTTTAAGAGTCACTTATCTACCTGAAAATATTAATGACATGATCATGCAATTTTGAAGGGATCTATGGAGGAGTAATATGATGGGTCAAATGATGAAATTAAGTGAACATATATGAATCAATGGTCAAGGAATGAAGGTCTTTATTCAAGGAAGAGATGATGAGATTTATATAGATCAGTGAAAATGATGAGAAAATTTGGAACTTTGTCAATGAGTCTCCGATTTGAACTTTGACATTCCTTTTCAAGATCCATTTATAGGACCTAGCAAGATTTCATTTGAGTCAGCTTCTTCTTTTTTGTTATTTTTTTTTCCCTAGTTATTGCTTTGTGTTGAGTACAAAAAACTTGTCCCAAGGTGTGCCTAAAGTAGACCAAACCTCAACAAAGACTTTAAAAGCTTGTAATGTGGATCAGGTGAAAGGTTTTCCAAAACAAAAGGATATAAGGCTCAAAATTCATTTATGTTCCCTCACCCTTCCTTTCTTCAAAACTTTTTGGTCCTATTTTTAACATGTTTTGTACTACCTTCATTTATCAAAAGGATTTCAACGGTTGTAATGGGGTCAGGAAGTAAAAAAGTGGCTCATGAAAAAAATTATTAATAGGCCCAAAGATTGATATTGGATCGCAATGAGAATCTCTTTTCTATTACTTGGTCATTTTCTCAAGCAGTCAAGAATTGGCACTGATTTATTCATGATTTCTTTAATGAAAATAATCCTCATTGATATTTGAATGCTTAGCAAGACTTGCCGAAATACTACCCTTTCCTAAGTTAATCTTGAATCGCGGATGAATTGAAAACACATATCTTTAGGCTCGATAGGGGTATCAAGGGATAACAACTCCTTTGTGTTTGAAAAATCAAAGAATGCCTCATGTCATTGGAGAAATTTGCTTTTAGAACACACATTTTTATTTTAAAAAACATTGAGGTCTTGCATTTGCATCACTCTCAATTCCATCTTTACCATTGTCCATTATATTGATCTTGAAAAGAAATGACACATTTTTTTTGCAAGAATTATTTTTCTTTTCTCTTTTATTTTTTTTGGAATCTATAAAGGAAGAAGAAATAAGTGATGGACAAAATTTAAATGAGAATGGGATATGAGATGAGTAGAATGTGATTTGATGAATTGCATGATCATTCCATTAAAATTTTCATTGAAAGAGTGTCCAAACATGATAAGATCATAGGCTAATAAGATTTTTTTTTCTTTTCTCTTTTTTCTTCTTCTTTCTTTCTCCTTTCCTTCTCTTTTTTTTTTTTGTAATATTTTTTCTTTTCTTTTTCATTTTTTCTCTCTTTTTTTTTTAAGCAAGCATTGTGCAATGAGGAAAGACAAAGAAAGCAATTTTCTTGGCAAGTATCACTGAACCAATATGATGTTGTATCTGGCACATGACTGATAATTTTTTCTGTGATTTTCTTTGTGAGCATAAATCATAAGGAGATTGACAATTCTTTCACAAGCAAGTTTGACCTTATTGAGTGAGGACATGAGAAAAATGCATTTGGATTGGGTGGGTGGATTCGTGGGATGAAAGTAGACACTGATGAACGGCAAGCATGTTGTAACATCCCATTTAAGCAAAAAAAATTTTAAAATTTATAAAGTAGTTTTTATTTTATTTTATTATTTGTAATAAGAAATGTTTTATTTATTTTTAATATTTTATTTTAGCAATTAAATAGAAGAGAACAGTGAGAATTATTTAAGAGAAACTAGAAATAGTTAAAATACCTGAAAGAATAGTAAAAATTGTACAGTGGCAATTTAATAATTTTGGGATTTCAAATGAGGGCATTTTTGTCCAGTAAAAAATTTTAACACAGAAATTAGGTAAACTTATTTTATAAACTATTAATTAGTCTCCAACTATTTATAAATTAAAATAGGTGAAATTAGCATATTCTAACCTAATTAAAATGTGATATTTAAAAAGATTTACATAAGTAAAAATATAATTAGTCTAAAATAACCAATAACATTATGACAAGTGCCAAATTTTAATAAGATAAAAGAAATAATCAATGTCTGGCCAGAGTAGTTATATTTGTTACTATTTACTTCTTCTCATTTGGATCCCATCTGACTAACCTAGTTATAAACTAATTAAAAGTCATAATTAAATGGATTAACATGACCAAAAAGAAAGCTTTTCTATTGGTTGCCTAACAAGACAAAATAAGATTTAAAAATATTAAGCAAACCCGATAATCCCCTTTGTGTCCCTAACCCCATGGCCGAGCAAGGAGAAAAAGAAAAAAAAAGAAGAAAAGAGAGAGGCAGCCATAGTCACGGCCAAGGGGAGAAGAGAAGGAGAAAATGAGAATGAGAGAAGGAAACAAGCTCAAATCCTCACCATGCTTCAACTTCAAGAGGTAGGGAACTCAAAACCTATCATTTACCTTTTTAAAACCATAGTTTCATGGTGGTTGGTGAACTTGAATCTATGGAACTTTCTCTCTCTAGAGTTTTGGTGTGGTTATGGGTGATTTGGCAGCAAGGTGAACCATTTATGTGAAGGTTACAAGCCTATTTTCAAGTGGGAGGTCAAATTTTTCAAGTAGCCATACTTAGGGCTTTTGAGTTAGAATCCTTCTATGATGTGATTTTGAGAATTTTGCATGGTTATGAGTTTGATTAGGTAATTTAGAATCATTGTTGTTCATGAATCTTGTTGGAAATCACTTGAAACCATGAGATTTGGACCCCCCTAGCTCACGGCCATACTAGGGTTTTGGGTGCATTTTTGATAATTTTTATTGTTTAATATGTAGTCTTGATGGAAATAGGTTATATTTGTTTTTATGGATGATTCTTACTTAATTAAATGAAAATCCATACAAGTGCATGTGTTTCTGGCTCACGGCCAAGCTAGGTAGTTTGGTTGAACAATTGTGACTTGTATTGTTATAATATTAGTTTAGATGTGGTATGATAATTTTAAGGTTTGTGAGAGGATTAGTTGCATAATTCCTCCTTTGTTTTGAATTTAATGTTTATGTATGGCAATGCAATCCACGATGTGAGTTAGATTTATGCTATGTATAGTTCTTTTATCAAAGCTTGTTTGAATTGATGAGTGTATGGCCAAGTGTATTTTGGAAATGTTGTGTGTTGAATTTGATGGTAGTAGGTGAGTTGGGTGACTAAGAATACGAGACTAGGTAAAAAATTGAGTAAGATGGAAGTACGGAATATGGCAACTATTTCCACACTCACAGCCTTGGTGGTATAAATAGATAGGTAGTTGATTCAATTGTGTGAGAGTTAAAATTTTAAGGATATAAAAGGTTTAGAGGTGAAACAAGAGGAATTAATCTCTAGAACACCTATATGTGGTATTGTCTAAGTCACAGTCATATTGGGAGGAGAAGAGTGTAATTTGTTTTCTTATGAACTATGGGTTCAAGGATGTGACAAAGATGTTAGATAGTGAAATTGAGGTAATTTAGAGATATTTTCTCTTATATAATGTCTCTTTGAGATATTAATGCTTTAAAAGTTCACTTTCAATATGTTACATGCTCACTTTAATTAAAGAGAAAGAAATGAGCTAAGCTTGGATGTGATCTTCTAGAGAAAGAAAATGAATTTGAGGTGATCCATAAATTCTACTAAAATGTCATGGAAGAAGTTCATGAGAAGTCCTACATGCGTCTAGGTTCACTTTGTGGATAGGTCCACCAAAGGTGTGGAAAGTGAAGTGGAATGCACCAGTGCACTAGAGGAATGGACACTCTAGTTTAGGGGATGCTCTATGCCAAAGGAAAATTTTCAAACAGTCAAAGTTTTAGACCATGTAGGCAAACGAGAAATTTAAAGCGGGTTAAGCCCTAGTTTAAGCTTAGTGAGCATGTAATATACAGTAAAGTTTTATGGAACTGTGATTGTCATTTATTATCCATATTTGAGATTATTGACTAATCATAAAACTGTGTTTTCTGCATTTAATACAGCTGGAAATACTATGGAATTTATTTTCTTATTTCTACATACTTGAGTACCTACTGAGTAGTCATTTCTCCCCCCATAAACTGTGGTATTTCTATAGCCTCTTACAGCTGATGAAAGATGAGAATTTACATTTTCCTGTATATTGACAAGAGCTAGCTGACTCCTCAAAGGAGAACCAGTTTGTTTTGATTATTTAGGATATTGATTGTGAATAGTTTAGGGAGAATTAGTTTTGTATATAGCATGTACTTGTAGGATGTTGACCTTGGATTTCTTTTCCTGCATGGCCGCATGAGGCCAGTAGTTTTTTTTTTTATGTGCATATGTAGATAGGTTGTAGTGTAGGAAAAAATTCTAGGTTAACAATCTTTTGGATGTATAGTAATGTATAATGATATACAAATTAGAAATCCTACTCATGTGTAATGTTACATAAGGTATTCTGTTCGTGACCTTGTGGAATAATATTGTGCAATTCTTTGTTCATGACGTGGATAGTTAATGTGTAATGCGATTACGTGTAGAAAATTTTGAATTTCCTAAATGTGAATATTTTGTTTAAGAGCTTAAGTGGAATAAATTTTCCTTATAGTAAATTACACATAACTCGATACATTTACACTTTTGAGCGATATTTTATTACATGAGTAATATTTTGTGATCCAATATTAAATTTTAAATTTTTTGACACGTGACTGATATTTTTATTCCTTGAAGAGAATTTAATATAGGCACGTGATTTCCAAAATAATGATTTAATAAATTAAATTAATTTTATATTAACAAAATATATGCATAATCTTAACTTAAAATAAATTAAAACCAATTTACACATTAATTTAACTTAATTAAATTTACTAATTAATTTTTAACATGTAATACAATGCCTATAGTAGGTCGGGAGTTATAATTTTAGTATCACAGCAGTTTGTCTAGGTATATTGCATTAGGTATGACTTTTAAGGGCTATATTACAAGCATAGGTATTTAGGTGTTTAAAGATTTTATTTTACCTATGTTATGCTGTCTTTGTTTGGAGGTTGTATATTCTTAGCCACTAGATAAGTGATATTGAGACTGATCAATTTAATATGTATCTTTCTATGTGTGCAAGAAATTATGGCACCACCAAGACGTAATCTAGTGCCTCCTAGAGATGAGGGAATGATGGTAGCCTTAGGAGAAATAGCTAACGCAATGAAAGAGCAGGTAGCTGCTACTAACAGGGTGTTGCAACATTGCAAGAGCACCTGAATAGAAACAATAATAATCAGGAGGGTGGAAGTAGAATTAGAATTAGGAATCATAATGAAAATGGAAATAGAGACACAAATAAGGATGCTCCAGCTAGAAACCCACAATTTCAAGGTCTTTCGAAATTTCAAAAGGCTAAACCATCAGCTTTTAGGGAGGAGTATGACCCTATAGTTGCAGAAGGATGGTTGAGGCTGTTAAAGAAAATTTTTGAGGTAATGGGTTGAACCAATGCCCAGAAGGAAACTTACACCACGTATATGTTCGAAGGGGAGGCAGAGTTTTGGTGACTTGGGGCTAGAGCTTTACTTGAGGCCCAGGGTACATAGATTACTTGGGAGGTACTTTAGAATTCTTTTCTGGATAAGTATTTCCCTGCAAGCGTAAAGGATGAAAAGAACCATAATTTATTTAGTTAAGACATGGAAATATGTCAGTAGATCAGTATGTGGCTAAATTTGAGGAATTGTCAATTTTCTTCTCACCTTAGGTATAACCCAGATGAGAGGTGAAAAGTAGCAAAATTTGAATAGGGTTAGAAACCCGAGATTAAAAAGAATGTAGGAACTTTTGAGATTAGTGATTATACGATACAGTGGAGAAAAATATTATGGAGGTGGCAAAAGATAAGGAGAGGCAGAATTTCTTTAAAAGAAAGAGACATGGGGTAACCCAGAAGGCAATAACACTAGGTTCAGACCTAACAAGGAGAACCGAAAACAGGTGCAGACAGGCACTGTTTGTAAGAAATATGGTAAATTTCATAAGAACAAATTGTGTCTTCAAGGTCAAAATGTTTGCTATTTATGTGATAAGTTGGGTCACATGGCTAGGGAGTGCCCTTAGAGAAAGGGAACTAACCCAGTACTGCCACCTAGATCCCAAACCAAAGGCAGAGCGTTTACTCTCAACGAGGAAGAGGCAACTCGTTCTCCAAATCTGATACAGGGTAAGTGTTTAATTCAAGATAAACTTTTAACTGTATTGTTTGATTCAGAAGCTACTTACTCCTTTGTATCCATTGATTGTGTGAATCATTTGAAATTGCCTATATCTCTATTGCCATATGATTTGTCTATTTTTACTCCTACTAGAGGAAAAATGTTGACTTCTCAAGCTTGTTTACATTGTTGTATCTAAGTAGAAAATAACCTATCTATTGTTAATCTTGTTTGTTTACCCGTATCACAAATTGATGTCATTCTTGGAATGGATTAGATGTTTGCCAATAATGTCCTTCTGAACTATCTAGAAAAATCAATTGTATTTATACCTAAAATAAAGCACGCACAAACACCTGATGGATCCATATTTCTGACTGCCATCCCGGCCAAGAGATGTTTAAATGTTGGTTCACAAGGATATGTTCTCTTATCTTTTTTAGGTTCTGAGATCAAATGGGATGTAAATAATATCATTGTAATGAGAGAATATCCCTCAGTGTTTCGTTCTAAAATAACTAGTTTACCACTTGAAAGAGAGGTGGAATTATCAATATATTTGAATCCCGGAGTAGGTCCAATATCCATAGCACCCTATATAATGTCTCCTTTAGAATTGGGTGAGTTGAAGAAACAGATAGAGGACCTCTTGGTTAAACAATTCATACAGACTAGTGTATCACCTTGGGGACCTCCAATGTTGTTTGTGAGAAAGAAGGACGGGAGTTTAATGTTATGTGTGGACTATAGACAATTTAATAAAGTAATCATTAAAAACAAATATCCACTCCCCAGAACAGATGATTTGCTAGATCAACTTAGAGGGGCCACAATTTTCTCAAAGATAGATTTAAGATCTGGTTATCATCAAATTGGGGTTAAACAAGGAGATATCCCTAAAATTGCTTTCAGAACCAGGAATGAACATTATGAATATCTTGTGATGCCATTCGGACTTACAAATGCCCTAGCAGTATTTATGGATTATATCAACTAAATTTTTAGAACATATTTAGATCAGTTTGTAGTTGTCTTTATAAATGACATTCTTGTCTATTCGAAGACAGCAGAGGAACATAAACAACACCTTAGGATTGTACTGTAAATTTTATAGGAAAAGCAATTATATGAAAAATTGGCAAAATGTGAGTTTTGGCTGAAAGAGGTGAAATTTTTAGGCCATGTTATGTCTCAAGTAAAAGTGCCAGTTGACCTTAGGAAAATAGAGGTAGTGGTTCATTGGGAGAGACCCAAAACCATAACACAAATTAGAAGTTTCCTTGGGTTGACTGGATATTATAGGAGGTTCATAAAAGGATTTTTCTAGTTAGTTATGCCATTAACAAGATTAACAAGAAAAGGGAACCCTTTTGTGTGGTCAAAGGAATGTGAGGATAGTTTTAAGGAATTGAAGATTAGGCTAACTACTACTCTAGTGTTAGTGATTCTTGATCCTTTAGGAAATTTTGTAATTTACAATGATGCATTTAAGAAAGGACTTGGATGTGTCTTGATGCAAGATGGGGGAGTAGTACCTTATGCTTTTAAATAGCTTAGACCTCATGAGGAAAACTATCCTACCCATGATTTGGAATTAGCTACAGTAGTGTTTGCTTTGAAGATATAGACACATTATTTATATGGAGTTAAATTTGAGGTTTTTAGTGACCACAAGAGTTTGAAATACCTTTTTTGATCAAAAAGAGTTGAATATGACACAAAGGAGGTGGATGGAAATTTTGAAAGATTATGATTTTGAATTAAAATACCATCCAGGAAAAGCTAATGTGGTGGCATATGCACTTAGTAGAAAATCATTGCATGTGTCCTTCTTAATGATTCAAGAGTATGAACTGTTGGAAAAATTTAGAAATTTGAGATTATTTGTAAATATACAGTTAGGTAGTCTGTATATGAATGAGCGAAAAAATTGAAAATGAGCTTAGAAATCAAATTAAAGAAGCTCAGGGAACAAATGTCTTTTTACAAAATGTGAAAAATCAGATTTTTCAGGGAACACAGAAGGATTTCAAGATAGCAAATGATGGGATAATATTGTATCAGGGAAGTTTAAGCATTCCAAATAACCAAGAATTGAGGAATAAAATTTTAGAAAAAGCACACTATTGTAAATATACTATTCATCCAGGTACTACTAAAATGTACTAGAACTTTAAAATGGATTTTTGGTGGCCAAGAATGAAGAAAGAGATTGCAAAGTTTGCAGCAAAATGTTTGATCTGTCAAAAAGTGAAAATTGAACATAAACAACTAGCATGTTTGTTGCAACTTTTAAACATACCTGAATGGAAATGGGATAGTGTGTTAATAGATTTTGTGATGGGTTTGCCCAAAACTCCTTCAAAAATATGATGCTATATGGGTTATTGTGGATAGATTGACCAAATAAGATCATTTTCTTCTAATTAGAACTAACTACCTATTTGATAGACTAGCCCAATTGTACATTAAGTAAATTTTGAGGTTACATGGAGGTCCATCCAATATTGTTTCAGATAGAGATCCTAGATTCACTTCTAAAATTTGGGGAACCTTGCAGAAAGCTTTTTTGGTTCTAAGTTAAACTTTAGCACAGCATATCATCCACAGACAGATTGTCAAACAGAAAGAACAATTCATACGTTGGAGGATATGCTTAAAGCCTATGTGTTGGAACGTAAGGGAAGTTGGAAAATTTTTTTACCATTAATAGAGTTCACATACAATAATAGTTATCATTCTAGTATTAAGATGACATCTTATGAAGCTCTGTATGGTAGGAAATGTAGATCTCCATTATGCTAATATGAGGTGGAAGAAAAGAGATTATTAGGACCAGAGATTGTGCAAGAAACCACTGATCAAACTAAACTAATTAGGGATAGACTACTCATTGCCTAGAGTAGACAAAAGAGTTATGCAAATCAAAGAAGAAAACCTTTAGAATTTGAAGAAGGAGAACATGTTTTTCTCAAAATCTCTCCTGTGACTAGTATTGACAGATCCCTAAAATCCAAAAAGCTTAGTACCAGATTTCTTAGCCCTTTTCAAATTCTTTTTATAGGACCAGTTGCTTATCAAATAGCACTTCCTCCAAATCTTTCCGATCTTCATTATGCTTTTCATGTCTCCCAGCTCAGAAAATATTGTTATGATCCTTCTCATACAATCGAGAGTGAGTCAATGCAGTTATAAGATGATTTAACACATCACATAAGGCCTGTACAAATTCTTGACAGGAGCCTTAAACAACTAATATGAAAGACAATCTCTTTGGTTAAGGCTCTGTGGGAAGGGTTAAGTCCTGAGGAAGCGACCTAGGAAATGGAGGAAAGCCCACGAAAGGATTATCCGGAGTTATTTATGACAAGTAAATAATTTTTTTTTAGGAGAGAAGTAATGTAACATCCCCATTTAAGCAAATATAAATTTTAAAATTTATAAAGCAGTTTTTATTTTATTTTATTATTTGTCATAAAAAATATTTTATTTATTTTTAATATTTTTATTTTTGCATTTAAATAGAAGAGAACAATGAGAATTATTTAAGAAGGATTATAAATAGTTGAAATACTTTAAGGAATAGTAAAAATTGTCAGTGGCAATTTAGCAATTTTGGGGTTTCAAATGAGGGCATTGTTTTTAGTGAAAAATTTAAATATAGAAATTAGCCAAATTTATTTTCTACATTATTAATTAGTTTCTAAGTATTTATAAATTAAAATAGGCAAAATTAGCATACTCTAACCTAATTAAAATGTGATATTTAGAAAGATTTACATAAGTAAAAATATAATTGATTTAAAATGACCAACAATACTATGACAAGTGCTAAATTTTAATTAGATAGGAGAAATAACTACTGTCTGGCAAGACTAATTAAATCTATTACTATTTATTTCTTCCCATTTAGTTTCCATCTAACTAACCTAGTTATAAACTAATTAAAAGCCATGGTTAAATGGATTAGCATGACCAAAAAGCAAGCTTTTCTATTAGTTGCCTAACATGACAAATAAGATTTAAAAATATCAAACAAACCCAATAATTTCCTATGTGTCCCTAACCTCATGACCGAGCAAGGAGAAGAGGAGAAAAAAAAAAGAAAAGAAGGGAGAGAGGCAGCCATAGTCATGGCCAAGGAGAGAAAGGGGAGAAGAGAAGGAGAAAAAGAGAGAGAGAGAAAGAAACAATCTCAAATCTTCACCAAGCTTCAACTTCAAGAGGCAGGGAACTCAAAACCTATCGTTTTCCTTTTTAAAACCATAGTTTCATGGTAGTTGGTGAACTTGAATCTATGGAACTTTCTCTCTCTAGAGTTTTTGGTGTGGTTATGGGTGATTTGGGAGCAAGGTTAACCATTCATGCGAAGGTTACAAGTCTATTTTCAAGTGGGAAGTCAAGTTTCTCAAGTAGCCATAGTTAGGGCTTTTGAGTTCGAATCCATCTATGATTTGATTTTGAGGATTTTGTATGGTTATGAGTTTGATTAGGTAATTTAGAATCATTGTTGTTCATGAATCTTGTTGGAAATCACTTGAAACCATGAGATTTGAACCCCCCTATCTCATGGCCATACTAGGGTTTTAGGGTGCATTTTTTTATTATTTTTATTATTTAATATGTAGTCTTGATGGAAATAGGTTATATTTGTTTTTACGGATGATTCTTGCTTAATTAAATGAAAATCCATACAAGTGCATGTGTTTTTGGCTCACAGCCAAGGTAGGTAGTTTGGTTGAACAATTGTGATTTGTATTGTTATAATATTAGTTTATGTGTGTTATGATAATTTTAAGGTTTGTGAGAGGATTGGTTGTATAATTCCTCCTATGTTTTGAATATAATGTTTATGTATGGCAATGGAATTTATTATGTGAGTTAGATTTATGCTATGTATAGTTTTTATCAAAGCTTGTTTGAATTGATAAGTGTATGGCCAAGTGTATTTTGGAAATGTTGTGTGTTGAATTTGATGGTAGTAGGTGAGTTGGGTGACTGAGAATATGAGACTAGGTAAAAAATTGAGTTAGATGGAAGTACAGAATATGGAAACTATTTCCACACTCATAGCCTTGGTGGTATAAATAGATAGGTGGTTGATTCAATTGTGTGAGAGTTAAAATTTTAGTGAAGAGGTTTAGAGATGAAACAAGAGGAATTAATCTCTAGAACACCTATATGTGGTATTCTCTATGTCATAGCCATATTGGGAGAAGAAGAGCATAATTTGTTTTCTTATGAACTATGGGTTCAAGGATGTGACAAAGATGTTAGATAGTGAAATTGAGGTGATTTAGAGATGTATTCTCTTGTATAATGTCTCTTTGAGATATTAGTGCTTTAAAAGTTCACTCTCAATATGTTACATGCTCACTTTAATTAAAGAGAAAGAAATGAGCTAAGCTTGGATGAGATCCTCTAAAGAAAGAAAATGAATTTGAGGTGATCTATAAAGATTAGAAAAGAATTTCTAGTAAAATGTCATAGAAGAAGTCCATGAGAAGTCATACATGTGTCTAGGTTCACTTTGTGGATAGGTCCACCAAAGGTGTGGATAGTAGAGTGGAATCCACAAGTGCACAAGGAGATGCCCTATGCCAAAGGAGAATTCCCAAATAGTTAAAGTTTTGGACCATGTAGCCAAAAGAGAAATTTAAAAGGGGTTAAGCCCTAATTTAAGCTTGTGAGTATGTAATAAAGAGTAAAGTTTTATGGAACTGTGATTGTGATTTATTATCCATATTTGAGATTATTGACTAACCATGAAATTGTGTTTTCTATATTTAATACAGTTGGAAATACTATGAAATTTATTTTCTTATTTCTACATACTTGAGTACCTACTGAGAATTCATTTCTCATCCTTATACACTGTGGTATTTACAGAGCCTCCTGCAGCTGACAGAAGATGAGAATCTACATTTCTCCATATATTGACACAAGCTGGATGGTTATTTAGGATGCTAATTGTGAATAGTTTAGGGAGAATTAGTTTTGTATGTAGCATGTACTTGTAGGATGTTGACCTTGGATTTCTTTTCTTGCATGGCCGAGTGAGGCTAGTTGTTTTATTTTTTTTATGTGTATATGCACATAGGTTGTAGTGCAGGCAAAAATTCTAAGTTAACAATTTTTTGAATGTACAATAATGTAGAATGATATACAGGTTAGAAATCTCACTTATGTATAATGTTACATCGGGTATTCTATTTGTGACCTTGCAAAATAATATTGTACAATTCTTTATTCATAATGTGGATAGTTGACGTGAAATGTGGTTACGTGTAGAAAATTTAGAATTTCTTCAATGTGAATATTTTGTTTAGGAGTTTAAGTGGAATAAAGTTTCCTTACAGTAAATTACACGTAGTTAGATACATTTACACTTTTGAGCGGTATTTTATTACATGAGTAATATGTTGTGATCCAATATTAAATTCTGAATTTTTTTACATGTGACTGATATTTTTCCTGGAAGAGAATTTAATGTAGGCACATGATCACCAAAATAATGATTTAAATAAATTAAATCAATTTTATTAACAAAATATATACATAATCTTAACTTAAAATAAATTAAAACTAATTTATACATTAATTTAACTTAATGAAATTTATTAATTAATTTTTAACAAGTAACACAATGCCTATACTAGTTAGGGTGTTACACATGCAAAGGAAGAGTTCATGAGTTGAAGTTTGGATTGGTTGAGTAGAATGATAGAGTGAGAGAGATGACCTTATATCCCGAAATGAGATGGGAGGATGAATGACTGTTGAATGTGAAGGTATTGAATTTGATGGACAAGGCAAAGTGGCATATGGGGTGAAATTTAGAGAGCATTGGAGAAAGATCGAGAGGGAAAACAGTGAATACAATCACAAAGTTATCCCCTAATTATACGAATTGATTTGGATGAGGTTCTCTTTGGCTAAGCAATTGTGAACTTTTTTTTTTTGTCTTTTCCCTTTTTTTGGTTATCTTGTAATACTATAAAACTTTTTCAGAAGATGCATGCACAAATGTTATGCTAACACTAAAATGACCAGTATGCTAGACGCAAATGTTCTTTATTTTTTTTTATTTTTTTTTGAGATGCAGATAAGAATGTTATGTTGATATGTACAGAAAAATTATGAGTGTGCTAAAAGAAATTTTTTTGAGATACATGCAAATTGTTATGCTGATGTGTACAAAAGAAATGATCAAATGCTAAAGGTAAATGATTTTTTTTTTTTATGAAATGTGTGCAAAATGTTATATTGACATGAACAGTATGCTAAATGCAAATGATTTATGCCTTTTCTTTTTAGATGTGTGTATGAATGTTATGTTGTCACGTAGAAGAATGAATAGTATGCTGAATGCAAATAATTTTTGTTTTATTTTGTTTTTCCTTTTCTTTTTGTTTGCTTTTTTTTCTAAATGTAAAAAAAAACAATTAATATGCTAAATGCAAATGATTTTTTATTTATGCAAGAATATCATGCAGACTCATAGGGAAACAACCAATTTACTAAATGTAGATGATTTTTTTGTTATTTTTTTATGTGACGCATGCATGAATGTCATGTTGATAATATGTATAGCAAGATGGTGAATGTGCAATATGCAAATTTTTTAAGATGCATGCCAAATGTTATGCTGATATGTAAAGAAAAATGACCACTATGCTAGATGCAAAATTTTTGTGAGGTAGTTGTTAAAATGTTATGATGATATATATACAAAAAGATCACGAGCATGTTAAATTCAAGTAATTTTTATTTTTCTACTTTTTTTTTTTTTGGAGATATGTACAAAATGTTATGCTGATATGTAAAGAAAAGTGACTAGCGTATTAAATGCAAATGATGATTGATTTTTATTTTCTCTTTTTTTTTTCAGATGCATGCAAAAAGGTTATGTTGATATGTATAGAAAAATGATGAATGCAAGGTTTTTTATTTTCTTTCTTTTTTTTTTATGTGATGCATGTGAAATATTAATATTATGTTGATGTGTACAGAAAAATGATTTAGCATGCAGATGTAAATGATTTTTATTTTTTTCCTTTTTTTTATAATGAGATGCATGCAAAATTTTATGTCAACATGTGTAGAAAATGACATTATACTAAATGAAGATGATTTTTTTTTATGAGATGCATAAAACAATGTATGCTAACACGTAAATAAAATGTAGATGATGATTATTATTTTATTCATGATATGCATGCAAGAATGCTATGCTGACATGTATAGAAAATGTACTGTGTGCTATATGTAGATGATTTTATTTTGTTTTTCTTTATTAGATGCATGTTAGAATATTAGTATTTTTTCTTTCTTTTTCATTTTGAATGCAATAATGTTATGTTGACATGTAAATAACATTACTAATGTACTAAATGCAAAGGATTATTTTTTTTCTTTTTGTTTCTCTTTTTTTTGGCAATGCATGCAAGAATGTTGATATTCAAAATATCTTCATTTCACTTTATTTTTTTTGAATGCAATAATGATATGATGATATGTAAGTAACATGGCCAACGTACTAAATGTAAATGATTCTTCTTCTTCTTTTTTATGTGATGCATGCAAGAATATTAAATTGATATGTAAAGAAATTGACCAATATACTTAATGCAAATGAATTTTTTGTTTCTTTTTATTTTTGCTTTTTTGGGCATGCAAAAATGTTTTGCTGATGTATAAATAAAATGATGGTATGCTAATGCAAACAATTCTATGCTATTTTCCTCTCTTTTTTTCTTTTTTCTTCTTTTTTTTTGTTTTTAGTGAAATGTGCAAGAATATTATGTTGTTACGTATAGAAAAATGACTAGCCTGCCAAATACAAGAGAATTATTTTTCTTTTTTTATTTTTTATGAGATGTGTCTTGGAATGTTCTGTTGTCATGTAGAAAAACAAACAATATGATGTATGCAAATTTTTTAGACACATGCAAGAATAATATGCTGATATGTACAGACAAATGATAAATATGCTCAATACAACATAATTTTCTTTACAATGATGCTAGATGAAATGCTGCATTGAGATTGGTAAATTGCTGACCCATTAACAATGACTTTGTTTTCTTTTCAAACAAATTATCACTTCTTTTTCCAAGGAGATTTTGCATATGTTATTTGTCATGTTGATAGGTTAATCAATCTTTCCAATTCACTATTGCATGAAGATGTAAAGTGATGCATTTTGACAAATGTTATTTTTTTATTTTTTTCATTTATTTTATTTTATTATTATTTTTATGAAACGGATATACAATTTTCAATTTGAGTTGACAAATTATTAATCCACTAATAGACTTCATGATCAAATATGGCTTTATCGTGCTAATGGACTATGCAATCTTAGTGAGCTAATATGTTTTATTGATGCATGATCATGCAAGAGATGAATGCATTTGATGATACAAAGATAATATGGGCTCATTGTGTCTTGATCAAAGGTGACTTAGGATTGGAAAATTTCTATCCTGATGACATTTATGGGTTTTACTAACAGTGCATGGCTTTCAGGTGTTTCTATCTAATGAATATTGGTCTCCAAATTGCCTTACTTTTTTAGGCAGAGATCCCATCACATCGATGCTATTCACAACGGTAGGTGAACTACTAAATACGGGACATCCATGAAATAAGGCACAATCTGGTTGGAGTTTTCGCAACAACCAAACAAGGTGTACGTCTGAAATGGCTATCGCTACACAACCCCCTAATCTTAAGTTGCAGTCAGGCCTAGGTATAGGGTCTCTTTCAATGTGTTTGAGAATAATGACGGTGCAATGTGTGATGAGAGCATGAAAGCACATTCTAAAACTACCCTAAATCACACTTACAAGATAGAAAACCAGGCAGTATGGATATATTGCATAAATTGTCTACCCTATGGTTTGAGCATCAAAAGAGCAACAATGTAAGCAATATCATATGAATGGCCAAAGATAGATTTATTCAAAAAAACAGCAAAGCATGTGAATAAGATCAAAACAGGTGAATTTAGAAAAAAACACACATAACAAACAAACAAATAAAAATAGGGGTAACTGAAATACATAAAAGGTCATAATGTTTTGCACAATCGACTTAAATAGGCTTGACTTTCTAACCATCCCAGTGGAGTCACAAAACTGTCACAATGTAACTAGAAGGCAACGAGAGACAACTAAATTTATAAAAAATTTAAGGAGTGGCAACCAATTTTTATTTAATGGAAAAATAATTGAAACAATCCTTTTATTAAGAAAACTAGTCTTTGAAAAGAAATTAGGTTTGGGAGTCTGATTATGTACAGAAAAGGACAAGAACTTAATCCTAAAACACGCCCGATACATCTATCTTAAGATGGTTACCCTAAAGCTAATTGTGCAAAAAATGATTATGACCTCGAAATGTATTTAATTTATCCCAAAAATAAAAATAGCAAATAACAAAGAAATAAAAATAAATAGAGAATTAATTGAAAATATTTATAGTTTTGTCATGTCTTTCGTGCTTATGTATCCCCACGTGCAATAAGAAGTCAAAGCCACGTAGTTTTTGTAAAAAATTATTGTGCGTTGTAGGATTTTAATTAGAAATTAAGGATCTATTAAATTAAAGATGCTTGGATGATGATTGATTAAAGTAAAAATGCTATGTGAGGATTGATTGATAAAAACGATAATGGTAATTGATTAATTAAAAAGAAATTACTTGTTGGTTACTTTCAAAGAACATGATTAATGTTTATATCACCTGTGAATCAAAGAGGCGTCACATCTATATTAATCGCTGGTGATTTTAATTATTTTCAGGACAGAAGAGTCGTCACGACAACAACATTCCTAGTTAATTAAAGATTAATTAAAATTTTATTATTTTGTAAATTGATTAATGATTAATTAAAATCTATATCACATATTAGTTAAAGAGTCATCACGACAATAATGACCATTGGTGATCTTAAAACATTTTCGAAATGAAAGAATCGTCACGATAATAACGTCTCTAATTGATTAAAGATTAATTAAAATTTTATTATTTCTAATTGATTAATCATTAATTAAAATCTATATAACGTATAAATCAAGGAGTCGTCACGATAACAATGACCATTGTGATCCTATATTATTTTCGGGACAGAAGAGTCATCACGACAACATCATTCCTAGTTAATTAATAATTTTAAATTCGTGGTTTCTAATAAGTGATTAATAATTAATCAAAAATTTATATCACTTCAAAGTCAAAGAGTTGTCATGACAACAATGATCATTAATGACCCTAAAATATTTTTGAGACGGAAGAACTATCATGACAACAACGTCCCTAGTTGATTAAAAATTTAAATTTAATTATTAAAGGATTTTAAAATAATTTTTAATTTAATTTCGAAACCGAAGCATCGTCATGCTAACAGGGCTCCGATTAGAATATTTTTCCAATTAATGAGTTGTCATAACTCAGATGACTCAGATTAATTATTAAATTATATTTATTATAATTATCTATTTTATTTTATTATTACCATCACTTATATTTTATTTTTAAACGAACAACTCTTAGCCCATTAAATCCTTACGTTCAATTTGGTTATACTCTAAAACTACTAGGCCCGATTAAATTTTATGAGTAACACCCAAATCATACATTATCATTTGGTCCCAAAATTCCGAACTAAAATAAACACATTAACGAGCCCAAACATTCAGCTCAAATACCCCAAATCATAACAAACTTTCCATCACAAATCACATAACAAACTAAATGATATACAATTAGAATTAAAAAACTAAAAATAAAAATAATGAAAAAGAAAAGTGTGAGAGAGTGCAGGTGCGTGTAGAGTGAAGTGCGAGGCCTGGGCGGTGGGTGCAAAACGTAAAGTGAGTGCTCTATGTGGTGCCATGCAGGTGACAATGAAGAGTGTGTGCAGTGTTTCGGTGAAGGAGTGGTGTGTGCTGTGCTTCGGTGAAGGAGTGCAGAGAAGGTGTGTGCTGTCAGCGGTGAGCAGATTTGTTTGGTTGCTCTGTTTTGGAGATTGAACAGGGGCTGTAAGCTGTGGGAGTGTGTGAGAGTGAGGTGAGGCCGCGAGAGAGTGGAAGGAACCGAAACAGGGGTGAGGGAGGTGACTGAGCTGCGCTGTGCTGGAAATGGGGAGAAACTTCGTGTCATGTGAGGTGGTGCTTGGGTGGCAGTGTCTCGGTGCACGTGTGAGACGGTGGAGGTGTGCTGTGCAGTGAGTGCTGTTGCAAGTGTGTTCTGTTTTGTGCTTTTCTGAGTGTGCGTGACTGAGTGCTGGTTGTGGGTGGTCTGTGGTAGGCGTGTGTGCTGCGCAAGGGAAGTGCAGTGACAGATGAACAGGGGAGAACAGGTGTGGGAGTGTTGTGCCGTGAAGGGAGCAGCATGGAAGTGAGGTAGGTGCTGCCGTGAAGGAATGTGTCGGTTTGTTGCTCGGTGGAATGAAGCTATCAACCAAAATGAGATGAATGTAGTAAACCAAAAACAGAATCACAGAATCAACCAAGAATGAAAGCAGAAATGAAAAGAATGGGTAAAACCTAACGAAGTTCATGAAGAAGAAAGTAAAGGTTCAGGGATACGAATTTCAAACCAGAACTGTGAATGAGCTTTCCTTTGACATTCTCCTCTTTCTTTTCCAGTTGCTCCTCCCTTCTTGATTCCTGCTTTATCTTCACTTTCTCTCATCACTGCCTCCCAATTTTACTCCTCTTCAGAATGCACCCATCCTCTCCCTTTTCTCTTTGTGCTAACAGAATAGTCTCCTCTTTTTATTCGTGTGTGTGTGTAAGGTGAAAATTCCCTGCTGCCCATGATTCTAGGGATTTCTAAGACGGTCGTTGTGGTGAGTCACCATGTGAGCTACCTTTCCAGATTTTCCCCAAAACAAATTAAGGCCCTCCCTTGTGTCAAGATACTGAGCTGATGGATTTAAACTCATTGAATATTTGGACTAAAGGTGGATAAAAGAATTGTTGGATTTGAGAACATTTT
The DNA here is from genome assembly GCA_019955255.1 of Castanospermum australe. Lineage (NCBI taxonomy): Eukaryota > Viridiplantae > Streptophyta > Magnoliopsida > Fabales > Fabaceae > Castanospermum > Castanospermum australe. The sequence continues at coordinate 97,825 of NSJW01000230.1, read as the reverse complement.
GGCAACTGGGCTTCAGGATTTGGGGCTAAGTGTAAGTGGATTATACGAAAAATTAAACCAAAGAAGCTAGCTTCATTAGTTTGATCTATTTGATTTTTATTTTATCTTTTCAGTTTTTGACATTTTGTTGTCTTTTATTTTTGTTTTTGTTTTTTCCATAAAAATTTAATTGTTGAGTAAATTATCCTAAAATAGCTATAAATTTGAATCTTGAGAGTGACTTATTTTCTTTGTTTTTATTTCATGACTTTTATCTTTTAAAAAAATTTTAAATTAATCGGGACAAAATACAGTGTTTCCATACATCTACCAAGATAAAGTTATTTTTAATTAATTACTATGATAGAAGAAAAACTTTCCACTAAGTTGATTTAGTCACCAAAAATAAAATTGAGCTAAATCTAAATTAAATCCTAAATTAATTAATACAAGAAAAAAATATCTCATAGTGTTGTGTGAACAATAGAAAAATTATTATAACACATTTCATAAGGTAGACATCCAAACACATATAATCAATCACAACAAGTGTCATAAGAAACATGAATTCATCCAGACTCTTGAAAGTATCTACACCTTGTTCTTCTCAATTTTTTATTAATTTTTAATCTAGCATCTCATTTCCTGTCTTAATTAATTAATCAATACTAGCTATATTATCATATAAAAAATTAATATTTAGTTATCAGTACTGACTTTCCTTTTTGTTTTTCTTTAATTACAAAAGATATCTACGATCTACTATGAGAAGAAAAAAGGTAAATTAAAATGAAAGTAAAGTAATAAGTAGGATTTATATCAATATATTTTCAGTTCTCAATACTGACTTTCTTTTCTTTTATTAATACATACTAGCTATAATTTTTATTTATAAGTTTTCTCAATAATATATTTCTCAGGTTAGTACAAGTATAATTTCCTTGTTATACAGTACAGTTATTTTATTTAAAATTTGCGATATATTAATATAATAATATTTGAAAAAAGAGTATATACACTCTCTAAACTTTAGTTCATTTACAAATAGACCCTTAAACTTTAAAATTGTCTTAATTAGTAACTAAATTATAACAATTACACAAATTAATCTTTTTATTTATTTTTCATTCATTTCAAATATTTTTTTATTCAATTTAGAATAGATGAAAAGTGGAAGAAAGAGTTGATTTGTGTAATTGTTATAATTTAGGTATTAATTATGACGATTTTAAAATTAAGAGCTTATTTGCAAATGATTCAAAATTTAAAGAGGTCTGTATACTCTTTTCTCATAATATTTTGAAATAATATAATCATATTTATATCATGACAATTGATTATTATAAAGACAATTGAAGAAATACTTATCAAGTGAAAGTGCAAGTTTGGTAATGGAAATCAAGTTATATGAAAACTGAGGAATAAAAAGGACATCTGTGATATAAAAATGAATTTGAAAAGATGATAGTTCCTGAATATGTAGCAACTACCTGAGTATTATTTGTTTGTATGTGCTGAACAAGGAAGGAAACTGTGGAACAGATATGATTTAACTGCCAGTATGCGGGATATACCTGATTTAGCTGATGTGGATGGAATGGATTATCAGACTTGAATGAATTACAGGGTAAACGTTCAATGAACGTGTGCTAGCTTTGCTGGCTTCATTTGCATGTGATAATATCACAAATGACAAATTCAATTTATTTCATCGCAAATGCAAAATTAAAAGAGCACACATAAAACCTCCTAAGAAGCAGCAAACAAGGAGCAGCAACTAGCAAACAAGCTAATTCCAACATAACATGTATCTTGTACTTGCAGCAACCCATGATGCTTTCATCTAAAATAGAGGACAGTAAATTTTGTTGAACAAACACCAGTGATGGTGGACCAAAATGGAAAAGACAAAGCAAGGAACTGTTATTATCATAGGCATGGACAAAAGATATGTAAAAATACAAAGATTAATAAATCAGATACATATGTTCATGTAATATGCCCCCTAAGAAAAAATAAATACAATTTAACTAAATCTGGATTAAATATCAAATCAATTAATAGGGGAACAAAATATAACCTTGCAGTGTGAACACTAGAAATACTATTATGGCTTTGCAATTTTGTACGCATGCTTGATACATGTCGTAAGGAATACATCAAAACAGATATATAATCAATTACAAGAAATGTAGTGAGTTGCAATTTGATGATGAAGCAAAAAGTTTCATATGAAGGAATCTACAGTGTGCACTCCTCTGTTTTCATTTATACTTTTAATGATTTTTTTGGTTCCTTTTTAACTAAAAACTCATTTGAAATCTTTCTCGAGTCTTGAAAGTATATATAATGTGAATTTCTCAATTTTCATTTATATTTTTTATCTGTCTTCTTTTTCCCATATCAATTAATATGTACTAGCTATAAAATTATATAAAAAACTGTTATTTAATTATTAGTACTAACATTGTTTTCTTATTCTTGTTCTATATATATATATATATATATATATTATCACATTGAGTTTTAAGTTTCCCTTAATAGTCTATTCCAAAGTTTATTAAAAGTATTTTTTTTTGTATATAGTACGATTATTTTATTTCAAAAAATTATTGTGGAAAAATATTAATAAAATAATTACTTAAAAAATAAAAATATCTCATTTGTGTTTTGACAATTGAATATAAAGACAATTAAAATTGTTTTTATCAAAACAATCTCCTAAAATAAAATGTCATATAATTTTACCCAAATATTTATTATAAATAAATTGTTAAAAATGGTAACATTTGAACAATGTAAACCTTTTCTTCTTTTTGTTTTTTCTTTTTATTGGGGAGGGGGGGGCGAGGGGTAAACGCAATAGTTCTAGGTAACAGAGGTCCAAAAATTAGCAAGGATGAAGAAATAAATTAGAAAGTTAAAGCAATAATTCTCCATTTTTCATATAAGTCGTCACCCTTGATTTCAATTTTCAAGTAATTGTAACACGAATAAAAACTAGAACTTAAAAGATAGAAGTTACCTGCTAGCCTTTTAGCCATCTATGCGACTTGGCCACATTCACTGCCACCATGACATATATGTTGTTCACCAATTAGTTCAAGAACTTGAGGTAAACATTTCTCCAAGGCCTCCAAAGTAGTATTGGCAGTAAAAAGCCCCAAACTCCTGTGAAGTATGCTAGCACCTTGCTCATCTATAATGCTTCAGAGAAAACTGAATTGTCATGTGCTTCAGGTACTGGTAGTTCTTCAAGCTGCACTGGTGTCGCATCTTCTGGACAAGTTCTGTCAAGTGGTCTGCCACAAAGAACTAGATTTCCTTCAAAATCCAGTTTTGGTGGTATAAACACCCACCAAATTAACACACCCTACATCAAGTTAGGATAGCTACTTAGCTAGCATCAGTATTCAGACCTTCTTCGAGTTGGAACGCAGCTGCATTCCTCCTGCCGTTTTGCCCATTCGCTACTCCTTCCTACACTCACTAGTGCATCCAATTGTAACAAGTAAGGTAATCATGATCCTAAAATGGCATCTTACAATCCGAAGCCCAAACCCTACAAGCCAAGAATGAAAGCCGTGTTTGAAAGTTTAACCGTAAGTGTCCACATGAAAACCACTCAAAATGAACTCATTTCAAACTTTCTAGCATTCGTGATTCTAAAAGAGGATTTGATGTTGGAAATTAATTGTCTCTTAGGAGCTGAAAATAGCAAGGTTTCTGAGACACGCAAAAGCTTGCTTAAAATCTACCACCAACAACGAAAAGAGGGCTCAAGGATGAAAGTCTATGGGAAAAAATGGTGAAAGAAGTAAAATTGGGGGAAGATTGAGTAAAAATGAGAGAGAATAGAGAGAGGTGAAATAATTTTAGAAAAGAAGATTAGGTTGGCTGACGATGAGAAGAAAAGAGGAATGGGTGCAGGGCTTAGTTTTGCTAACCTGAAATAAGAAAAACATCTTAATTTATTAATAGTTTTCCATCCTATACTTCTCCAATCACTTAATGATTGTTGATAACAATAAGAAGATCTTAATTAAATGAAAACACTTCATTACGTACTGATATACGTTTATCATGATGAAAATTATTTTAATACGACATTTTTATTGGACCACACAGTAGCTTTCTTTTCTCTGCATCACCACTTCATTGCATCTCATTTCATTTAAACTAGACATACAAATTATAAGCTTATCTTTTAACAGTTGAATAAAAAAAAAAAACTTTGTCATTTTAACCTTTGTAGTAGCCCTGATTTCTTTTTTTTTTTTTTAAGTTTGAGACTTATTTGAATGTGTCCAAAATGTTTGTATGTAACTTGTAAGAATGTGGCTTAATAATAAATAAGTTGGAATCCTAATTAAGAGATCAAAATGTGTTGGAGAACATTTTGTAAAAAGGGACAGCATCACTAGCCTAGCAAAGTTACAACTTATAAGAAAAATAAATGTTTGTGCGTGCATTTACGTAACTACCAAAATTTATAGTTAAATTTTTAATTTGATTAAGGAATATTTCAAATTCAACTTATTTTAAATAATTTGACAAGTTTTATATTTTTACCAAAAAAAAGAAAATGGTTTGCTTTCTCAATTTATTTTGTTTTTATGTTTCTTACAAAGTATTCCATGTCTTTTGAGTACAAGACTAATAAGGTATGAATGTTGTATCTTCCCACGTACTAACATTATAAGTAAAACACGTCTCACTAAGGCTTAAGTAACTTGTTTACCACTGCACTATACCCTTGTGTTAGTTACTCAATTTATTTTATTTGAGAAAATATATTTTTACGTGCAGAATATATTTTGTTATTTGATAGTATATTAAAAAAACTAGTGGCATTTTTATAATTATCACAAAAATATTATTTTATTACTTTTTCTCTCCTTTCCCCCATTTCTTCATTCCTTTATTTTTCCCTCATATAGCAACCTCATCCTTTCTCTTCCTACATTTATTTATGGAAAAAATGAATATAGATCCCTTTAAGTTTGACTGGTTTGTAAATGAATATAGCCTCTCTCACATGACTAACGCGTGTTTATATATCCAAATTATTATTTTTAAAATTATTTATTTATTTATTTATTTTTATTTTTAAGCATAATCTTTAGTTTTAATGAAATGTTTAAAAATAAATAAATAAATAATAATTTTAAAATTATTAATTTTAAATTAAGAACATATGTTAGTCACATAAAGAGGCTGCCGTTAGAAATTTGATTGAATTAAATGAAATAATCTATTATAACAAATAATTTAGTTTAGGAACCTAATAGAAAATTTGTATAATTTAAGATAGTTATTTATAAATCACTCAAAGTTAAGGAAGACATTTTTCCTTTTATTTATCTTCCTCTTTCTCTCATTTTTGGCATTTCTCAAATCTATATTCTCTAATTAAGCCTTTTAATTTTCATTAATTTCACTTACTAAAGAAATTTAGTTTAGTCTTAGGTAATGGTGATTTTAGGAGGTTGTTAACAAGGGTTTTTTTAGTTACAACACCATACTTGAATTCTTGTTGGTAAGTAAATTCTTATTTTATTTTTTGTAATTATTTTAAAGGAAATAATTTTGAAACCTTAGTTTATAGTGACTTTTTTTTTCTTTCCTTAATTAAATAAAATTATATTATGAGTTTTTAATTGTTGAGCACGAGTGTTGAGTATGAATAAACATTTTGACAGTGCTTGGGAATTTTTCGAATACGGCCAATAAGAGAAATATTTGGGTGAAAACTACATTTTTGCAAGACTTTAAATGGGGTTTAGAAGAGTTATGTTTTATCCTAGTAATATTTTAATTATATGGGAGTACTAGAACAATTTTTAATGCAGAGTGATTACTTCCTATGATAGATTTACTAGCGACAATTCCAAAACGTAAGCTTTGAAGCATTTATTGAAGCTTATCTGGGCTAACAATTAGTTTGTGAGTTGATATTAATTACAGCTACATGTTTTGATTTCTAAATAATTCCTTTTAAATTAATCTCTTTATTTTATATATATCCTTTATGAAATGTATTTCTGTATACTTTAAACTTGTTATTACATTTTGATATTTAATTTATTTACTTTGTGACACTAATAAAATTTATAGAACTTGTTACCAGTTTTATTTTCTACCATTTATTTATTTTTATAGGGAAACAAGATTTATTTTTCTTGATTTTGGAAGTAATATTTTGTGAAGTACAATTTTGATATTATTGAGTTAATACACGTGAATCACGGAATTTGTTTAAAGCTGAAACTGGATGGGCTGAAGTGATAGCTCCGAGAGTGCGGAAATGTCTGTGTTTGACCTCCCTATGCTTGTCCTTCTAAGTTTCGTTTACTACGTACTGAAGGTTTTAAAATTTCAGCATGTTCAAAGGTGACTAATTAGGGAAGCGATCATATGATTAAAACAGCGGATCAATCCTGAAACTCCAAGCGAGTTTGGAGACCTAGAATCCACGAGACATACTAGGCGTGTCAAAAAGATGTTGGTACGTGCTCAAATATGCATATTTATCATTGATTTTAAGTTTTTAACATAAAAATTATATAAGTTTTCTTAAAATTAATAGTGAAAATACTTCCTAAAACACGCATTTATTGATGTTTTAGAAGCACTCAATAATTTCTCAATTTGTAGACCTAAAATCCATGTGACATACCGGATGTGTCAAAAATATGTTGGGGCAAAAATGAAAGAAGCTTAGCCAATGAGGCCAAGCCTTCGCACTGCCCCCGTTGTTCCTTCACCAGAGTTTCGTGTAGAAACTCCTAAAGCGGAAAATCTGCTCTTTGTTGTGGTTTCTGAATATTTGCAATGTAATAAAAATCCTTGCTTAAAGAAAGCCAAAAACAGAATGATAAAGTCGCTCAAAATACTTAGAAAGACTTAAAAGAAACAATCTTTAGTTGAAAGGAACTTGCATTAAAAGTGAAAGAAATACAAGAAATTAAACATCAATGGAATGTAAATGACTAGAATTTGGAAGGAAAGTAATGCCAATAATAAAGTTGAAATAAGAATGTGAAAAGATGCAATAAACTCCAGAAAAGTAATAAGCAAGTTCAGGGCATTATGTGTACGTGTTCCCCACTTTCTGAGTCCTCTCTATTTATTGCCCTTCAACCTCGTCAACTACCAATGCCTTGGTAGCCATTAGCCCATTTTCAAGTTCTTCCGGCCACGTGCCTTGATTTTATCAACTTGCAACCTCGTCAACGTAACACTCTTTATTTATTCTCAGCCGCATTTTGATGTGATCATTTTGCTGTGTCTTCAAGCTTTAGCATTAGATCACGCCCCAAAAAAAAATGCCTTTAGCATTAGTCATGTGGGCTCATTTTGCTTCTTCTTAACCCATTGATCTTCTTTTAGCGTGATGGGTAATATTGGGTCCAAACAAAACGAAAGACATCTTTCAATTTGATGCATATAATGTCATTTGTCAATTTTTTTTTGACAAATATTTAAGAAGTGGATAGGTTACTCCACAACAAATACAGAATATATTGCGTTCAAGAGCCTTAACTCAAGTAGTATCAACTCACTTTAGAAATGGTTTGATACTGAGTTCATTAAAGTTATTTTACCTTTACTTTAACTTATTCTCCTCCTCTTCACACCAGGTCGTAACCTTTCTTTGTAATTAAAAAGTAAATACTATACAATGAATGAATGCCTGGTGGTGAGAGATAACCAGCAAAAATCAAACTCAAGCTACTTCTATGTCAAAACAACTAGATATTACGAATTAAGCCAACCTTAACGTTTCCTTATCCTCGCCTCCAGCACACAATTTTAATTACTTGCCTTTCCTTATCTTTGTCTCCACCAGCAAAACTATTTTCGTACCCACAGAGGATATATTGTCTTTTACCACTACATTAATTTATTTTTTTTCATTCTTAGTTGGGAAGTCTCCATCTTAGACGGTAGTTTCTCTTCAGTAATAATAATATAATAAAAAAGCTTCTATGCATATGCTCACAAATTGTCCTCCAAGAGAATAGTTTTCATTCTATATTTTTTCTAACATTTTTTACGGCACTAAGTTGTCCTCCATCATTCAAGTTTTATCACTAGAAGCTGCTCTCAAGTAAACAAAATTTAAAAACAAAAAAATACATTAAAGGCTGCCCTCGTGAAGGGCGAGTTTATAAACAATTAAAAGAAAGAAAAAAATGCGTTAATTTAAGTGAAAGTGACTTGTATTTTTTAAACATCATATTTAGAGTTTGATTCTTGGTGAATGAATCATTAACTTTTTAAGTAAAAATACTCTAGAGTACCAACAAAAAAGAAAAAAAAAAGAATATAGAAGTGAGAATGGCGGTTTCCTACCTACAACAAAACTAATGCATTTTGATACTTAATTAAAAAGAGGCAGAAAATGAAAATAAAAAAGTCATCAATGTTGGTAAAAAAAAAAAAAATCCTTTGTAAGACTCGTAAAACAGTTTCTTAATAAGGTGCATTTCCTATAAAAACACGTTCAAGACTTACATGCTTAGGTATCTAGGATAAGTGAGTTCAAAAAAGCGTTATTATATTGTTGACGTGAGTATCTATATATACTAGCAAGGTTTCCTAGATGTATTTAATGTAATAAATGAAGTATATTAGACTTCGTAAGACTTGTAATTAAAATATATTTTTTGTACTAATACCAGTTAATTCAAGTAAAAATGACTTAAATTCCTTAAGCATTATATTAAGAGTTTGATTCTTACTGGATGTAAATGAAGCATGTGCTGTTAGTAAGTCTCTTTCCTACAAGGAACACAATCGAAGGTCAAGAGATTATATATTTACCTTTCATAATGAATGAATACTCTGAGTACACTAAAAATATATATATTTCTTGTAATAGTACTCTCAAGTGATGATGTAGTTATTTATTAGGCTTCTTAAAAATATTTAATGTCACTTATTTTTAAGTGATGATGTAACTTGTTACGTATTCTCGAGTGATAATGTAGCTTATTAGTTATTGCATGCAAATATATTATTACAAAAATATTCATAGATTTTATTGAGCAAATAACTACAGATATTAATATATACAGCAGATGAAGAAATATAATGCTTGTATACTTTATTCATAAATTAATTCATCATTATAAAAATATTGATAAATTGTATTACAAAATTAACAACTATATTAATATGAAACCATTTATTTTCAAGTGATAATGCAGTTTTTTTTTGTTTGAACTAAAAGTATTCTTATAAAATTTGGTCTATTTAAACCACCCATAAGCTTAATCTCTATGAACCTTGAGCGATAACAGTACGACCCTCCTCGTGAAATGTTTGATAATGTGACTTCTTACAAAAATAGTATTATAAAAATATTCATTAATAGTATTAAAATAATAATTTGAAACATTAATATGTAAATGCATACTAAGCAACTTTCAAGTGATAAAGTGACTTCTTACAAACATATTATTACAAAAAAAATATAATTTACCAAAAATATAATTCATTATAAATATTAATATTTAAAAATATATAATATATTGTATGCATATTTAATTATATACATTACCCGAGAAAGTAAACTTGTTAGTAATAATATTTATGCAGACGTAATTCATGCATTGCACCGGTTAAAAGCTAGTCTTAATTGAATAAATGATGCTTATAGTCATCTCATAGACTTATTCTTATATACTAAATATAGCCCCTGAATACCAAGCTTTTTATTAACATTTTATCCGCACACACTGTTGATTCTATAGAAAGAAGTACAATTATATATGTAACGTCATATCACTCCTCCCTAAGGTAAGCGTTGGCTATTTAACGACCTGCTCTATTACATCGATTTAAAAAAAAAAAAAAAGCAATTCTCGGACTTTTGCAGGTGGCGGCGGGCAGCAGTCAGTGTTTTGCTACCTATATCAGAAGGCTGGAAGCATGGAATAGTTATCCAGCAGCCACTGGTTTTGCTAGGTAGGTTGTTATTATTTTAAGAGTAATACAGTTAAAAAAATAATTAAATTTTTTAATAATATGCAGTAATAATTAAAGATGGTTATTAGATGAAATTAAGTGATAGGAATTACTTACTTATTTAAGAATTAATAACTTTATCAAATTATTTTGTAAAATATTTTAATAAAAAAATTCATAGTATATAATATTTTTCTTGTTTTAACCTTCAGCAAATGTATAACTTAATAATGAAACCAACTTTGTCCAATTAAGCTAGTAGTCTCTGGTCCATTAATAATGATCCTTTTAGCCAAAGATTCCTTTTATGTATCCATGTATGCCCTCGTGCTATATTTTTATTACAATCCTTAGCTTAAGCATTGCTTTTTGGATATTGATGATTGGGAGCAAGAATGGGAGATAATTAATGATTTAAGATCAGATGTGGCAAAGCTTCAGCAAGGCGTGAATCATATGCAGAGGATGTTGGAGGCCTGCATGGATATGTAGCTTGAGTTGCAGCGTTCCGTCAGACAATAAGTCTTTGCAGCTCTGAACCGACCAGCTGTTGAAAATGGGTGTGATTTTTTTTCCCTTCCACCAATGTAGATACTTGTCATGAGTCTTGTAGATGAAGGAACATATATATATGATAGTGCAGCAATTAATTATTTGTTTATCTTTTATCTCGAGTCATTCATATTTGATATTAATTTGTAGGATTGGATGCTGAGGCATCAGAGGATGGATCTAAATGGGGGCATGTACAAAAAGTAACTTGCTGTGTTTGTTATGATAGCCACATCGATTCTTGTACAGGAATCTATATATCAAGCATACAGAATTTGCGCTTATGAAGGAAAACAAAACCCAACATTTTATGTGGGGATTAAATAGCTACATGTGGATGTGACTGCATGCTCGTAATTTGCAATTTTACTCTTATATGAATAACTTCTCATAACAATGGTTTGATCTCTGGTTTTTTTTCTTGCATCTCCAAATTGCAATTTGTTGCAGATGCGGGCACGTGCACTTGTTCAAAATGTGCCCAGTTAGTTCGCGGTGGAGGGAAGTGTCCCTTATGCCAAGCACCTATCGTCGAGGTTATTCGAGCATATTCCATACTGTAAAAATGAACATAGAAGGGCTGGAGAAAGAAAGAAAAGAGGACAAAGGAGTGGTAAGATCCGAGGGAGTAAATCTCAGTTCTAGAAGTTCCCAAGTTCTTACCTGCAGAGTGTTCAGTAGTTGCCGTTGTTTTTTTTTTTTTTTCTGATTTTCTATTGATCACCATGAATTGTATAATTGGATTAGCAGATGGCTCTGTTAGTACATCTCATTCTTGCGTAAATAAATAGTTAGCCTGATTATTCTTTTTAAATCCTTCGTCTTTAAAATAGCTCTAAATTTAATGTTGTTTTGGAAATTCGAGCTTGTATATGTAAATAAAGAAAGAGAAGCTTGTATATGTAAATAAAGAAAGAGAATTTCAGAAACGGAACTCTCGCCTATGAAAATATGTACCATACAACAATATATAATTAGGAGTGGTCATTACTTATGATAATAATTGGCTCATATAATTATCTAATTGAAAGTACAGTTTGTGTTTTACTAAATCAATGCTTTACTCTCTAGAGTTGAAATCTTTAGATGTTCTGGAAACTCCAGACGAGAACGATTAGCTTCAAGATTGGTACTTGCCGAAAATAAGTATAATAAATACCCAAAAGAATCAATTTTGAGACTAAAATTTCAATTTTACCAGTTTTAAGTTAATATTGCACTAAATGAGGCAATTGATTGATTCGATGTATTCTTAGGGCAAAATTATTGGGGAAAAGATTTGGAGTTCTTTAGTTTTGTGCTAGCATTGAATAGTTTCTTACAAAAAAAACCGGGAAGAAATCAAAACAAGGGTTGGGGGATCACTTTGTCCCAATCCTCCCCGAGGATGAAGTGGTAAAATGGCAACTAAAATAAAATAATTTTTGAAGTCACCACTAATTTTAATTGTGCGAATAATTAATAACTTAAACGAATTTAATTTACTTCATGAAATCAAATAAATATAAAGAACTAAAAAAATAAAATACAAATATTTACAAAATAAATAAGATAAACTAAATTAAAATATTTACAAAATGACAAACAATGAACTAAATTAATATATCTACAAAATATCAAATAATGAATTAAACAAAAATATTTACAAGATTAACTAGTCCAAAGTGCCCATGTATCATCAATTGATGAACCAAAGCCTCTTAATTCGTTTAAAAAATTCTTGTGAGTTGAAAAATTTTAATTAAAGATTTTGAAACATTTAAAAAAATTTTGGTTTATCCAAATTTTGATCCTAATAGGGTCGAACATAGCACAAGGCAATAAATGCAATCCCAAAATAGTGAAGGAAATACATGATTTCACATTACCATTAAATGAATGGTTATTTAATTTAATAAATTTATTCGCTTATATTCTTTGTAAGATTAACTAGTAAATAATAATAAATATAAGAAAGATCCTAAATGACTAAAGTTAAACAAAAAGTCACATAATAATAATAAACATTTATTTCTTAGAAATTTCAAGATGTTTGGTGGAGAATTGTTAGGCAAACAAGTGATAAAGAATTAGTTTTAGTATAAAAGGGACTAAATTCCATTGTGATAAGATGATTACCTGTTTGGCAAAGCTTAATTTTTAAGAAATTTCATGTTTAATACATATTCCCCATCCATGCCAAATCGGTCGAATAGAGTAAGTCCAAGCTCGATCAATTCACAAATCAAGCAGAAAAGCAAAAAAATTACTTCAAGCATAAGATGGAATAACATAGTCCGTACTTGAAAAATAAAGGTTTCAGTCATTAATGCAAATCATATTATAAAGTAAAGCAAAGGGCAGAAAGCACCATAGTATAACGCCCCTTCTATATTGTCAATGGTAATGACCAACTGTAAACGGTTAAGGTAAAAGGAAAAGAAGCCCAAGGTAAATACAAAGTCAACCAAGGGCATTCCCCAGCCTTCAAAGAAAAGTCTTCTGCCTGCTCACTCTTGCCTGTTAGCTTTAGTATCGTCCAGATTCGCGAGCACAGTCCCAGTGTTAGGGGCAGTCAGAATGGGTTCGGCAGCCACCTTCGCGACTTTATTAGAGTCCAGGGGAGGATAGTTTTCTTTTGCCTCCTCATTTAGCTTGGCGTCAAGGGTAGGTGGATCAACATATTCCTGACCAATAAGGGCACCATCGATAATCCTTTTTAGAGGCCCGACGCTAGTAAAGTCCCCTAAAGGGCAGAGAAATCTGGCTTGCTCGATCATTTGCCGAAAACTGGCAATGTACTGAAAATTAAGTCACCCTTCAAAGTCTTGGCTAGTTCGTTCAGGGAGTCAATCAATCGGTGGCATTCCTCCAGCTCAGAATCCTCGTTTGGATGCTCAGGTTCGATAATTTGACTTCCTCCTGCGTGTCTACGAACTCGGATTCGAGGGCTTACACCTGCTTCTTTGACTTTGATAAGGCATCCTCCAAGGCCTTGGTGTCCACTCGTGCTTTTCCCAGAGTCTCCTTAAAGGCTGCCAGTTTCTTCTTCAAGTCCACCATGATTTCAGCATAGGAGGCTGTCATGGTGTCCTGCCTTCTTGTGCTCAATCTCCATGGTCTGAAAACACTTTTTCAACTTCTGGATGGCCACCTGCCTCACACGAGCCACACTGGCCACCTTCAAGGCCTTTGCTCCAATCCATAAAAACATACCCTCCTCCTCGACGCATTCATAATGTTCCAAGTTGGTGAGTTGAGAAAGGTTCTGATCAATGAAGGCTTCAAAAGGAAAGCACTTGTCGAATAATGACTGGTTAGTATGCTTAACCGGAGAATGAGGTAGCATCGTCAGATGGGTAATTATTGGATCACCTCGGTGCCATATGTTGCTGGCCCCTCAGGTTTGATGAGTGGGGGATTGCTCGGCCGATGAACCGACTTGGTGTCCGTGCACACGACGACGTTGTTGCTTAATGGCCTGACCTACGTTCCCTCCGAAGCTTGCCTGAGCTCGTTGGCTAGTAACATTATGTCCGGCTATCCAGTCATAGGTTGCTCGGAGGTAGGTTGCTTACGCTTTGGTTGAGGATTCTCGGCCGGTTTCTTCTTGACATCCTTTTCTGCCACCAAGTCCAAGATATCTTATTTTGGAGCCATGGTACATGCATTATACTTGAAAGCAATAGTAAGGGTCACAAGAGTCATTTTGAACTAATCACATCCAGAAAACTTAATTACAGTAACAAAGCAAATGTACTCATGAATGTACTCAGCCAAACCGGCCGGATCATGGATGAGTTACAAAAATTTAGAACATTTGTAACGGCCAACTTGTTGCAATTTCTCAATATCAACCCAATCCTCCTCAGACACACTGCCTTCTTCAATGGTGGAAACTGGAAAAGTCTTGGACCTAGGAACCTAATCGAAGGAAATTTCTGATAGCTATCTCCATCGAGAAAAATATGGTATATCTGATCACACGGGGTCACCTTAAAATAGCCTGCCTTAAAGCGCTTGTAGGAGCTATTTAACACATCTAGCAACATTTGGCTACGAACCCCAGCTAAAGAAATCCCACCATCTTTTGGATTGCAGCTAGTGGATTCTTTCTCTTTCTCATTTCTATTAATGGTTGAGCGGAAAAAGTAAAAAAATTTGGCTGGAGTAGGAATAGTTCCCATATGGCAGAACAGAAGTTCGAAACTAACAACGAATGCCCAGCTATTGGGATGAAGTTGGGTAGGGGCAATGTCCAAGACATTTAGAACCCCTCACGTATGATGCCCGGACGGGGACCAGAGCACACTCGCTCGTTAGCATGGCACTGCTTACAATTAAAATTATCCTCTACGCCATCTCGGACAAATTTCCATTGGTCCCAGAGGGTCTGCAAAGTGGCCTAAGAAGTATAGACCAACGGAATCTCCCGCACTTCGTCCATGACCCAGTCAAGGTTGCTGGTGGCGCTGCAAGTCTCACCAATGTCAGGTAATTGTCTCAACTTCGAGTATGCTTCCTCAACCATGGAAGGACAGGGACCCGAAAAACCTACACTGCCTGGAGAGTCAGAAACAACAGGTATGGACCGGGATACTCTATTCAAAATACTGTCGTAATGCTTATAGATTGATCAATCTATCTTAGCAAGCGCGGCTCTTTTTTGAGCCTTAAAAGAAGCCTAGAAATTAGGGCTCAGTAGGGGGACAGGCTAACGGGAGTCCGAGGGGGGAAACTCTCCATCAATCTCCACAGAGTTGTCTCTTTCGTCTCCTTTTGGGCCTTCAGCGTCGTGATTCATATTCATCCCTAGGCCTAGAGTGGATATATGAATAACGATCAGGAAGTATAATCGAAAAAGAAGCCCAAACATTTAGCAATAACGGTAACCATCTTTGGAAGCATAAAGAGGGAAAAGATGAATACCTAAAGGCAAGTTTGGCCAAGCGAAGTAGAGATGAACTAGCAGTGAAATTGCAGATGGAAGATTAGTGCCAAATCCCAGAGGGATACAGTTTAGTTACAATCGGAACAATGAAAGTCTCAGGCAGGAGGCACAAGGAGGTCAAAGAACAATCACAAGGTATCCTTAGATGTCTTGCATACGCACCAAGTGAGAAAGAAATGGGTGAAGAAGGATGGGAAATGAATGAACCCTTGAGATCCTAGTTAAAATGCATGGCACCATTGGATATATCCAACGGTGCAAATTCGAAGTGAAACATCACTATTGAGGATGGTAATGACGAAGGGATACGGAAAATGATAGGAACTTAATGACCTCGAAATTAAAAAGGCACAGACCTGGCGGGATTTGACACGTGGCGTGTTAGGAGAAATGAATAGAAAAAAGTGAGACCTTTTTTTTACTCGTTCGGTAGGTTTAGTCTACTAAGATAATAGGAATAGGACAATATGACGACTAGATCCCAATGCAGAACCACCATCCTCAGCCCATTCTTCCCCAATTAGGGCGCCCTAAATAAGTAAGATACCCAACTAGGATTTTTAGTCGGGAACCGAGCATAGGAGTGGGTTCGTGCGGTGTGGCCATCCCCTATCCGAATGGTAGCCTGGTGTTTGTCGACACAAGTCAAACTGTGAAGCTTGAGCATCCTTTCGAAGTCGAACACTCAAGCTGGGGGGTTGTGGACTTCAAGATGTTTGGTGGAGAATTGTTAGACAAACAAGTGATAAAGAATTAGTTTTAGCATAAAAAGGACTGAATTCCATTGTGGTAAGATGATTACATGTTTGGTAAATCTTATGTTTTAAGAAAATCGCTTCTTTTTCAAACAATTTTCTTAATAAAATTTTAATTACAAATTATTTTGAATGCAAAATAAATAAATCTAAATATGCAGTGATCAAACACTCCATATCAATACTGGTGCACTTCTTCGTATATTCGTTTCTTTAAATGCCTTCTGGATTTGGCTCATTTTGACCTTGGTTTGCAATTCTAAAATTCCACTTTCTACCTAGACATGAGAAGAAGCTGAAGAACCTTGTGCAAGACGAAGATGAAAAACTAGGATTATACGTGATTTGGTGTTTAAATTTTAAGGTGTTAATGGGATATCAACCATTACTATTTTGTATTTAAATGACTTTCATTATAAGAAACATCTTGAAACCATCGTTCCAGGTGAAATTGCATCCTAAAACATGAACGAAAAATATGCTTGAAACCCCAAAAAAGAGTATTGCTAACAAATAATCATATTTTGCAATTCAGCACTAGAAGAGTATAATAAGAAAATATAAAATACAAAATTCATTGTAAACTAGTGAATTCTTTTTTTTTTTATCAAAAGGTTTATAATTTTTTATTCTTTTAATATTATGGCTTGATTAAGTTTTCATTCTCTCTATTTAGTTTTTTTATTTATTTTAATTCTTACATTTTAAGTTGTTCATTTTGGTCTAGCAATTTGCCAATTACATATAACATTATCCTCACGGAAAAATGAAATTTACTAAGCCTATTGTTGTTTTGTAGTAGAGTTTAAATTTATTTTTCTTTTTGTTGACATAGTCAAACACTTTTAAAAATGTGGCAATAATTGATGAAACAATAGTGTAAAAAACTTTTGCACTGATAATGAATCAAAATTAAACCTTTTACAATATTATAAAATTAGATTTAATAAATCTTATTAAACAATATTTAACATCAAATTACTTTTAAATAAATCCAATAGGTTGCAACTCAAGTGGTAAGTAAGATTAAGTTAAGAGGATGAGGATGCTTAGACAAAGTTGTGATTCAATGCCTGTTGGATTAGTCTCACACTCAAAGAAAGGGGAATACTCGGACAAGGAACAAAAGAATTTACATTTAAACCAAAATTTAGAAAATTTAATGTATTAAAATTAATTTAATTTAATTTTACATAAATAATTTTAATTTTAAAAACTTCTAATTGACAATTGAAATAAATTAGTAAAAATTTCTCATGTTAGTTGTTACTTTAACTAAGTCCCTCTCCTCTACAGTTATTATTATTATTATTTGTATTTAAAAGGTTTCTCACGTCAGATTTTTTTATTTGTTATCTTTTTTTTTCCTGAAATTTATGTGCATCTGCATTTTCCTATAAATTGCTTGAGATTCATTCTTAGTAATATTTGACTGTTTTATAGGAAATTTATTAAAATTTTATTTTAATTTTTTAATCTAAATTTTTGGATAATATGCTCATTTCCATTCTATGGATTATAAATTAGAGTTTGTAGTTTTTTCTTTTTACTGAGTTGAAGATTTCAAATTCCCAACTGCGAGCGAATAACATAAGAATGAAAACCAACTTCTACTTCAAACTTAGAAGACCAAAATTAATTCCTAATCATTCCATTCTCATCTAGGAATGTCAATGGGCCTCGCCTTCATCCCCGTCCCCGTTATGGATACCCATTTATAATTCTTACAAGGAAGTGGGTACCTATAGATATCCACGAGTATCTAATAATTTAAGATAATATTTCAAACATAAATTTGAAAACAAATGAACATTATATACTGTAATTTTATCTAATAATTTTAAATATTTTACAATTAAAATAGTATAACATAAGTAACATATCAAGTTCAATTATATTTAGGCCGGGAGTGGTTTGGTAAAATCCTCTCCAAAGTGACGATTCTAAGATTTGAACCCCTGACATTACATTACAAGTAAAGTTCGCTTAAAGCGCAATCCACTTCCACTATGTCAACCACATTTAGGTAATTTTTTTTCAACAATTTTTACCAAATGAACTTATTCACTTGAAAAATTTCATTGTAAAATAATAAGAAAATTTAGATTCCTATATCGTGTCAAAGAAAAAGAAAAAATTATAATACATGTAAAATGTTCAAATAATAAGAAAAAAGGAAGGTATTGTGGGTACCCGCTGGACAGGTAGTATGATCCCTGCTGTTTTGGACTAAGTCTGAGGTTGAAGGTTGTACCTTAGATTCTGCCCAGATGCTTAAAGATCTAGATTTGAGATGGTTGAGCACTAAGAATAGTGGGGGTTACCTGTAAAAGCACTCCGACACTTAAATTAGGAGAAAGCTTTGTAGGCATGAGCATTAGGATAGATTGATTATACTTGAGGAGGATGTTCCCTTTATATAGGCAAGGATTAGGCATGATAGCCTAATTTTGATAGCATAAGGATCCCTTAAAGATGTTGATGAGCCTTATCGTTAGGCTTAATTTGAATATTAATCCTATCTTCTTAAGAATTTATCTTTTATTTGCTACTAGACTAATCATCCTTATCACCTATGAGACCTAATAGTATTTGTATGAAACACTGCCCCCGAGTCGGTGTCTTGTCATCTCAACAAGATTCTAAGTTTCATAAATGTTGGGCCGAGGTGTCAGTTATTAGCCCTTCATAGGTTATGATGATATCCAAGGTAATGGTGACATCTTGAGATGGTTGTGATATCCTGAGATGGTCATGCTATCTTAAGGTATGAGATATTTATTTCGAGGTGAATGGGTAATGACCCCTCGCCCCTACGTTCTGTAGTGGCCATGTGTTAGGCAAAGGTGAAACCTTTACTTGCTTATTATGTTGTATCAATTTTTGGGGCACTGGGCTGTAATGATTATTTTTTGGAATGATTTTTACCACATTGCCCCCCGATTATTTTGAAAAAGGCGAATGGTTTTCCCCTTTCACTTGGCTTATAAAGAGGTTTATCTTTCAATTTTTTCTTCTACTCTCGCTTGTTCTCCAGTACCTTCCTAAACCAATGCTTTACCATTTCCATTTCCTTTCCTCTAAATAACCACTTTCAAGCCTTTTAAGCCTTTGAAACCCTCTTTCCTTTTCTCTAAGTATGTGATTTCTACTAGTTCGTAGAGCTTTAGCTTGGCTTTCAAGTTCACTTTTCTTCATCAAAAGTATTATTTCCCCTTCCTCATTTTTCCTTTTTCGTTACAATGGTTGTAGTGAGGGAGATTTTTAAAAATGGTAAGAAAGGGGAAGCTCTTATACCAATCCGTTCACCTTTCTGGCGAATAGGTTTCTCTGCTAGTGATTCTAGCAAAGGCAGAGGCCACCATTGCTAAGCCTTGTGCTAAGTTGGATAAGACACTGGCAGAATGACAGACGTTAAGGGACAAGGTGAAAAGTCCTTTGATGACTTCGCTGAGATAATGTATGGGTAGAGCACTTTGGACAATGAGACTGACAATCCTTTAGTATCTGTAGGTACATCTTAGTCTAAAGCCGACACGATGCATCGACTACTACTATCCCAAGACCCGAGGGTAGTGGGATATATCGTTGGGTCGGTCATGAGGTTCTTACGACCCAATCACTTTTCCCGTGCAAGCAATCCGTGATAAATCTCGTTCAGTATTTGGAGTTGACACTGAAGAGACAGAGCGACAGCTCTTATTATATTCATCCCTGCCATGGCTCCAAAAGGACTTGCTTTCAAAGAACAAAGAAGACCATTTCGTATATATGTATGAGATACTATTTGTGAAGTTAGGTGTCTAGCTTCCTTTCTCAATGTTCAGGAATGAGGTCTTGTTGAAGCTTCACGTTACTCTTCTCAAATTCATCCCAATTCTTAGGCATTTATGAGAGTTTCAAGATCACGTATGACTTCTTTGGGCTGTCGAAGTCACTAAAGGTCTTTTTCTATTTCTTTGGGGTTCTAAGGCCCCCTACTAGTTGAAGCAGGATGAGTCTCTCTACGATCTCGGATAGAAAAAAAAGTGTTTGAGATTTCAAGTAGTCGTACAAGGACTTCAAAGACGGACTTTCTCACTTGAGGCCACTCCAAGGATGAGTCTTTTCTTTCTTACCGTTGATGGAAATCCTCCATTCCATCTATAATGGAATAGGGGGATCTACTATATGGACGAGACCAAGTAGGAGGAGTTGTCTCCTAATAAGAAGTTGGTGGTCAAGTTGATAGTAGAAATTGGCTCAATTAAGTGTTATGAAATAATCAACTCAGACAAGAAAGAACGAATATGGATTTTTGGTATTTTAAAGTTCACAAATTTCTTATTTGTTTTAGTGTTGTTTATCACCTAACTTGTTTTCTCTTCCTTGTAGAAAGTATCATGTTGGACAAGAAAAGGTAGCCATTTTGAAGAGACAGGTGGCCGAGTAAAGGGCCAGAGAGGAGGTTGCCCAAGCTGGGGGGGCAAACTCGACAAGGGGATGAGGGGACTGAGAACCATCAACGTATTAGTGTTGTTGAATTGACTTCATCAATTATCGAGGTGGTCAACCTCGATGATGTCAGAGGAAATGCCAAGGATGATGTCGGAGGTCAACACGAAGAGCCAACCTTTGTCCAGAGAAGGAAGGGAAATGTTAGGGAAAGACCTCAAAAGAGGACTTGAGTTGCCCCTAGCACTTCTGAGGATGGTAGCTCTAATTTTGTGCCTATAACAGTAACTCAACAGGTCTTGCTTCTCTTAGAGCAAGGACTTGGATATTAAGGGCTTTGTTGACCGGCAAGTGCTTCTAAAGAGGAACATCGAGAAGTATTGCAAGAGCACCTCATTGCTCTTTGTTCAACTTGTTGGAGTTATATTGGCATTGAACTGCCAGCATGGAACACTTTTTATCGGTGAAGGATGGGGAGTTTGAGTCGATGAAGGAAAAGGAGGATCTCCGAGCTATATCCATCGAGGTCATGAAGGAGCTTGAATCAGCCAAGTTGGAAGCATCACGAGCCAACTCTACATTGGAGGAGACTAATGCCAAGCTGGAGGAGGAGAATGTTGACTTAGCAGAATGGAAGTTTGCTCTAGAAGAAGTGCGAGCCAACCTGACCTCCTTAAGGAAGAGGGTAAAAGAGCCAGGAAATAAGAAGGTCGAGTTGTTAATCAAGAAGGCTGAGTTGCTAGCCGAGAAAGCCATGTTGACTAAGCTTTTAGACAACTCAGTTGATTTCACTTGGGGGAATGTTATTTCCCAAATCCAATTTTTGAGGATAAAAAACCTGAGAGCTTTCAACTTGTATTTTTCTTTATTTACTGTGGCCTCTTGGCCTAACTTTTGTATGTGTTTGTGAATAGTATGACAGTTCCCTTTTCTTTGGTGCATTATCACTTTGTATTTTGACTTGTTAGATTGTTGTTCTCTTTTCCCTTTTTCTCATTTAGGACTAAAGTCCCATTTTTATGTCAAGGGCCAAAGCCTTGTTTGTGATTAAGTAGCGTTGGGACTAAAGTCCTTGGTCGTAATTATCATTTATCATGAACAAGGTGTGATGTTGGGACTAAAGTCCTTATGTCGGATCTATCAATCCTTCTGATATCAATTTTATATCGTTTTCTCGAGATAACTTATGCTGCAAATAATCATTTTGAGCTACCCAAAGTGGCCCAACATATCGGTCTAGGGTGGCACTAAGCGGCCCTTAAGGTTATTAATTAAATAGTCATAATGGCTTAATGGTTAAATAGCTTAGATGGCCTTAACGGTTAAATACCCAAAATGGACTTAATGATTAGATAGCTGAGATGGCTTCAACAATAAAAAAGCCTAGAAGGCATAACTAATAATTTGGCCAAATATAAATAATTTTTTTTTCTTATCTTCACCAATATATAATGGTTAAATTTTGCACTTATTAGATAGTAAACATCTAGTCATACTAAAAAGATTACAATCTCAGAGCTGAGTGCTTGAGGTTGTTCTGTGTATTTTAGGAACTTTGTTCTATGATTTTGAGATTGTTATAATAACATAGTCTCGCAAGTGTCTGATCTCCCTTTACCACCGCCACTTGATCTTCTCCTGTGGTGAACTTCATCATTAGGTGGGGAGTGTAAACGATTGCCCCGAGCTGGTTGAGCGAAAGTCTCCTAATGATGGCATTATAGGCAAAGGGGCAATTTATAACTAGGAACTTGACTTTTATTGTTTTGCAAATCAACTTAGTCCCTAGTGTGATACAATTCGATATACCTTTCAACCTTCACCTAGCTTCCATTGAAGCTGAATAGGTTCCTAAAGAAAGGGTGGAGGTCAGTTTATGGGATGTGAAGCTATTTGAAGGTATTATGCTAGATCATGTCAACTAAGCTTCTTTGGTCAACCAGGACACGCTTAACTCGTGAATTGGCTATATTTGGCTGGACCCCTTCAAAGTCTTCATCCAAAAAAGAGAGGACGAGGTTTTGTCATGGTTCTTCTTAGTAATCGGATGGTGGGCGATATTTAACACTACTCTGAGATATTTCTTTCGAGATGACATGGAATCACCTTCCCAGGCAAAACCCCTGGAGATGGTGGCTATAGTCCTGGAGACTTTGATAATAGCATAAATTTACATGTTTTTCATATAAAAAATAGGCTTTATTATATCTTGATTTAGATTGATTTTAATAAATTTGTGACATTATTGATTATTTTCCTTAAAAGATTTTGATTCTAATTAATTGCAATATCTTGTAGGATTTTAAAGATTTGAAACAAAGTTGGTGATAATACTAAAGATTTGGTGCTAATTTAGTTAGATATTAAAGATTTAGAGCAAATATAATACTAATATAACACACAATCCAAAATAGATCACAAGATCAAGTGAAAATATTGCCTTAGGTATGGAAGTTTATAGCCTACTATCACTTACTTGGACATGGAGGACACTTAAGGGGCTATAAATAGAGAGAGAATAAAACCCCAGATAAATTTTTAGGAGAGCAGAAGTGCGTATCTATCTTGGAACAATGCAGCAGCAGGTAAGAGAGATATCAGTAGTGGTGTGAAGAACTTCAATAGAAGATATTTATGAGACTTTTATGGTTTTTATTTGTAGTATGAGTAGCTCTATTCTGAAATTTGATGTTTCATCATAGTAAAAATCACACCTCTAATCTTTCAAAATAAATACATTTACAATGTAACAAGTTGTTGTATATATAATTTATATGAGGAATCTCAATTTTTTAGTAAACGATTCACATGGTGCATATAGTTTAGGCATTGTACATAAAGCATTTTCCCATTGTAATTGTCATGTCATTCCACCAAATAACAAATGAAAAAAAATGATTTGCTAGTTCAAATTAGTTAAGAGAGGGGTATAGAGGATAGTTGAACCACACAATTGTTTTTTCAAGTAAAATACTGTTGACTTGTGGTGAAGAAGGTTAGGAACTAGTGGAATGTGTAAACTCGTAAAAACTAGTTAGTTGAAGTGTTGGAGGTCAACTTTGGGTCAATCAGAAGTAATAATTAGATTAAACCTGCAGTTTTTATTTGTTCTAAGCCTTTATTCTTAATTATTTCAAAATGTTGTAGTGTGCCTTATAGCCAACAAGCCCAACATCACAAGGCTAACTCTTACCTACCAAGTCTTTATTCCCACTCCATTGGTCATTCCTATTAAGGTGGCTCTGTTCACTACCATGTAGAAGGCTTCAGCTTTTGAATTACCCTAAGCTAAACTTCCAATGTTGCAAAACAGCAATTTAGAGCTTTTGTCTATATTTGTAGACTTTATTTTGTGTTCATTCTTACTACTGGGACCATATGTTTAGTAACAATGATAAAATGAAATAGCTTAGATATTTGTAAATGAAATTTGTGAAGTTCAATAACAGCATTGCTACTTAGTTGTGGTAGCAGTTCTCTCCAATTTTGTTTTACTACTTGTCACTACTTTTAATAAGGGATTTTAATACTTTGTTTGCAGGCACTAGATGAGAGAAGTGGAGATTAGGCCTCTCTTTCTGTGCCAAGATGGTCCTCTTCAGCAAGTCATGAAGGATGATTGTAGGACTGAGTTTACTTTAAGTGACCTTTAAATATGTAGTAACTTGTTTGCTCATCTTACTAGTACTTTGAAATTTTTATTTAAGACTAATTAATGTTTATTATGCATTTCTATGTTACCTAAGAGAGTATGTTTTAGTGATTTTATTTTTCTGATTCTTATTTTGAAAGTTTAAGAATAATAGATTTTAGGATAAGTTGATGAAAGAAATGTAGGTTTGACAGTGAAATATAATTGATTGTATAAAGGAAAGAGGAGAAAAATAAAATGGCTTGGGAGTTGATAGAATAAAAATAGTGGCGGTTTTAGTTGTCACTATCACTAAAATTAAAAAAAAAAACTACTTAGTGGCGGTTATAAACTGCCGCTAATGTCTGTGTGGAAATAAAAAATGAATTAGCGGCAGTTTTAATTGCCACTTACTTCATCTCGGGAACATTGATTAGAATAGAAGAATCATTTAGTGGTGGTTATAACTAGACTTGAAATAAAATTCTAGCACTGATGGGTAAGGAAAGAAGGCAAAAGGAGTAGAAAGAGAGGAACTTTAGAGATTGATTGATAAGAGACCAACAGTGACTATCTATTTTTTCCCAGTCGTTATAGCGGAATTCATGATATAACTGCCACCAATTGTAAAGGACTTTATCATATTACTCTAATTTACTAGCAGTTAAAACTGCCACCAATTGTAGAGGACACACCATCACCGCCACTCTAATTTAGTGGCGGTTATAACCACCACCAAATAACCGATACTATATTAGAAGATTTAACAATGGTTATACCAGCAGTTGTCAAGAATTGCCAATAAATGCTTTTCATCGCTTTTGAAAGCGACGGTTGTGGAGCTGCCACTAAATAGGATATAAAACTGCCACTAAAGAGTGGTTCTGTTGTAGTGAACTCTTCACTTTAGAGGAAACAAATCCTTGTGTAAAGGTATAAAAATAAATAAATAAATATAAATCGTACAAGAAAAAAGTAGTATTAAGTTGGGATGGATTGTTACCGTTACAAAAATAAATATATTTTAGCACTTAAATTAAAATGAGAGAGAACCATAAATAAAAAAAATTATCATAATTTATTAAAAAAACAAAGCCTAGGATGTATTGCTTTTAATTAGTGGCATTAAGTTTTCGACAAATATATGATGAAATGAAGATGATTTGATAAAAGTATATTCCAGTAATAAATTTCTGTGAAAATAGATGACTTCAAGTCTTTATTATATATATGATTGATTGGTTTAAACCTTAAATTGATGTGATTAGTCGCCTAAATATTCTAACCCGCAAAATGGGTTAGAAAAGTTTAGAAAAAAAAAACAATCATTCAAGTCTTTGTATAAATCAGGTTGGACTTTAGTCATTCTTTTTGTTTTTATTTCAATGACTTTGAGAAGTCTAAAGTCATTCTTGCATTAGCAAACTAAATTATTTTTTTTCGTTTCATGAGTAGCAATAAATGGATTATGTATTGTTTGTATGTGTGTGACTTTATTTTTATATATGAGAAAAACCAAAAAGGAATTTTTTTATATATATCTTATCTCATATATTTAATATGAATATATATTATTGAGAATAATATTTAAGTATACTTTTTTTACAGATAGTCACTTGAAAAAGAAAACAAGCAAACATTGTTACAATCCAAATTGGGGTCCATAACTAACGTATGACAAGGGCTTACTGTAAACTTACTTAAGTTACACAAGTTTAAAACATATAACTCCAAATAGAAAATTTAGAATAGCTACTAAAGGGTCTCATAAATACTTTATTTCAAAAAAATTTATACTTTATAAGTTAAGACTTACAAAATATCAAACAAGTAAATTCTAATTACCAGCAATTCACCTAAAAATAAATATTATAAATTCAATCTTTAATTAATACATACGATACTGATATGGATCATGCTTGTAAAAATAATGGAACACATAAAAGTGTCAACCTACTAGGCTTTCAAATTCAAAATCATAAGCAAAGTTTGACTACACGAATAATGTGATGAGTTTACCAAATATTTGAGAACTTTCTCGATCAAATCAAAGAAGCTAAACCGAACCAATCTCTTTACCTGTATCTTAAAGACATGTAATTTGGAGTTTATAACTCGGTAAGCAGTTAATATCTACTACACTAGAAATAAGACAAGCGAAGGCACGAGTTTTTATATAAAAAGATATAAAATAATAATTGGTAAAAATGTACGTATGTAGTGAATTAATTAAGAATTAATAACAAAAAAATATCTTAAAAATAATACTTTCTGAAATAAAACAATTCAAAGCTGTGGTTATAATAATTTCTGCCAAGAAAATTTCATAAAATTATAAGTTAATAGATCAACATTTTCAATATATCAAAATCTGAAGTAACTAATTAAAACATAAACTGTATGAGAGAATTCACTAGGCAGAATCAGAAGTGACCGAGCACAAAGGCCGCATGGTAAGCTAACAATCTAATAGGTAGACGGCTTGAATTGAATTTGAAAAGTACAAAGCAAACTAACTGAGCACATAGGTCGCGGGTAAACTAACCATCTAACAAGCATACTATTTCAACTAAATATGACAAGGACAAGGTTTGAACTAATGAGTGCCATGCTCGAATGATGTCTAATCCACGTAATATATTGGGCTAATATCCTCCAATTAGTTTGGATCTAATTTGATTAAATAAGGTGCACCAGGTTAACATTCACTGTTGCTAGATATAGAGTCCAACAAGAATTTTTTCCAAATAAATTAATTTTAAAAAATTCTAATATTTTAAATTACAAAAATAAATAAAATTTTCAACTAACGAAAATAATATCAAATTTATAAAAATAAACTTATTTTAAGAAAACAATTTCTAATGTTAAAAAACTTAAGCTTTAATATACTTCAACTTTCTTTGCATAAAGATAAGATATGTCCGTATCAATATCCATCAATGGTCCAAAACCATTCCAATATATGTCCATATATATGATAATTCGAAAATCTATCAATGGTCTAGAACCATTATGATATAAGGCTAAAAACATGACAATATGAAAAATAAACATTTTTTCTGATAGCAAAAATTTTCAATTTAAATAACAGTTTATCATAAGCATGTTCATAAATCATATATGAGATTTACAAAGATTTGCTTGTCCCAAGAGTCCCTAAAGCTCTAGTATAGTACTAGCCCTTGGTGAACTGGAGGTTTCTTACACCATTCTTTAACCATAGAAAATATCAATAATCTGTATATTAGTCATAGGCAACTAAATTACCTAATTTAATTTCTAAATCTCAAATAATTATACATACTAAAACCTAACTTCACTACTCTATTGACCAATTAAAAATATAAAAATAAAAATATTAAAAATTAAAAAAAATTACCACTACATAAAATATCTACTCACCTAGCTAGCTTAAGATACTGTTCCCAAAATTAAATTTACTAGAACTTTTTACTCTTTTACAAATAATCTAGAAGGAAAAAGTAATTAAACTTTCCTATCTTAGAGTTTATATATAACAATTCTTAGGGATGACAAAAATCTTCATACCCATAGGGATCATGGGGATTACATGCAATGAGGCGAGGGACAGACCGTTCAATAAACGGGGACGAGAGTAGGGATCATATTACTAGCTTTGTAGGTACTCGCTCTACCTGCCAAATTTTTTATTGTTTTAGCATTTTACCATTATAATTTTCTCTTTTTTTTTGAAATGATATGGGAATCTATATTTTCTTATTATTTTGCAATGAATTTTTTATAGTGAATGAGTTCATATGGTAACAATTGTTAAAAAAATTCATATCATTCAGATAATAGATAATTATATGGATTGATTATTACAAAATATAATTGAACTTGATATATTATTTGTGATATATTATTTTAATATTATAAGTATTTCAAATTGTTAAACAAAATTATAGTATATAATGTCTATTTATGTTTTTAATTTATGTTTGAAAATATTATATTAAATTATTAGATACCCACCTCATAGTCTGGATTATAAATGAGTACTTGTGATGGGGATGGGACACGGCAGTTCTTGCTTGTGGGACCCGTTAGCATTCCTATATTGATGTATATGTGAGAAATTTATACGAAGAACAACTTCAAGTCTTTCCATTAGTTTCATTTTTCCTTTTTTATATGATTGACTTGCTTAATTTTCTAATCAATGAAATGGTTTAGACATCGTCCAGGTCTATACAAATCAGTACATATTATTTTTTTTATTTTAATTTTAGACGTATTGCTGCAAGAAGTCCAAAATTCACATCATCCATGTTGGATTTAGCTCTTCTAAAGTGAGAAGTTCACTTTAGAAGGCAAAGTGAGGAATATTAATCGTTACTGAGAAAATCAATGGTTGAGATTATGATAAAATACATACACATATATAACAAACTATGAGATTGTTAAAATCCACTACCTTGATTTTCTCAATAATAGTTAATACTCCTCATTTTACTTTTTAAAATGAACATCTCACTTTAGAGAAGTCAAATCCATTCATGCTTAGATGTGGCCTTATAAGTATAAAATTTTCCCATTTCATGCGTAGGAAATCGATATGAGCTTTCTTCGGCCAATTAATTTTCTCTATTCATAATGTGCTTCCCATTTCTTTGTTCATACTGTCCTTCCTTGTTCATTGTTCATTAATTGTTTTTCTAAGAGTTGAATTTGAATTCAATTTAATTAAGAACTTTTTTTAGGACCATACCTTTATTAATCCTGATTTGGGGAGACTAGATCTACGGGTGGAGAAATTATTATATGTACCTAGAGCACAATTGAATGCATATTACAGAAAGCATCTCTACCATTGATTTTAAGTTGTTACCATAAAATTTATATAAATTTTCTTAAAATCAATGGTAAAGATGCTTTCTAGAATATACATTTATTGTGCTCCAAGAGCATACTTATAGGGTGATTCAAATTAGCCAGATCCTATGGAGATACTCTTCATTTACACAAAAAGATGTAATTAAGAAAAATTATATTATCAGTTAAATCATGCAGTGCCTATAAAAATATATTAGTCTCATGGAATTCATTAATCGGCTTTGGTTAAGCAATTTGTTCATAAAATTTATCAATGATTAAATTATATATTTAGTTCCTATAATTTATATGTATTTTTAATTTGATTCCTATAATTTTTTTTTAAAGAAGTTCTCATAGTTTTAAACATTTGATCAGAGCTTGCCATGTTAACATCCACATCAGTATCTGTTTTACCACATATGCACAACTTAACGGGGAGACCAAATTGAAAATGCTAAGAATGATAAGTATTTATTTGAATAGAAAAAATTATAAAAACCGAATTAAAAATGAGTATAAATTATAAGGATTAAATATTTAATTTAACCTTTACAACTAATTAACCAAATTAACTAATGACTATAAACCTTCATGAAATGTAGACAATTTCATGAAAGCATGGTCAAGTAATAAATTCTAAGAAGAGCAACGACTCAACTTCAAGTCTTTCTTATGGCTGATCTAGTTTAATTATGTGATTGATCCCCTAAATTTTCTAACCTGCAAAATGGGTTAGTTAGAGAACTTTGAAATTAACAATTATCCAAGTCTTTGTATAGAATAGGATAGATAGATTAGGATAGACTCTATTTAATGATTTAAGTGTACAAAACTTACTCACAAAGTAAGTGAATTTTCACTTTACAAAATAAGTATTGTTTTCTTACATAGTTAAAAATCTTACTATGCCCGTTGTTTTTTTTATTTTAGATAAGCTTATCTTAATTTGTGGCGTAAGATTTCTAGTTTCTTCTTTAAAAAAAAATTCAAGCAAATATATTTTGAATTGTAAATAGTTTTATCTGCCTTGTCTTGGAGTTTGAAGCAATATCCATTTCTATTAATTTTCTGATATGTCTCATATGGCTCTTAGCAAAACACTTTGGTGTTGATACTTGATTCGTTCTTGTAATGGCGAATGAATTGAAATACTAACTGTGAATTCATAAGAGTTAATATTTAAAAATAATTTGTTATTGAGATTATAAGAGATGCATGTCACTTTTAGTAACGTGATTTTGGATAGATTTTTAATTTATTAATGGAATGTGAGTTTAAATTAGTACTTGAAATTAATTAATTATAATTAATAATAAGAAATTAAAAATTACTATTTGATAAAGGTTTTTTTTTTTCTCTCCCCCACAAACGAAAAAACTAAGTAGTTGATTACGTCAACTTAAGTCCACCGTAAAAATAAATGGAATTCCATGTACACATTAATTAATTATATTCACATAAAAGGGTTAAAACATAATACCGAAAAAAAAAGGTGAAATCAATTATGAACTATGATTCTTTCTTAGAACCAACGAAGATTGGTTCACTTAGTCAATCTTTCGCTCATATTTACTTATAATTTGGGTTGAACTCTTGAATTTTTTTGTTGGTGGGTCATTTGTAAATACTCTTATAAGCGCTTAATGAACCTGAAATAATAACTTGACTCTAAATTAGACGAGCTTTCTCTTTAACTTAAATTTTTATTTATAAAAAATAATCTTTTTTACTTTAGAATGCCTAGGGATCTTAAAAAAAAAAGAAATGACTTTCTTTGACATTTTGGGCCTACTTTATTTACTTTGGCTTCTCGTAAATCACAATTATGAACTTTTTAAAGTTTAGAAAAATATTATAATTAATGTCACAACTCTG
Organism: Castanospermum australe; assembly: GCA_019955255.1. Taxonomy (NCBI): domain Eukaryota; kingdom Viridiplantae; phylum Streptophyta; class Magnoliopsida; order Fabales; family Fabaceae; genus Castanospermum; species Castanospermum australe. The sequence continues at coordinate 66,852 of NSJW01000230.1, read as the reverse complement.
GTTATTTTGTTTTAAAGTTTGGAATTTAATAGAATGTATGTAATCGTAAAAAATTGAAAATTGAATTCTTAATTGTCAATTCATAGTGGGCTATGTGATTCTTGCGACTTGGTTCACTTTAAAAATTGTTTCATTCGACCTTTCAAAAAAATGTCATTCTTTAGGTATTTTGGACCTGCATAATTTACTTTGACTTTTTGAAGTACAAAACTAAAAGAATAAAAAAATAAATTTAGGATTCAAGTGTTACTACCTCTTTAAAAGAATTTAACTTCTAAAATAATTACTATTATAATATAACTCTTTTTGATAATATGATAACATGTGAATATATGACGCTACAAAAAAAAAAAATACTAAAAGTAAATCAAAATTAAATTAATAAACTTAAACACAGTAGATAAGTGTAATATTGCATGTTTGTTTCACACTTGAAAAAAAAAAATTCAATCAAAAGTTCTCTTATAAAATATTTTGATCATAAACTTTTCTAAAACTAAATTAATTTCATTACTTTAAATATGCACTAAATATATCTTGTGTACATGGGCAAAGTCTTCTATACTTACACAACGTTATGATTGCAATTGTACAATAAACTATTATGAATATTAAAATAGCTATGTTACAATTTACAATAGATTTATTTTTTATTAACTCTTCGTCTCTTAGTGAAAAGTTTTTTGCACTATTATCAAACATTTAGACATATCATTTTAAAAGTTTAATCTTTTAAGTAGTCATTGCCATAATTAGACTATTTTAATAATGCATTAACACATTAATGAATGATAATGTGAAAACCTTTTGCAATGACGATATATCTAATTAAATTAATTTATAATAGGGGTAGCAAATGGATGGATTCGATGAATAAAAAAATAAATAAAAAATCTGTTTAGAATACATTAATTAATTATTAAAATCACCTAATTTATCAATGACCTATTTTAATAGATTAATATCTAATTCATCTACTAATCCATTTCAATGGATGGATATTCAATTTATTTATTGATTCTCAATTAGATCCATCTAGACTCCTCCTATGTTTAAATACATTCTATTTTTCAAACCATATTAGTTTATCTCCTACTCTAATGGATAGGATTAGATAAATTTGTTAACCATGTTTACGTAGGATTCCTCATGTAATATATATATACTTTCTGTATTGATATATTTATTTTTTAATACAATTTCACGCATCATAAAACTCTTTTATGGTATAATACAACTAACCAAGATTGCTAGTTAGATAAACAATGCTATCATAAATTAGAAGTGCCAATTGGATCCATAAATTCATAACCTATCCAATCTATTCACATTAAAATTCAATTCAATCCATCAAATTATAATAATTGATTGAATGAATTTGGATTGATTGGATTAGTTTTAGTTAATGGATGATTAAAAAAATAACTAAAATATTTATTAATTCAATAGATTTATATATATATATATATATATATATATATAAACGTTTCACCAGTTTCATTAGACTAATAAATCAGAAACTCCACTCACTAACAAAATCAATATGATTTCTAAAGAAAGAGTTCAGTATAACAATACTAAAAGAAAAGGATGTCACGTGACATTCTTAGGTGTTAACACGTGTTTTTTGTTTTGTTCTTACAATTTGAACTTCGTTTGGGGTATTGAGGTTGCTTCTCTCTCCAAATGTTTTCTAGTAAGATTCAAATTCCTAATTATAAAGCTTATCCTATTGAGATTTCTGCTTTCTTACCACTGAACTAATATCCTTGTAAGTTAACACGTATCTTTTACTGTAATTGATATAGTAAGTTAACTGAAAAAAAAAAAATGCTAAAGGGAAGAAGGGCAAGTGGTAAAGCTTGTTTGGACAATAGAAGGAAAAGGAAATAGTTAAGTATACTTTAGTAAGTCCATCGTGCAATTCAAATTAAATTAAGTACTGATATTTTAATTCTTTAATTATTATTACTATAAAGATTGTAGTTGCCTTTGATAATCACATGCAAATAATTGGCGTGGTTAAAAATAATTTAGATGCGTAAGTTCTAGTCAACCTGTAATAACTCTTAGATATGGAAAAAAAAAGTTTATAATAATCCTCATTCTAATTTTTATTTGAATTGAATAATCTTCAAATATTTTATTTTTTAGCACAAACTTTATCATAAATATTATATATACCCCAATCAGTTTTTCCAATTATTCTTTGAATGCACTTCATACAATATTAGATAAATATATTGAATCAATTAATTAAGTGTTCTCAATTACATAAATATTAAAATCAATTCATTATTAAATTTTATGTTAAAAATGGTATAAATTTTAATTTTTAGTTATTCAAAAACCACAAAAAAGAATAAAGTTGTAGAAAAAGAAATTTACTTTGCAAGAAATGATAAGAACACTCCTTTCTGAAAGTAATTTTTAAGGATGTTAACATTTTATCTTACATTCTGAACAAAATTTTAATACAACCAACGTGTGCGGTATATTATGTTCAAATAAAAAAAAATATATAAAGTATGAAGTATGAAAAATATATGAATAAAATATATTTTACCTCCTGAAACATAGCCTTATCTCAACTTACTCTTATAAAAATTATATTTTGTCACTTATATATCTCGCATGCGGTTTGAATTTTTATCACTTAAACCTCCTCTAATTTGAATTTTTATCACCTAGCCTGTTAAAGTTTAGATTTTTATCACTTAATGCCCTGATATATATTTTTATAACAACTTTAATGAATGTTGTATTTGATTTTACTGAAAGTAATGTTATCACTGAAAACCAAAATTCAAGAGAGTTAGGTGAAAAAAAAATAATAATCAAGGAAGTAAGTTTAGAAATGGCATTATATTTCAGCAAGGTAAAATGTAATTTACCCAAAATATAATAAAATAAAAATGAATTCAAATTAATAACCAAATTATCAAAGGTCCCTAGATCAAAGCCAGTAAGAATTAATTAGTGATAAAGAATTTGAGTAGTTTACATAAAGTCATAGGTTAAATTAAGAAAGACCCTAGATCAAATTTCCATTTAGTCCTAGATCGCCTCCATCACCAACACGACTTGATTGTTAAGACTGTTAGCCAAAAGTTTCCAGCTTGACATTTTATTTTAGGGATGATTTCAAACATTTAGCATTCATTTATCAAAACTTTATTGAAGATTCTCAATGTACAAGAGTTTTCTATAAGAAGATGATCCATTTGGTATTAAAAATGAGCTTATATACGTCTTAAAGTCTCTTTTTGAAGGCCCAAGTTAAGTCTAAAGAAGCATGTAGAAGATCAAATGTGAAGCATACTTATCATAGAGATAAGCTTACTTAGATATGTCAACTACTTCACTTCAAGTCAAACAATATTAGCTTGTTCATGACCAAAGATGAGTCAGCTAATGACGTTACTCCAGAATGCTATGTTCAACTTTGTTTTAGCTTAAAAAGATTAGGGTTGAACAAAAAAACACTCAAAAATAATGAATATCTCAACTGGGCCGAAGATTGGATGTAGGTTCTATTGTTAAGGAACTGAACCAGTATAAATCTCTTGTGCAAGCTATCTCTAACCCTTATTTTTTACAATATCTTTCTTGATTGTATATTATTTTTTCGCTGCATGATTTTCTTGCATGATTGCATGATTATTTCCGTTGCATGTTTGATATGAATATTTGCACATGGTGTTTTGTTTTCTGGTTTCTAAATTTATAGTGCGATGAGCTAATTTATTGCTTTTATCAATTATCTCGTCTCTTCAACAATTTTGTGGTCTAACTTATTTTGAAGAAACTTCTCTTTGGGCTAAACTTCATTCAACGCCCTTATGAAGTCCTCTTTTAGCAACGAAAACTAGCAGAGCCCAAGTCTCGTGAGAGAATGACTCTGGACAGGCAAAAGGGAGCAAAAAAGGAAAACCAATTAGAAATGGAAAGAAGGAAATCTACGTATATAATACTAATATAAGTACACAATATGTTATATCATTATTATGTTTAAAAATAAATATGTAATTGGTATAATATTAATTGAATATTTGAATTTGATTTTACTAAACTATATTATTTAATTTTAGATTTTTATATTATTATTTGTTGGACAAAATTGTTTAATTTTAAAATTTTTTGGGTAGAAATGTAATTTTAAAATTTTATGTTGCAAAACAAGAAAGTAAAAAATTATAATGAGATAGTTTTTCATATATCTTTTTCATTACGTGACTGTTAGAATATTTTTTTTTAATTGAATTAGATACTCATGGAGATCCGGCTTCTCCCTATAGATCATGGATGGAGACTCATGGTAGAAGAAGTGGGTATTAAATTAATAAAAATGTAAAAATAAATATTTTAATTAATCTCTTTATATTGATTATTGTATAAAATTTTGACTTTTCTAGAGTGCTCTTACTTTTGAATTTCATGCTAGCTTTTTTTTTTTTTTTTTTTTTTACAATTTCCAGATTCGTGGCAAAAAGTGGAATTGATGCTGAATACAGAAGTTATGTGTGTGCATCGTGGGAGAAGACAAAGAAAGAAAGAGAACTCAGAGAAGTGATGTGTGACGCAAGGTTCTGAAAATCGAACCGGTCACTAAATCGGTTAAGGTACTGATTCAAGGGTCAATGGTTGAACCGTGGTTGAACCGTGGTTGAACCGTGGTCGAACCGGAATATAATTAAATATATATATAATTATTTATATACTAATAAAATAAATAAAAATTATAAAAATATAATATAAATCAATAATAAAATTATTTAAAACATAAAAAAATAATGTTTATAAAACAAAATAATATTACATTCATATAAGAAACATAACAAAATAATGTCATAAAATAAAAAAATATTACATTCATACAAACAACACAAGTTTAACAATGTTTTATCAAAAGTAGTCATAAAAAAATTCACAAACTATACAGAATCATCATAATCAGCATTAATTCGTTAAATATCTTCATCAAAAAAATTATCTTCTTGTTCACCGGAGTTGGCGCTGCTGGCTGGGCTACACCGGAGTTGCGGTGCGGAGATGAAGCTGACGGTGCTAGCTGGCTGCGGTATGTGATGCGAGAATGGAGGCTGCGGTGCTAAGGCTGCGGTGCGAGACGGAAGCTGCTGCGGTTGGGGTTTCAATCGCGGAGGGAGGAAGGGGTTTCGATCGCGGAGAGACGAAGCTGCTGCGGCTGGGGTTTCGATCGCAGAGGGAGGAAGGGGTTTTGATCGCGGAGAGACGGAAGCTGCTGTGGCTGGGTTGCGGAGAGACGGAAGCTGGGTTTCGAACTTTCGATCGTCACGGACGAAAGCTGCTGCTGCGGCTGGGTTGTGAAGAGACGGAAGCTGGGTTTCGAACTTTCGATTGTCGCGGACGGAAGCTGCTGCTGCGGCTGGGTTGCAGAGAGACGGAAGCTGGGTTTCGAACTTTCGATCGTCGCGGACGGAAGTTGCTGCTGCAGAGACGACCGAACGGCGAGACGAGAGAGACGACGCGGAGCAGCGCGGGCAAGAGTTTCCGCAGCGAGGACAACGTCGTCCCATTTTTTTTTTTTTGAAAAATATATATTAAAACGATGTCGTTTTGACGTAAATATTCGAAAAAAAAAGAGCAGAACCGGGCAACCGTACGGACCGGCGCCGGTTTGCCGGGTTTGACCGGTTTGAGACCGGTTCACCGGTTTTTGACCGCAACGGTTTTAGAGGATGACCCGGACCGGTTAGGGAACCGGTTCCGGGTCCAACCGGTCGAACCGGCTGGTCCGGTCCGGTTTTCAGAACATTGGTGTGACGAGAAAAGATTGGATGGACACTACCCATTTTTGTTTTGAGCAATAATTGAATTGAATTGAATATAAGAGTAATGTTATATTTTCCTAATTCATCTTATGACAAAATAAAAGTATTTATTATCTTAAAAACTTAAAATGTATTTAATATTTTTTCATTTAATAATTAAGAGAATTTGTTAGGAGGATATATTATTCAAGAAGAATAATGTTATATCCTTCAAATTCTCACTCTTGTAATAATCTTCTTAATACCTAATAAAAAAGTATTAAATAAAAAAGTACCAACACTTATTATTTGGGAAACATAAAATGTATTTAATACCTTTTTCATTTAGTAATTAAAAAGATATTTTAAGAAAATATAGAATTATTCTTGAATACAATAGGCATTTTACTTTCATGGAATCTTCTTTTTTTTTAATAATTAAAATAAATCCTTTTTTGAGTTAGTCATTGAATAGGCTATAAATACAAACTCGAGTTTTGATACTTCCAAAGAAAAGAAAAAACTTGATCATAATTTTCTGTGCTTGTTGTTTAACTCATAAATAAGGTTATTACTGCATTGAAGATATTTCATATGACAAAATCATAATGAGCAATTATTTTCTCAAAATTTTTCATGTTCTACTACTGCTTTCATTGCAAACTTCAAGACCCAATCTTGGATTCAATTGGGCAACTAATAGTGCAGAAGTAAAGTGCATAAAGAGGGAGAGACAGGCAGTCCTCAAGTTCAAACAAGGCCTCCTAGATTACTTCGGCATGCTGTCTACATGGAGAGATGATGAGAATAATGGAGATTGCTACAAATGGAAGAGTTGAATGCAACAATGAAACAGGTCATGTACATATGCTTGATATTTGTGCTTTAGATACATATTATTTGATAGGTGTAATCAATATTACTTTATTGATTGTGTTGCAAAATATGGAATATTTGGACCTCAGTTGGAACTTTTTCAGCGGCAGTCACATCCCAGAACTCATGTGCACTTTCACCAAATTAAGATATCTCAATCTCTTATTTTATGATTTTGATGGAAAGATTCCTTATCAACTAGAAAATCTCTCACAGCTGCAATATCTTGATCTCAGTAGAAATTATCTTGTTGAAGCAATCCCTTACCAATTAGGGAAACTTACACATTTGCAGTATTTGGATCTAGGCGACAATAAATTTCTTGATAGAGCAATACCTTATCAACTTGGAAATCTCGCACAATTTCAACATCCTGATCTTAAAGGAAATTCTCTTTCAGAAGCAATCCCTTTCTAGCTTGGGAATCTTCCTATGTTGTAGCTTCTTAAATTCGATGGCAATTATGATCTCAAAATCAATGACCAGAACCATGTTGCAGAGTGGCAGTCTAGTCTCACTTCTTTAACAAATCTTACTTGATTTTGCAGAATCTTGAATATTCTTATCATTGCTTGAAAGCAATCAGTAAGATTCTTCCAAACTTGAGAGAATTAAGGCTAAGTGGATGTTCTCTTTCAAATGTTGGCATTCTTTCTTTATTTGATTCACACTTGAACATTTCCACTTCTCTTACTATCTTTGATCTCTCTTCTAGTATGCTGACATCAGCAACATTTCAATGGGTGCTTAGCTTTCCTTCTTTGCGATTATTGACCTCTCTTATAATAAGTTGACATCTTCAATATTTCAAGGTAATTTCAGCTTTGGCTCCAAACTTCAAGAGCTTTATCTACAAAACTAGAGTCTTTTGGACAAAATTTTTCTTGTACCATTTGCTTCCAATATGAATTGTGTCTCTTGTCATCCTCAATCTCTCTTGAAATCAATTGAAATCATCAGCTATATTCCACTGGCTTCTTAACTTCAGCATCAATCTTCAATCCCTTTACCTTCATGGTAACTTGTTAGAAGGTCCCATTCCAGAAGGTTTTGGCAACATGATGAACTCTCTTCAAGATTTCGACCTCTCTAATAACAAAATGCAAGGCAAGATTCCATCATCCTTTGGGAATATATGTACATTGCACACATTACAATTTTAGAGTAACAACTTGAGTGGAGAACTTTCAAGCTTCACTCAAAATTTTTCATGTGGCACTAGACACATATTATTGAATTTGGAACTATCTTTTGATTCGATTACTAGCATGTTACCTAACTTCTCAAATTTCTTATCTTTGAGTCAATTATACCTTTCTGGTAATCAATTAATTAGAGAAATGCCTAAAAGCATTGGATTGCTATCTGAGTTGAAGTATCTATCCTTGTATGGGAATTCTTTGGAGGGTGATGTCACTAAATCGCATCTCACTAATTTGTCCAAATTGACAATCATAGACTTATCGGATAATTCATTGTCTCTAAAATTTGACACCAATTGGATTCCTTCTTTTCAATTAAAATATTTGGGACTAGCATCTTACAAATTGGGTCCTAGTTTTCCAAGTTGGCTCTAGACTCAAAGTAACGTATTGACTATAGATATTTCTAATGCTGGGATTTTAGATACTTTACCAAAGTGGTTTTGGCACATATCACAAAATATGTTTACCATGAATATCTCATACAACAATTTGCTAGGCAGAATTTACAAACTTGCCACTTAAGTTTACTAGCGTTCCAAGATTAATTTTGACTTCAAATCAGTTCAAAAGCTCAATTCCTCCATTTGTGTTGAAAGCAACATCATTATATCTCTACCAAAATATATTTTCTGATTTGGATTCACTTTTATGTGGCAAAAATACAGCAATTGAAAACTTCAGCATTTTACATGTATCAAACAATCAATTAAAAGGGCAGCTGCCTAATTGTTGGAACAATAGCCTTATTGGAGAGCTACCTTCCTCCATGAAGAACTACACCGATTTAACTTTGTTAGATGTGGATGAAAATAAGTTGTCCAGCCCAATTCCTTCTTGGATAAGGGAACTTCAATTGGTAATGTTGAGTTTACATGTGAATCTCTTCTTTGGAAGTCTATCATCACATCTTTGTTATCTTAGTAAAATCAAACTTTTGGATCTCTCAGAAAATCGCCTTCTAGACAAATCCCAACATGTTTAAAGAACTTGACTGCAATGGCCTAAATGGCTATCAACTTGAATTATACCATGCATCACTATTTTCAAAGCAAGTTTATCATTAGCTATTATGATTTCTACATATCAATGATGTGGAAAGGCACAAAAGATATGTTCAAGAATCCAGAGTTGCCTCTTAAGAACATTGATCTCTCGAACAATAATCTAACAGGAGAAATACCAATAGAAATTGGGTCTTTATTCGGATTGGTCTCTTTGAATTTATCAATAAATAATTTGATTCGAGAAATTACTTCTAGGCTTGGGAATTTGAAAGTTGGAATTTCTTGATCTGTCAAGAAATCATTGCTCTAACCCATTTTCGCTAGCCTTGCGCAAATTGATCATCTTAGTGCATTGGACTTGTCAAACAGTCATCTTCATAGAAAAATCCCCACCGGAACACAATGGCAAAGCTTTGATGCCTCTAGTTACGAAGGAAATCTGGATCTTTGTGGGAAACCTCTTAAGAAAAGCTACCTAGATGATGAAACATTAATACCTCAAGTGTCATTGGTTTTTGATCATGAAGAGGAGAAGTCAATTTTCTTTGAAGCATTTTATATGAGCTTGCAATGAGTTAGCCATAGCTCATTTAGATATGGAAGCTTCCCAATCATTTCAAGCCATATTTTAGAATAACTAAGTTTAGGATTTAAACTTAATCAATATATGTCAGTGAAGATAGATTAGATATCCACTTTGCATTAGCTACTAAGGGAACCCATGAACTCTGGGATTGGACTCCCATTAAAATCATTCTCACTGAGGTCCAAGTAAGTTAAATGCCATAGCTCAATCAATGAGGGGTTAATTAAACCTGCCAAGTATAAAGGATTCGTAGCTTCCATAAAATGTCTTTCACCATGAAGATCAAGCATTTGTACATGACATGTCCTATTGCTGCAATGAACTCCTTTCCATTGACAACAATCTTCGCTTTGATGTTCCTGCTAAGTAGGGAGCATGCCAGACTTGTTCTTAAGGCCTCGTTTGAAAGTGAAGAGTGCTTGCCTCTCATTGTTTGAGCCTTTGAATCCAGAAATGGATTCTGCATACAGAAGCACCAGTTTTATTATTTGAGCACTTGATTCTAGAAATGGATTATGCATACAAAAGCACTAGTAGTGCTTGTAGAAACACCAAAAAATGGCTTCTCATTATATTTGCCCTGACTAGAGATGTATTACAAGCTTCAAAACGAAACAACTCGTGGAGATTGCTAACCCAGATAGAAGGGTATGAGATTTTAGGATTTGACTCCTCTAAAGTGAGGGGTTCACTTTAGAAGGTAAAGTGAGGAGTATTAATTATTGATGATAAAATTAATGACAGAAATCATGACAAAATACATGTATATATGTAACAAACTATAAAATTGTTAAAATCTACTGATATTCCTCACTTTATTCTCTAAAGTGAACCTCCCACTTTAGAGCAAATAAATCCGACATTTTATAGTTGTTTCAAAGGGTTTGCTTCTTTTGTTGTTCCTTTGCATTTTCAAATGCATCAGAAGTCAACAGCATAGGAACTTTGTCGTTAAGAAGCAACCACCGCCTTTCCAAAAAGTTATATTTAGATAGTTTCCACTGTATTTGTCGTGACCTTGTTGCTAGATAATTGCTTATTATAAGGTTGCTAGATAATTGCTTTATTGATGATGATTTATGGGATACATTCACGGCTTGGACAAATTGGGGTTGCTTTAAATTTGAAGGCAAGTTTGTTTGTGATCAATGGTGCAATTATTTATTTATGTTCACAAACTAACATAGTTTCTTTTACTTTGATTTTGAGCAATTGGGTTGGTATACTTTAAATGGATGTGATTGGTCACCTAAATATTATAAATTTCTAACCTACAAAATGGATTAGAAAACTTAGAAATTATTTTTAAAAAAAATCATTCAAGTCCTTGTACATACTAGGATAGACTTTAGTAATTTTTTTTTTGGTTATTACTAATGTCAATGACTTTGACAAGTCCATAGTCATCCTTGCATTAGCAAACTGTAATTTTTTTTTTGTTTCATGAGTTGCAATAAATGGATTGCATATTGTTTATATTAGAATCAGTTAGTATGTAGTTAGTATGTTGTTATATACAGATAAGATTAGTATTTAACAAGTTCTATAGTTATCCTGCATAATTATCGTTTTAATAAGTTTTTTTCTTTTTAAATCTCCTATTATTGTGGAGAGATTTCAACAAAGGTATAGGAATCTTTGTATATAAATATACCTTAAATGATATGAATAAAATTAGATCAGAATTTTCTCAAAAACCTTTTAATATGGTATCAGAGCCAACTCTGATTACTTAACTCTTTGTTATCATAGAATTAGAGCATTTGGTTTCTGTTTTACGTGAGTTTTGTTCCACAATGGCTCCTCCGAATAGTAGCATTACAAAACCTGTAGGAGACATAGAGAAAGCTAATTAGCTACTATGCCTTCCCTTCATATACAAGAGCTATCCTCAACCATCACCCCTGAATGACTTGATGGCACCAATTACACTAAATGGTCCCTCAATGCTCAAAATAAGATTAGAGGTAGAAAACATTGGGGTTTTATTTCTGGTAGAAAAGCTGCACTAAGGATAAGAACTCTGATGAATATGAAACCTGGGAGGATAAAAAATGCATGGTCAAATCTTGGCTTTTGGATGCTATGACCAAGGAATTCAGGTCACTTTTCATCCGTCTACCTACTGCTAAGAAGATTTGGGACTCAGCCAAGAAAACATCTCTGTTAGTCAAGATGCCTCAAAGGCATATCAGTTATACTATGAGGTAATTTCTACTCGTTAAAATGGAAGTTTTGTTAACTTACTTTGCAAAATTACAGAAACTTTTGGCAAGAATTTGATGCCATTGAAGAATGTACAATGGAGTGCACACTGACAAAATAAACTCTCAAAGAGTATATGTTTTCTTGGCTGGCCTTGATTCACATCTAGATGGGGTTCGTGGTAGAATTCCAGCCACTGTACCACTCCTAAATATACAAGTTGTCTATGCAAATGTTTGTGCTGAAGCAAACTGTTAGGAGGCTATGCTAGGACGGACACCCCATGAAGGAGCTGCCATGGTGGTAAAAAAGCCTCTTAACCGCAAGAAAGGAATTCGTAAATGCACTCGCTACAATAGTGACAACCATGTGATTGATACATGCTTCAAACTGCATGGTTACTGGGTGGCATCCAAAGGGTAAGTCAAAGGCAGAAAACTTTAAAGAGTAATTTTGCTGCTGCTACTGGATTTGTTGCCAAGTCAGGTATATCTAACTTTGCCTATAGCCTTTCTGTTTTTACTAGTAATAATGACTTGAGAATTGATACGGGTGCTACTGATCATACGACTTGTGATCATTACAAATTTACTCATCTATCCCCTTGTGACTCTAAGCCAGATATTGTTAATGCCAATGGTATTTCATCTCCTGTCTTAGGTGTTGGCACTGTATCTTTATCACCCTCATTATCCATTTCTAATGTTCTATTTGTTCCTTCGCTAAAATGCAATCTTCTTTCTTAAGTCAACTTATAAAGTCTCGTGATTGTGTTGCCTTGTTCTTTCTCACTCACTGTGTTTTTTAGAATACTCATACCAAGGAGAAGATTGGCAGTGGTAGGAAGAATGGAGGATTGCATTGTCTAGAAAGTGACTCTCAACACACCAATGGAGGAGCACTAGTCCATGTGATGAGTGACAAGCAACTAGATCAAAATAAAAAGGAGATTTGGCTATGGCATAACTATTTAGGACATCCATCCTTTAGTTATCTTAGGAAATTGTTTCCATCACTATTTCACCATTGTAATACCTTTGATTTTGATTGTGAAACCTGCGTGATGGCAAAAAGCCATCGAGCTACTTTCCCTTTAAATAACACTAAGGTTGATACTCCTTTCTCACTAGTTCACCCTGATGTTTGTGGACCTGCCCCACTTTCCACACACAATGGAATGACATGGCTTGTTATTTTTATTGATGATTGTACACGGATGACATGGCTATACTTATTAAAACATAAAAGTGATGTGGGTACAATTTTTCAACTTTTCCATAAAATGATTGCTACCCAATTCAACACTTCTATAAAGGTTGTTAGGTCAGAAAATAGGGAGAATATTTCAAAAAGGAATTAAAAGATTTTATGAACTTAAATGGTATTCTCCATCAACATCATGTTCTAACTCTCCTCAGCAAAATGGAGTTGCTGAGAGAAAAAATAGACATCTTTTAGAAGTTACAAGATCCTTACTTATTGGAGGCAATGTTCCATTCCATCTTTGGGGAGAGGCATTAAGTTCTGTTGTATATCTAATCGATCGTGTCCCATCTAGTACCTTAAACTTTAGGAGACCTTTAGATGTTCTCTCATATCGCTTCACTCTTCCTTCAATTGTTCACCTAGCCTCTCGTACTTTTGGTTGTGTGGTGTATGTTCACTAACATCAACACCAACGTACAAAACTTAAACTACCAGCTATGAAGTGTATATTTGTTGGATATGACACAAATCAGGCATATCATCCCTCCACCAAATTTTTTTTTGTTTCCATGGATGTTACTTTTTAGGAACAACAGTTATTCTATTCCACAAAGCACACTAATTCTCCACTTCAGAGGGGGAATGAAAAGTTTGAAGTGCAGAATCATGATTTTCATGACATAAAATTATTTGATGTTTTACAATTGCCAGGAACTGAAAATTCAAATCATAATCCTATTTGTGAAACTGAAAATGAAGTTTTGATAGAGGAACTACATGATAGTACAAGATTCATTTTGATAGAGGAACTACATGGTAGTACAAGATCTCCTACTTTAATTCAATTGATCGACCAGAACCAAAAAACTTTCTAGTGGTATTACATGAATCTGATCATATTCATATTGTTAGAGCCAATATTCATGAGGTTCCTAGTCCATCTAATTCTAATCCTATAGAAAGTTCTTATCACCTTCCTTCTAGATCTAATCGTGGTCAACCCCTAATTAAAAATGAACTTGACCTTAAATCCAATGTGAAATATCCCATAGAAAACCGTGTGTCAGTTGACAAGTTGTCCAAGTCATATTCTTTCTGTGTATCTCAATTATCTGCTGTCTCTATTCCTAGCAATTTACAGGAAGCTCTAGCAGATCCTAGATGAACTCAAGCTATGGCAAAAGAGATGGCAGCATTGCAAAAGAATGTAACTTGGGAACTTGTACCCTTACCAATAGGAAAGAAGACTATTGGATGTAGATGAGTGTTCACTGTCAAGCACAAAGTTGATGGAGCTATTAAGAGATGCAAAGCTCGTCTTGTTGCAAAAGGATACAGTTAGTCGTATGGTGTGGATTATCAAGAGACCTTTGCACCAGTTGCAAAACTCAATACTGTGTGGGTGCTTTTGTCACTGGCAACAAATAAAAATTGGCCACTCTTTCAGTACGACGTTAAAAATGCCTTTCTACATAGAGACTTGATTGAGGAGGTATATATGGATGCTCCCCCAGGTATATCACAATACTCATATACAACCATGGTGTGCAAACTAAAAAAAGCTCTATATGGCTTAAAACAATCCCCAGGAGCTTGGTTTGGCAGGTTCACTAAATCTATGAAGAGCTTTGGTTATAGACAAAGTAACTCAAATCATAAAAACAAAGAAAAGGCAAAACTGCTGCACTAATCATCTATGCTAATGATATGGTTGTAACAGGAGATGACTATGATGAGATTCAACTTTAACAACAACATTTAGCCTCTGAATTTGAAATGAAACAACTTGCAGACCTCAAGTACTTTCTTGGGATAGAAGTGGCTTGGTCAAAACATGGTATTTTTCTCTCCCAAAGGAAATATGTCCCTGACTTGTTATCTGAAATAGGAATGCTTGGGTGTAAACTAGTTGACACTCCCATTGAGTAGAATCACAAGTATTTCCAATGTTCAAGGGCAGCTAATACTGATAAGGGCATATACCAAAGGCTTGTAGGGAAACTAATCTATTTATCCTATACCGCACTAGCCATTGCATATGTAGTGAATGTTGTAAGTCAGTTTACGCATGACCCTAGAAAGCCTCACATGGATGCTATAGAAATGATACCAAGATACTTGAAATCTACTCCAAGCAAAGGACTATTGTTCTCAAATCATGGTCACCTAAGTATAGAAAGATATACTGATGCTGATTGGGCAGGGTCAGCTGATGATAAAAGGTCCACCTCAGGTTACTTCACCTTTGTAGGAGGAAACATAGTGACTTGGAGAAGCAAAAAACAACATGTAGTAGCAAGGTCAACTGCTAAAGCTGAGTTCATAGGTATGGCATTTGGAATATATGAGTTACTGTGGCTGAAAAACCAGCTAGAAGATTTGGGATTTGAACCAAAGGAAGTAATGAATCTACACTGTGATAACACGTCAGCTATAGAGATTGCTCATAACCCTATTCAACATGGTGTAGAAATTGACAGACACTTCATCAAGGAAAAGCTTGAAGTTGGAATTTTGTGTTTGCCATTCATAAGGTTTGAACATCAGTTGGCAGATGTTTTTACTAAGGCAGTGGCAAGTAATGTTTTTTCTGATTCCCTTATCAAGGTGGAAATGTGTGATATCCATTACCAACTTGAGAGGGGGTATTGGAATCAGTTAGTATGTAGTTAGTATGTTGTTATATACAGATAAGATTAGTATTGAACAAGTTGCATAGTTATCCTGTATAGTTATCATTTTAATCAATTTTAATCTTTTAAAATCTCCTATTATTGTGGAGAGATTTCATCATAGGAATAGGAATCTTTGTATATAAATATACCTTGAATGATATCAATAAAATTAGATCAGAATTTTCTCATAAACCTTTTAATAGTTTATACATACGATTTTATTTTTATATATTTCCATGAAGCTTAATAGTTTATAAATTAAATTCATAGTTTATTTCAATGACCCTGTAGTTGTTTATGTATATTATTTGTGATAATGAAATTTCAAATGCTGTACGATAGGCACATATCATGAGGGACAGATCTTGAACTAAAACTTTTGGGGCCAAAGAGTGTAATTGATTTGTAAATAAATTTCCTACAACATAGATAGCTTAATAAACAATGTTATGTAAGTATAATAAATTAAATTATTGTTTTGATGTAGTTAAAGATTCGTATATATATTTTACTCATTTGACACTTTATATGGATTATTTCTTGTCTCATCTCGATTAGGGATTAACAAGTTGAATGAATTTAAAATCTAAAAATATATAAATTTACCTACACAAATCGTGTGATATGTTTCTAGTCCCATGTGTTGCTTAGTTGGTTGACCGCTAAGAAACAATTTTTTTTTTTTTAAAGCAATCCTTGAAACGAAACACTTGACAAAAATTAATGCATTATTTAGGGTCATAGAAGTTGTGAATATGATTATTTAATTTTATTTTCATTCATATTCTGCGAACACTTTGTTTTGTCTAAGAATCAAAATTTTTTTAAAAATATATATTATAAAATTTAAAAAAAATATATTAGAAATTTTAAAAAATAAAAAAATGATGAATGAATAGAAATGAGATCAATAAATTATTTTTAAAAAATTAAAAATTATAAAAATTTAAATAAAGTGAGTAAAATTGATCACTTAAACCCATGATCCAATTCATTTAACCCTAAACACATCAAAAAAAAAAAAAAGGGGAGAGAAACCCACAATCCAGCAAAAGATCACACCTATATTCCTTGGTCCATACCCCACTTCAACAGGCTTTGAGATTACCAGGCGGTGAAAATTAGAGAAAGTGGAGAAGCTTGTGTCACTGCCTCACCTTCTCGCAACTGCCATTGAAATTGGCAATTAGACTCCTACAGTTAAAACAAAAAGAAAAAAAGGAAAGCAGGAAACGATGGGGAAGTGATGTGAAAGGTAGGCCTGGAGCTATTACCATAAGCTGGTGATCGAGATAAAAGAAAGAAGAACAATGAGTAGGCCTAGCTGGAAACAAGAAGAAAAGTCATTAGAATAGATAAAAGAGATCGTTAAGAGAGGAAACCGGGGTAGAAGGGACTTAAGTAGAGAAAAGGAGTCCTGGCAGAAGAGAGAAAACAGAGGATTCAAAGTGTCCTTGAAGGGAAATCTTCTGCGAGGAAAAATTGGTGTCATTAAACTGGGACGCATTTTTTCCTTGAACTTCTTCCCGAATGTAGGATATGAGAATGTTTGCTGTGTTTTATTTTTTCAGATTTCCTACTCCTTAGCTTTCTGATAAGGTAAACAAATAAAAAAAAAAATCATGAAACAAAGAAGATAATAAAATAGTAGGAGGACTCTACATATTCAGCCACTAGGTGGCCTACATATGTGCCTAAATGCATGAGATACCATATTGGTTTAGTTGGTTTTGTGTAACCTTTTCTAATTAATTAACTTTGCATGACATATGGTACATTTAAAAAAAAAAAAACAAAGAAGAGAAGAAAAAATAAGAAGCATTCGTTCCAGGAGCTTGTCATTCTTTGTCTTTTATTAAACAGTGGTTTATTTTATATTAACCTGTTATTATTTTTTATTTTTATTTTGAATAAATATAATAATTTTTTATCATTTCTTTTTCATTTGTGTTTTTCTTCATACTGTCTACATCTTTTTGACGTATTTGTAACATCATGTATTTTATTACCTTTAAACTTTTTTTTACCTAATCAAAGAAAGAAAAATTATCATGATAGTTCACAATAATTGGTGCGGGGTGGATTGTGTGAACCTTGTGCCATATTCAATATCACACTTATCCGCATGGATTTGATTGTGAAGCCTTGTGCTATCTTCAGCATGCATGGGACCACGGGAATTTATTATATGGCTCTATGCCATATTAAACCCCATCAAGTAGATTTAATAATTTAAATCTCTTTTTTAAAAATTATTTTTCATTTAAACAATTTAATAATTTCTTTTTAATTTAAAATCAACTGACCCACAATTATTTTTTAGACGAATTAGGAGATTTTGATTCCTCGCTTTGAGGATACGTAGGTACTTCGATCAAGTCAAAATTATAAATATTTTTATTTAATTGTTTGTTTGTTTTTTATTGAAAATTGTAATATTTTTATTTTTTTCTGTTATTGTTTAATTGCATTTTTTTAAAAAGTAAATTAAATATTTTTAGGCTATTAATAATTTACACAATTAGCTTAGAGTTACTGTCTTACGATAAATGTATCAAGGGTGCAATAAAATTAAGTTCCTATCATTCTCTATGCATAAATAAATTCTCAAACTTGACTTAATTTGCAGACTAATTTTCTTTTATTTTTTTGCTAAAAGGATTTTTTCAATTATTTCCCTACTAAAATAATTTTTAGTGGCAACTCTATTTTTTTTTTCTCGCCATTCCACTAGGTAGCCCTCTGAGAACAGTCGTGACACATTTCATTGATTAGTATATGAAGTCAATTTCTAAGGGAATTAAAATTGATTTAAATAACATAAATACTTATCACAAGAAAAATAAGAAGGTAATTTTTTTTTTAGTATATCTTATCTTATATATGTAATCTGAATGTATATTATTGAAAATAATATTCAAGTTTAATTTTTTTTTTTACAAATGTTGTCACTCAAAAAGAAAAAGGTAAAGATTGTTTTGTTTGTGAAAAAAAAAATTAAAATAAGTACATTAAAATCTAAAATGTATAATGAGTAGAGAATATGATATATTGCTCACTGGTCACTAACAAACTTACACACTAGCCGTGAGTGCTATTGTTTTGGTCTGCGAGTGACCTATGAACAAGTTAATGTAAAGATCTTGTTATAACTAGTTTGGAAAGGTTATGGTTGAAGAAAAAACACTCGTTGAATAGTGAAAAATCTTTGCTTGGCTAAGGACTGGACGCAAGTTCTACATTATGACTGAACCAGGAAAAACCTCCTTGTGCAATCTTCTCTTAACCCTTCCCTTTTAAGTTTATTGCTTAATTCCATTGTTATTTTTGGTGCATGAGTGATTTTGTTGTTTACAAACATATGCTTTGTTTTTGGGATTGCATTATGCACTATGATGAGTCAACTTATTATTAGCATCAACCAACCAATCTTTGCACAGGTTTTCTTTTTCTAAGTTTTCCGTAAACTTTCATTGGGTAAAAGACTTAATTCAACCTCTCTTCTCAAGTAATCAAGTGCCATACCTGGACAATATTCAGGGAGTGAAAGCATTATCTCTTATCTTTATCTTATTTTTATCTTTTGTTTTATCATCAAGTTGTATTTTGAATATTTGTATACTCATATACCTCCATTTCATGAACTATATACCAACCATTGCTAGCAATTAAAATGTATGTTACCAAAAAAAAAAAATACTTGCACATCAGCTTAGAAAACACATATAAGGATATTATGCTGCAGTAAAATATTAAAACTAATGATTAGATGAAACAATTTTAATGTGTTTCACAAACAATTCTCCAGATCTCAACCTACTTAGAGGAAAGTAAACTTTGTGGTTATAATTCAGAGTTAACAATTAAAGCAATCATGTTTAGTCATCGTTTTTTTATTCTTTGAATTTAATGTTGTATGTTTTGTGAGAAGCAGAGATATGAGAAACTTACAGAAAATATTAACCGAAATGAAAGTGGTAAGAGGAAAACAGAAAGAATCGCTGTTGTTTAAATTGAAACAGCAGCATATTAGTCCATTTGTCAAAAATAAAAAGTGTTTTAAACAAATAATTTCTTATCTTCCTCTATCTTATCATACAAATGATTTATAACCAAGTTTTTCTTCTTATTTTGAGTAATGTTCCCTTGGCCCTATTTGGTGCACTATATAAGCGATGGATAGTATAATATAATTAATATTATCTGTCTTTATATAATGTTTGCATAAGAGACTGGATAGTATAATATCTGGTCAAAATAATTATATCTAATCTTGACTCTATAACAGATATGAATCAAATTATTTTATCTTATACAGTTTTACACAGTTAAGGCTAGATAAAATTATTTTAACTAGATAAATTGCTATTCAGTATCTTACCTAATTGTGTATAGTATTAATTATAATATACTATCAATCCCTTATACAATAGACTAAACGGGGTCTTAGACATTATTCAAACTCATAATTAGATACAACTGCATAGGCGTCTATATTTAAGTTTGACAAAATAAGTTTAAGCGAGACAAGTTATATTCAAACATCACGCCTATATAATTCTGGTTAGTTGTACGTAGCATTACTTTTTTTATTCTTCCATTAACTATATCATTCTCTTTAGTTACCTATTGGCTGTAACATAATTTTCAACGTCATTTTTGAGAAGAGAAAACCATGTCCTACAAAGATGCAATTGATGATACACAAAGAGCATTCGAGAGGGGAATAATATGTAATCCTCATATCTTGAGTAAAATTTAATGGCAACAAGTACTCATTCATTTCCCTTTCTTTTCATTATTTTCTCTTTTTCATGCCCAAGATGTAACTGATGATAAATAAAGAGAAATAGAGAAGGGAGAAAAATTCCCAATCAGCCTTTAAGCCTCCAATGGTACTTTGCCAAATTAACTACTGTCAGCATATAAATCTTGTCTACAGTTTTACTCAATAACCTAAAATATGCATGTCTCCAAGATTGCTTGAACATTGTAAGGCCTAAGAATCCCCAGAAACCCGTGGCAAATCCCAGGCCCGTGCCCATATAAAATGTTCCTGAAAATAGTGAATTCTCATTTTCCTCAAGCTCTGGCGGTTGAAGAGGCACTGGGATTTTATCTTCAAGACAAGCTTTATCCATTGGTGCACCACAAAGATCAAGATTATTCTCATAGCTGGATGCAGTAAAGGTTTGTAATTGCGGTCCAATTGGAATCTTTCCAGAAAGTTGGTGATTTGACAAGTTTAATATGGCAAGATGATCAATTTGAGAAATGTAGCTAATGACAGATTTGGGCTTTTGGTATCTATTTCTTGACATTTGGGAGACTACGTAGTTTTCCATCTTCTTGTGCACTTCTTTGGATTTTACATTTCAATCCCCATATGTTCTTTACTTCTGTCTAAGTAGATTTTGCCATGAGTGTCTTGCATAAAACATTAACACACGCTTTATAGAACAGTACAGCTATCCTTGCAAATATTAGGTTATTTTGTAATAATTCACGTAAATATTTATTATTTGAGTGATATTTTTTAAAATAATTTTTCTTATTATGAACTTATTATTAACAAAATTTCTCAAACATGATTTTGATACCAAAAGCCATGACTTATGTTATTTAATTCTAGTTGAAGTCATAAAGCTCAATAACATAAGTAATGACAATATTCAAAAAAACAAAGCAGACCAATATGTAAAAATGACATCTCATACATTGAGAAATTAAATTTTACCATTTCAGCATGACTTATGTTATTCTGATTGTCTGTTAAACTCAAATATTATAATGGGTGTCGATCACATCTAGTAGAGTTATGATACGAGAAATCCCTTTTGAGACAAGGAGGCCTCCAAGAAAACAATGCAAAAACAACAAAGGATTGACACCAAAGTTCTCCACACTTTATTCATTACTGCTTTTTTACATATATAGCACTTGACTCATGGCCAACGAACGTACTCTTCTAAATTCACGGAATTAACCAACCTCTAGAATACATGGTGAAATCTCTCTGCCTCACATTACCTATATACATTTACTACTCATTTTTCCTTCTTAGCTCACGTGGTCAAATTAGCTCACATAGTCTTTCATGTAAGCTGGCTTCTTGTTGTACGCATAGGTCTTGCAGGTACTTGGGCTTGGTCCAGCTTTTCTTCATCCACATCCTGTATGTCCATCACCTCTTCAGGTCTTGCAAGCCTATCATTGCCACCCGCTACAAAAGTCACCTTGTCCTCAAGGTAGAGGTTTGGATAAGAGTCTAAGAATTGGCTAGTGACTCCCAAGGGGATTCCTCAGGAAATAGGCCCACCCACTAGATGAGGACCCTTGTGATTACTAGATTCAAGTCTTGGGGAATGTCCTCTGCAAAAATAGCCAAGGGCTAAATAATAGGATGATTGTCGGCCGCATGAGGGGGTAACGACGGGGGTGTGTCAGGAGGTGGACCATGGTGAGGCCTCAAAAGGGAATAGTGGAAAACTGGGTGAATCATGGAAGTCGGTGGGAGATCCAAGTGATAAGCCACTGGACCAACACGAGCTGTGACCTAGAAAGGGCCGTAGAAGCACTTGGCTAGCTTTTGAGAATGAGTACTAGCCACTGATGTTTGACGATATGGCTTCAATTTGACATAGACCCAATCTTCGACATCATAGGAAACATCATGTTGGGATTTCATGTGAGACTGAGCCTTTGTGAGCTAGGAGAAGGTTGCAATTAGACAAGTTACTGTCCGCAACAGCTATAGTAGAAGTGTCCGAGACATAGTCAGGAATGGAAGGAACCGTACGACCATATACAACCTAAAATGGTGACATTCCAGTGGCCGAATGAATGGAGGTGTTGTAGTTCCAATTCTACCCATGGTAAGAATCACCCCTAGTGTTGAGGATGTTCATGTACAAAAGCCTGTAGGTACTGCTAGAGGATCCAATTGACCACTTCAGTCTGGCCATCGGATTATAGATAATAGGCGATGGACACATGAACCCGAATGCCACTGTAAGTGAAGAGATCTCACCAAAACTGACTTAAAAAAACAACGTTGCGGTAAGAGACCAATGAATGTGGGATGCCATGATGCTTGCATACCATTTGAATAAACAAGTCTACGACCTTAGATGCAGCAAAATCAGTAGGTAACATACCGAAATGAACGGCTTTGGACAACCGGTCAACCACCACCAATATAATAGTGTGGCCTTCAAATGATGGCAAGTGTGTGATGAAATCAAGGGAGAGGTCTTCCCATATCTATGCTGGTATAAAAAGTGGCTGGAAGAGAATAACAGGTGCCTGGGTCAGTGATTTGATTTGCTGACAAATTGTACACTGAAACAAAAGCCTAAATGTCTTTTCGCATGTGTTGCCACCAAAAATTGGCACTCAAGCGAGCTAAAGTTTTTCCAATGCCAACATGATGCTTTAGCAACATGCTATGGTATTTATCAAGTAGCATAGTACGAAGGGTAGAAGCATCAGGTATCAATAAGTGGTCCTTATAAAAAAGTATTCCATCATGAACCCTGTAGTCAGCATGAGACAGAAGTTTAGTGTGTAATTAATGATTTTCGGTCCAAATTGGGCTTTGGGCTTTTAATTGGATTTAATTCATTTTCGTGCTAATTTTCCAGATTTACATTGTTCTAGTATTTTGATCATAACTTTTGTTCTAGGTATCCGATTAACCTCATTCTTGTTTTGTTTTGCAGATAACTCTCAAAGAGCTACAAATGGTATTAGAGGCTTGAAGGCCAAATTCGGACAAGAAGGTAGTCAAAATTGGAGCCAAAGTTAGTCACAGAATTCTGGAGCTTATGTTTAGTTAATTGGGCTTAACGTTGTAATTAGGAGTCCAAATTACATGGGACCAAAGCCATTAGTTATGTTTTTTAATTTGGGCCAGTTTTGGAGCCCTGACCCTGTTTAGTTTTAGGTTTAAATAGCATATTAGGGCAACATGAATAGAAGCTTTTGATTTTTGAGAAATTTCGGATCTACACCTCTTCTCTTTTCTCTCTTCTGTTCATCTTGTTCTTCTTTTTTCTTTCTTTTCCGTTTTCTGTTTGTGCACAGTCATGGTAGGCTAACTTTCTAATCAATCAACCCATGAGTTGAGGTTTCTGCTGTTGATTTCAGAGGACCCATGCTCTCCATGAACTGAATCCGTTTCTCTTCCCCTTTACTCGAATTGAGCAACACGATTGTGTACGTTGAATCCGAGCGGATGAGGTTTGTTCATGAGGTTTGTTTATGATTTCTGTATTTTGATCATTCAAAGGAAGGGATTAAATGTTAGATTTAATATTTTGGTTGATTAACCCAAGGGACTTAAAATCAAAAACAGGTTGAAGTGAACACTATGCGATGGCATGAGTGAACGCGCCATGTGTTTGATTAAATGCTACATGATTGTCTAGTAGAGAGAGTTCCTATATGAATGCAGGAATTCTGATTTGTTTAGGGTCAACCACGAGATTTAGTAATTCTTTGTCTAGTGACGGATGTCCTTGAAACCTCAATTCTAGGTTGGTTGATTGCTTTTAAATTGTTAATTTCGTTTTATCTCTTGCTCTAATTTCGTTTTATATCTTGCTTTAATTTCAATCAAATTAAACTCCTCCTGTTTATTGTTCTGTTTTTCAATTAAGTGATTTACTCCTATGCAAAATTCCTTGGGAGACGATTCAGGTTGTCCTATATTACAAATTTCGTTATAAGCCTGGTTAATTTGAGTGAGTTCGACAGTTCACGTCAAATTTTGGCGCCATTGCCCGGAAATTTTTGCATTGTTCTTTTGATCTCGATTATTGCATATTAGTAGTAGATTAAAGTAGAGTAGTTGTATTTCATTTTGTTCTTTGTTCCACACTTGAGTAGAGTAGAGTAACTTAGTAGTGTTGAAAGTGTCGAAAGTGTCGCATAATTGGACTAACTTGTGGAGTTAGGTGCTGAGGCTTGGTATCCAAAGTTTATCCACTATCCTGAGCAAAACTAACCCTTTTGGGATTCATCTGAGGTTAAAATCTTGAAATTCCTTCATCTAGTATGAGTTTTCTTGCCAAATTCCATTGTTTAGACCACTTTTTTAATTTTTTTTTTATTTCGTGACTTTTAAAAATTACCAAAAAATTACATAAAATCAAAAATACATTTTAGAATTTTACTATGGTGGTCCCATAATTTTTAAAATTTATTTGATAGTGTTTTCTGATTTTATTTGGGCTAATTTCTTAGTGTAGGTTACATATTTTGTGTACTGTTAGTGTTTTTGCCTATTATGCCTTATGCTGTATGACTAGGAGTAGTAGCAATACACATGACCTGATTGCTTTTGATCCTGAAATAGAAAGAACATTGCATGCTGTTAGAAGGGCTTCTAGGCTAAGTCATAGGATTGTGACTGAACTTGATCCTGAGTCTGAGCATATTCAAGATATTGAGCATTCTGATTTTGTTTCATCTGTTAGTTTTCCTAGTTCTTCTAATAGTGTAGATTTTACTTATTCTAGTGGCAGTTTCATTAATTCTGAGAGCATGGATAATAGAACTTTAAAGGAATTGGCTGCACTTGACATTAACTATCCACCTTTGTGCATCCAATATCCTGATCTTGATGCTGACTTTGAGCTTAAATCTGGTCTTATCCATTTGCTTCCCAAGTTTCATGGTCTTGCAGGTGAGGATCCACATAAGCATTTGAGAGCTTTTCCTTTCTCTCTAGATGGAGGAGCTAAGGACTGGCTGTACTACCTTCAACCTTCATCCATTGGAAGCTGGAATGACATGAAGAGATTATTTTTGGAGAAGTTTTTTTCCCAGCCTCTCAAGAGCCACTGCTATCAGAAAGGAGATATGTGGCATAAGGCAAGCAAATGGAGAGAATTTGCATGAATACTGGGAGAGGTTCAAGAGGCTATGTGCAAGCTGTCCACACCACCAGATATCTAATCAGTTGTTGATAGTATACTTCTATGAAGGCTTGTTACCCATGGACAGAAATATGGTGGATGCAGCTAGTGGTGGAGCTTTAGTTGATAAGACACCTGCTGCGGTTAGAGAATTGATAGCAAACAAGGAAGCTAATTCCCAACAATTCAGCACTAGAGCAACCAGTAGTGGGGTGTTCTCAATTCAAGTGCCCCCAGTCCAATATCACAGTGCCCAGAAACTAGCAGTAGTATTCGGTGTAGACCACCAGAGACTGAAAAATAGATTAGACGAATTGACCTCATTAGTAAGGCAGTTGGCAGTGACACAAATAGTGCAGTCTCCCACTCCACAGATAAGCAGACCATGTGGTATCTGTTCTGATCCACTCCACCCCACTGATGCTTGCCCAACTCTGCAAGAGGGCACCTCTCCAGACCAATCAGTAGCTACAGCAGGAGTCTTTCCTAGAAAGCCACAGTATCAGCAGCAACATAATCCATTTTCAAACACTTATAATCCTGGCTGGAGAGATCATCCAAACTTAAGGTGGAACCAGAACCAGAACCAGAACCAGTAGAATTTTCCACAATACCAACATAGGCAGTTTCCACAGCACAAACAGAATTTCCAACAGTCTGCCCCTCCACAGCCAATGGAACAGCAGCCACCAGTACAACAGCAGACCAGTAGTGGTCCTTCACTGGAAGATTTGGTGAAGCAGCTTGCAACAAACAGTTTGCAATTCTAGCAAAGAGCTGAATCTTCCATTCAAAATTTGCAAACTCAAATTGGGCAGTTAGCAACATCACTGAACCAGCTCCAACCCCAGGGATCTAACAACTCTCTTCCTTCATAAACAATTACCAATCCGAAGGGAAAAATGTCAGTGCTATATTCCTAAGGTCTGGCAAGCAACTAGAAGAGCCCAAGCAAGCTGCAGTTGAGGCTGAACCAACACCAGAAAAGGAGAAGACTGATGCTAAGAAAAGTGAAACATTGAAGAAAGGCAATGATGAGTCTGAAACCCCCATCCCTCTACCTCTCCCTCAGAGAGCCCTTCAATCCAAAAAGTTGGTAGAGAAAGCACAAGAGAAGGAGATCCTAGAGACATTCAGAAAAGTTGAAGTCAACATCCCTCTCTTAGATGCGATCAAGCAGATTCCCAAATATGCTAAATTTTTGAAGGAGTTATGTACCAACAAGAGGCGACTGAAGGGGAATGAGCGAGTGAGCTTGAGCCAGAATGTGTCAGCACTCATCCTGCCCATGCATAAGAAGTGCAAAGATCCAGGGACGCTTACTATTCCTTGCACAATTGGAAATTGTAAATTTGATGATTGCATGTTAGACTTAGGTGCTTCCATAAATGTCATGCCTGAATCTATTTATAATTCTCTTGGTCTCGGTCCTTTGCGTGCTACTGATGTTGTTATCCAGTTAACTAATAGAAGTAATGCTCACCCTGCTGGTCTGATTGAGGATGTTTTTGTTAGAGTAAATGAATTAATATTTCCCTGCTGATTTTTACATTTTAGACATGAAGGGTAAGTCTCCTGTTAGTGGACCCCCGATTATTCTCGGGAGGCCTTTCTTTGAAAACAGCTAGGACTAAGATAGATGTGCATTCTGGTACTCTTTCCATGGAATTTGGTGATAGTATTGTGCACTTTAATATCTTTGATGCCATGAAACATCCTAGGGAAGAGCATTCAGTTTTGTGCGTTGATGTGATTGATGATGTGGTTGATGATGTTTATGCTGAATTGTGTGTTGATTATCCAGATTTTGCATCTGTTAATGATGCTGTTGTTTGTGGTTGTACTGATAATGAATGGTGCCCTATTTGCACTGAATTTTCATGCTTTTCGAATTTTTGTGATGCACTAGATAGTGATAGTAATTCTGACTTGCCTGCTGATGTTAATTCTAATGTGAACATTGTGCAGTCTGGGCAAAGTTTTGCTTTCTTGAATTTATTTTCAGGCACTGCAGGTTCAACTGATGTACATGCTGCAGAATTGGAGCAACCCACCAAGCTTCTTCCCTCTACTGAGCAGCCGCCTAAGTTGGAGCTGAAATCTCTACCTGATCACTTAAAATATGCCTTCTTGGAGGAGAATGAGCAGTTGCCCGCCATTGTGGCAAAAAAACCTTCTACTTGATCAAGAGGAGCAGCTGTTGAGATTATTGAAGGAAAATAAGAAGGCGATTAGGTGGACTTTAGCTGACATTGTTGGCATTAGCCCTTCCATGTGCATGTATCGAATTTCATTGGAAGAGGGTGCTAAGACAGTGAGGCAACCTCAGAGGCGCCTGAATCCCTTTATTCTGGATGTGGTGAAGAAGGAAGTGACTAAGCTCCTGCAAGCTGGCATTATCTACCCCATCTCTAACAGCTAGTGGGTCAGCCCAGTTCAAATAGTTCTCAAAAAGTCTGGAGTGACTGTAGTGGCTAACCAGAAAAATGAGCTAATTCCCACAAGAGCTCAAAACAGCTGGAGAGTCTGCATAGACTACTGGAAGCTCAACCAGGCTACCCGCAAGGATCACTATCCTTTACCCTTTATTGATCAGATATTGGAGCGGTTAGCTGGCAAGTCTCACTATTGTTTCTTGGATGGCTACTCAGGCTACTTCCAAATCCATATTGCACCTGAAGATCAAGAGAAGACTACCTTCACATGCCCCTTTGGAACATTTGCATACAGAAGGATGCCCTTTGGACTCTGCAATGCGCCTAGAACCTTTTAGGGGTGCATGGTAAGCATCTTTTCTGAATTTTTAGAAGATTGCATGGAAGTATTTATGGATGATTTTACTGTGTATAGGTCTTCTTTTTGATGCATGCTTGGGTAGTTTGGCTAGAGTCTTGAATAAATGCATTGAGACCAATCTTGTGTTGAAACTTTGAGAAATGTCATTTCATGGTTGAGTCAGGGATAGTTTTAGGACACATAGTGTCTAAAAAGGGTATTGAGGTAGATCCTGCTAAGATAGATGTTATCTCTGCTTTACCTTACCCCGCATCTGTGTGGGAAGTGCGTTCTTTTCTTGGTCATGCAAGATTCTACCGGCGTTTTATCCAGAATTTCAGCAAGATTGCCCAGCCTCTGTCCAACCTTCTGTAGCACGACACGAATTTTGTGTTTGATGATGAGTGTAAGTCGGCCTTTAATCAATTGGAGCACTGCCTGACCACAACTTCGGTGATCCAGCCGCTAGATTGGTCTCTTCCATTTGAGCTAATGTGCGATGCCTCCAACTATGTTGTTGGTGCAGTTCTTGCTCAGCAGGGTCAATAAAGGCCCCCCTCATGTCATTGCCTATGCCTCCAAGACTTTTGGATTCTGCCACAGTCTAATTATACAACCACTGAGAAAGAAACTTTTGGCTGTAGTTTTTGCACTTGATAAGTTTAGTTCATATCTACTAGATACTAGGGTGATTGTCTTTTCTGACCATGCAGCCTTGAAGTTTCTTTTTGAAAAAGGCAGATGCTAAGCCTCGACTTATTTCGGTGGATGTTGTTGCTCCAAGAATTAGATATTGAGATTAAGGATAGAAGTGGAGCAGAGAACTGGGTAGCTGATCACTTGAGTCGGATCACTCACCATCCTTCTGACCTCTATCCCATTCGGGATGATTTTCCTGATGAGCAGCTTTTACAGCTGCAAGGTAAGCTTCCATGGTATGCTGACTTGGTAAAATTATTTGGTTGCTGGTGTTTTACCTACTGATTCCACTAGGCCCAGACTCTGAAATTGAAAAGTGAATCTAAATACTATGTTTGGGATGACCCTTATTTGTGGAGATTCTGTAATGACCAAGTAATAGGAGATGTGTGCCTGATAATGAGTTTCATTCCATTTTACATTTTTGCCATGCTTCTGCCTGTGGTGGTCACTTTGGACCCCAAAGAACTGCTAGGAAAGTGTTAGATTCTGGTTTATTTTGGCCTTCCTTGTTTCATGATTCATATCTGTTTTGCAAGTCATGTGAGAACTGTCAGAGGGCAGGGAGTATTTCCCGTAGGCATGAGATGCCCCAGCAACCTATACTGTTTTGTGAAGTTTTTGATGTTTAGGGTATTGATTTTATGGGTCCATTTCCTGTTTCCTATGGTTTTACTTACATATTGCTGGCTGTTGATTATGTCTCAAAATGGGTTGAGGCGAAAGCCACCCGGACTGATGATTCTGCTGTGGTTGTAGATTTTGTCAGGTCTCACATTTTTGCAGGTTGGTGTTCTAGAGCTATTATCAGTGACCAGGGCTCTCATTTTATAACCGAAGCATGGATGCTTTATTACGGAAGTATGGAGTGATTCACAAGGTTGCCACAGCATACCACCCACAGACCAATGGCCAAGCTGAAATCTCGAACAGAGAGATTAAGCAAATCCTTCAAAGACTGTTAACTCTAACCGGAAAGATTGGAGCAAGAGGCTAGATGACGCTTTGTGGGCATATCAGACTGCCTACAAGACTCCGATTGGGATGTCTCCTATCGGCTTGTCTTTGGTAAGGCATGTCATCTTCCGGTAGAGTTGGAGCATCAAGCATATTGGGTCATTAAGCAGTACAACATGGATTTGGCCTAGTCGAGGGTGGAGAGGAAGCTGCAATTGTAAGAACTGGAAGAGCTTAGATTGGATGCCTATAAGAGTTCGCGTTTATACAAGGAAAAGACAAAGGCATTCCATTATAAGCAAATCCTGAGAAAAGAGTTTGTTGTGGGCCAGAAAGTCCTCTTATTTAACTCCCGTCTCAAATTGATGCCTAGTAAACTTAGATCTAGATGGGATGGTCCTTTTGTGATTACTAATGTTTTTCCTTTTGGTGCAGTAGAACTGTGTGATGAGTGGACCAGGAGTACTTTTTACAGTGAATGGACATCGCCTTAAGCATTTTTATGAGGGACCCCAGCAGCAGCCTGTGGAGGCAGAGATTAGGCTCACTGATGCCATATACCCTCCCTAAGGAGGATAGGGAGTCTTCTTCCTCTTTTCTCTATTTTTTCTTTTCTTTTCTTTGCACTTTTAATTTCAACTTTGATTGTTAATAACAGGATTTTGCGAATCATACAGTCTGAACCCTCCTTGTAATAATTGTTGAGATGTACATAGTGTTGAACTTGGATATTGTTTTTAATGGATCATTCTGGTTGGACTGAATTTCTCAACTCTTAGATTATCTAACTTGGTAGTTGATTTTGTGATGCTGATTACGTGCTGGTATTAACCCTTGTCAAATTTTGGGTCTGCGTGAATGTAATTTATTTTCTGCCATTCTTTCTTTCTTGTGTGCTTCTGCTCATGATTTTGTTCTCTAGAACTTGCCCTTTTTCTTTTTAAAACTGCATTTTTCACTAGCATGCATAAATATGATAGAGGCCTTCTTTCTTTTATTTACCACTTTGGCCAGATAGCCATCCCTTGTATTATATTCCTGTTGGTTAGCCCCTTCGTGCCTTTTTGTATTATCCTTGTCTTAGCCACATTACAAGCCTAAGCGTAAAACCATTTTATTCCGCACCTTGGAAATTTATTAAGCATTGGTTTCACCTTAGTATTGTGTTTAAGTGTGGGGGTTGCCCATGGCGTGCAACATTTTAAGTGTGGGGGGAGGTATCCGATGCTAATCGTCATTTGGCATTAGTTTGGTCATTGTGCTTGTGTAAGTAGTTATGGAATTTTTCTCAAAAAAAAAAGAGATAAAAAAAAGAAAAAAAAAAGAGAAAAAAAAATCTGAAAAAAAATGTATATATATGAAAAAAAAAGTCAATTTGAGAAAAATTTGGTGTAATAATGAGTTTTAGGGAAGGAAAAGAGTTTTGTTGAAAAAGGTGACTTATTTGTAAAAGTGCATTTCATTTAGTTGGTTTTGAGCAAACCTTTGTGTTTCTTGACTAATGCTCTTTTAAATTTTTTTTGTGCTTAGCCTTTCATTTCCAAACTTGTCCATGCCTTCACCATAGCCCCATTACAACCTTGAATAATAAGTCCTCTTGATTTGTGCATGCATGTGTTTTGAGTAGTGGAGAAGTAGAATTTGAGCAAGCTTATGGTAGGGCAATTTTCTTGAGTGAAATTTGAGTGATACACTTGCTACCCTATACACTTGATAGATTGATTGAGAGCATACCTTGAGAGGCCAGGTTGCGTGATTAACATCATCAATTGAGATTGCCATATTTTATAATTTGAGATGAAGAAATTTCTGTCATGATTGGTTGATCTTTTGAAATTTTGTGTTCCTTATTCAAGTTTTGCATTCTTGACAATTGTTAGAAAGGAGAGGTTTATCTTTTAGTCTTTATTTTTGTTTTATCATTTCTTTAGTTTTGTTTTGAGTTTTTAATTTTGCCCAAGAGTGCAAAAGGATAAGTGTGGGGGCATTTGATAATTAAATTTTATCACACTTAATTGTTGCATTTAATTAATGATTTTAAGGCTGTTTAGTGTGTAATTAATGATTTTTGGTCTAAATTGGGCTTTGGGCTTTTAATTGGATTTAATTCATTTTCGTGCTATTTTTTTTCAGATTTACACTGTTCTAGTATTTTGATCATAACTTTTTTGTTATAAGTATCCGATTAACCTCATTCTTGTTTCGTTTTGCAGATAACTCAAAGAGCTACAAATGGTATTAGAGGCTTGAAGGCCAAATTCGGACAAGAAGGCAGTCAAAATTGGAGCCAAAATCAGTCATGAAATTCTGGAGCTATGTTTAGTTAATTGGGCTTAACTTTGTAATTAGGAGTCCAAATTACATGGGACCAAAGCCATTAGTTATGTTTTTAATTTGGGCCAGTTTTGGAGCCCTGACCCTATTTAGTTTTAGGTTTAAATAGCATATTAGGGTAACATGAACAACAGCTTTTGATTTTGGAGAAATTTCAGATCTACACCTCTTCTCTTTTCTCTCATCTTGTTCATCTTGTTCTTCTTCTTCTTTCCTTTTCGTTTTCTGTTTTTTTTCTCAGCCATAGTAGGCTAACTTTCCATTCAATCAACCCATGAGTTGAGAATTTTGCTGTTGAATCCAGAGTACCCGTGCTCTCCATGAACTGAATCTGTTTTTCTTCCCCCTTTACTCGAATTGAGCAACACGATTGTGTACGTTGAATCCAAGCGGATGAGGTTTGTCCATGAGGTTTGTTTATGATTTCTGTATTTTGATTATCTAGGGGAAGGGATTAAATGTTAGATTTAATATTTAGGTTGATTAACCTAAGGGACTTAAAATCAAAACAGGTTGAAGTGAACACTGTGCGATGGCATGAGTGAACACGCCAAGAGTTTGATTAAATGCTAGGAGATTGTCTAGTAGAGAGGGTTCCTATATGAATGCAGGGATTCCGATTTGTTTAGGGTCAACCACGAGATTCAATAATTCTTTGTCCAGTGACGGATGTCCTTGAAACCTCAATTCTGGGTTAGTTGATTGCTTTTAATTTGTTAATTTCGTTTTATCTCTTGCTCTAATTTCGTTTTAATATCTTGCTGTAATTTCAATCGAATTAAACCCCCCCTGTTTATTGTTTTGTTTTTTCAATTGAGTAATTTAGTCCTATACAAAATTCCTTGGGAGACGATTCAGGTTGTCCTATATTACAAATTTATTTATAAGCCTGATTAATTTGAGTGAGTTCGACAGTTCACGTCACATAGCATCCTCAAATGTCTTGATGTTGTCATTGTGGGTGAGGTGGATTTTCATGTGTTCCCAGCTGTTTGGCAAAGAACGAATCACCACTTGCACTTGTTGCTCATCAGTGAGGACGTGGCCAGCATCTCGCAGCTCACTTATCATATTTGCCATATGCCTCAGATGTTGTTTCATTGTCTGAGCATGTGGCTTCTTATATGAATCAAATTTCACAGTGAGCTGTCTCAGTCTCGTAACTGAAGTGCTACCAAACCTAGCAGCCAATGCTGTCCACATATCCCCGGCGTTGTCAAAACGAACAAACTCTCGCATGATATCATTCTCCATGCTGCTCAGTAACGTAATGCGAGCCAGAGAGTTTTTCTTCTTCCATGCAACATATGCATCTTTGTCACGCTTGTGCTGTGCAGTGGTTCCATCTTCAGGTTCTGGCATAACCTGATTCAGTGTCTCAAGAACCTCTTGTTCTTCAAGCACATACTGTATTTTTAATTTCCAGATTTCATAATTGTCGCCATTGAGTTTCTCATCCTTATTCAACTCAGCAACAATGTTCTTTGATGCGGAAGCCATTGTATTTGACAAATTAATTCTACATATACATGTACATTATTAATGCCTAACATTTATGCAATATCATATCCAATTATCAATTGCATTAATAAAATTCCTCATTAGATTTCGAAGCCAAAAGTTCACTATGTTCCCAATCAAACTTCGAAGATCTAATTTGAAATTAATATTAATATAATTGATTTTAATATGATAATCTTATAAAGTCACTAAAACTTTAAGATTCCCCACTCAAATAAATATGGATAACACATATGTATTTAGCATAAATAAAAAAATATATATTAATGTATCCATAATATAGAAACAAAGAGCAAATAGAGTATGTTCAATAATACTAATCTACTTAAGATAGATACATGAAGTAATCCAAAGATAACGTGTAGGTAGAACATATTTATCTTTATCGCCTAATCCATGTTCTTTTCTTAGGAATAGACTGATAAAAGTCTATAGATAGCTTGTCAGTCATTGTCTCTAACCAAGGGAAAAACTTAACAGATTTCGAAGACCTACGTAACGTGGGATTCATGGATAGTACTAAACTTCTCTTAGATCCCTTCTTAATATAAGTTTTCATAAAAGTTACAACTAGCTCCTTATAATATACGAAAGGTCTAATTTTTCCTTCTAGTTCCCAAAGGTTATCAATCTCCTTTTGCCATCGTTTAGTAAGAGTGTTCCTTAATGCCATCATCCTTTCATATTGAGATAAGGTATAACCGCTGTTTATAACCTTTTGCATCATCTTGTTAACAGTTTTAACATGATCCATCATGTTAATGCCATCTTTCCATCGATACTCATTCAATTTTTCTTTTCCTTTTTGCAAGTTTCCTTATTTCCCTCCTTGTGGGAGTTCTTCTGAACCTAACCATTGTAACTGATACAATGAAAGAACAAGGAGTTATCGATGGATTTAAGCAAACAGTTAACAAGTTTTTCTGTAACACATACAGAAATAAGAATTTTTTCGAATTTAAGATGCAATTATCTCATTAGAAAGGTCTAATTAATTCATAATAAATATTTCTGATCCTCAAAAAATTATAGAAAAATCACCAACAAATCAGAAATTTATTTCTGAGTCCAACAGTGAAAACCGCGTCTCAAAACGCCCCCTCACGCGGAGAAGAGAATACTTTGATCTCTGGGATTGGTGAGAAAGAAAATCAGACCAAGTTCTCACACACATAAAAAAGTGGTGTTGTGGAATATTGAGACCTTCTAAACACGGAAAAGTTACTAAGTAATTTCTGATTATTATACCGAACGATTGACATTTGATTTAAATTTTAGATTAAACTTTTAATTTAGTCATTTAAAAATTATATTGATATCATTTTAATATTAATTTAGTTATTAAATCATGAAAAGTGATATTATTTTTATTCTAAAAAAAGTAACATTAATATATTTCTTCAATTATAAAAAAATTATTATTTTAATTCTTCAATTATATAAAATTAACAGTAATTTAGTCTTCTATTTATAAAAATTATATTAATTTAGCCTCTATCCATAAACAGAAGAACGACTTTGATATCATCTTTCATGATTCAAGAATTAAATTAATATCGATATTCTTTAGATGACTAAGTTAATATTGACGCAATCTTTTGATAACCAAATTAAAAGTTTAATCTAAATTTTATTATATAATATTTTATATTTAATTCAAATATATATATATATATATATATATATATATATATATATACACATATATATATATATATATACACATACACACACACACATACTATCCACATATATATATACTATTCACATATTATAAAGTAGACTTGGTAAGAGTATGTACAAATTTCACTAAACAAAATATTTATGTAATAATTACACAAGTCAACACTTGCAAATTTTTGTGTAATTTTATGAGATATAGATGAGCAAATGAAATAGCTATCGAGTACTTATTGCCGACCTATCAAAGTGATCATATCCAATTATGCTATCCACATATTATAAAGTAGACTCAGTAAGAATACATACAAATTTCATGAAACAAAATATTTATGTAATAATTACACAAGTCAACGCTTGCAAATTTTCGTGTAATTTTATGGGATATAGTGAGCAAATGGAATAATTATCAAGTACTTGTTGCCGACACTATAAAAGTGATCATATCCAATTATGCTATCCACATATTATAAAGTAGACTTGGTAAGAGTACATACAAATTTCACGAAACAAAATATTTATGTAATAATTACACAAGTCAACACTTACAAAGTTTCAACATATGTAATTTTATGGGATATAGATGAGCAAATGGAATAGCTATCGAGTACTTGTTGCTGACACTATAAAAGTGATCATATCCAATTATGCTATTCACATATTATAAAATAGACTTGGTAAGAGTATATACAAATTTCACGAAACAAAATATTTATGTAATAATTACACGAGTCAACACTTGCAAATTTTCAATATGTGTAATTTTATAAGATATAAATGAGCAAATGGAATAGCTACCGAGTACTTGTTACTGACACTGTAAAAGTGATGATATCTAATTATGCTATCCACATATTATAAAGTGGACTTGGTAAGATTACATACAAATTTGAAGAAACAAAATATTTATGTAATAACAAGTCAACACTTGCAAATTTCTAACATGTGTAATTTTATGGGATATAGATGAGCAAATGGAATATCCATCGAGTACTTGTTGCCGACACTGTAAAAGTGATCATATCCAATTAAATTACTTGTTGGTT
The DNA here is from genome assembly GCA_019955255.1 of Castanospermum australe. Classification (NCBI taxonomy): domain Eukaryota; kingdom Viridiplantae; phylum Streptophyta; class Magnoliopsida; order Fabales; family Fabaceae; genus Castanospermum; species Castanospermum australe. The sequence continues at coordinate 30,371 of NSJW01000230.1, read as the reverse complement.
GGTTATATATTTGAGTGGTGTAATGTAGTTGTATACATCGGAAAATAATTGAAATTCATTTTTTTGTAATGTCCGAGACAGCAACAAATTAAGACGAGGTGTTTAAGAAGTAATAATGGAGGAATAGATTAAGGCAAAGAATTTTGTTTTTTGTTTGGTTGTGGTTAAAAAAACACATTAGATGTCATTTTTAAGTAGATTTATATAGACAGAGTCATGTTATTGCCTAATTTTTAAAAGGTTTATACCATAAAAAAAACTTCAATGTAAGAAGGAAAGAATCAATTATAATTATACTTTAGCTTGTAGTATACTTTAAAGAAATCAAAGGGTTAAATTACAGCAGGTTTAGGTAAAAGGAATATTACATTAGCTTGTAATGTGTGTATGTGTGTGTGTCTATATATATATATTATATATACATATTGAATTTATGAAGAGTACACTAATAAAAAATTAACACATGAGGATTGATTTTATATTTTTTATTTATTTAATGAATAATATTACTCATTTAATGATATATAGTTAGTTTTTTATTAATTTTTTTATTGATTTAATTTACATAAATTGATTTCTAGATAAGATGGTAGGAAGTGGTTTGTTAATTGCATTTTTTTATCACATATTTTTTTATTTTAATATATATTGAAATTCATTTCAATAGAGCTTATGACTTCAATTTGTAACTTTTACCCTCCTGCTATTGTAGGAATACATTCAAGTATATTATTTAAGAAATGATGTATTATGTGTTAATTATAATAATTTTAAAAAATTATAAATTTTTTGATAAGGTTATAAATATTGTAGTCAAAATTATAATATTTTAAAATAAAATATTTTTAAATTTTTGAAGTACTTTTATTTTAAAATATTAATAATTTTTTAAAATTAAAATAATTTTATGTAATGTGACAATTTTTTTTTTTAGTAACGTCCCACTGTTCTCTACTTTAACATTTCTACATCCTCGACACAGATGGTGACAACAGCCCCACAAAGTTGGCTTCTTATTTTTTGGACTGGACACAGTTGACTACAGTCAACTTCGGTAAAGTCTTTTTCAAATATTAAATAAAGACAGCATATAATTAATCATCTTGTCGGAAACATCTTGTCACAATAATGAAACCTGAGCAGTTCTTTTCTGACAGCTAGAACAGCATTTATGTGACGATATATTTTTTTATTTGAAAAAAAAAAAAAAACCCAATCATTATGTTGCTTCTGTTTAAAAATCTCACCTTTTAAAAGGCTTTTCCTTCTCTTTCCCTGCAACAAATCCTACTAAAAAACTCTTCTTCGTTTTCAAAACCAACAAAGGAGAAAAGCTCTGCGACAGAACAGAGCAAAATGGGGTTTGTGATGCCAAGCTCCAAACTTGTCTCTGCTTTCATATTGGGGCTTCTGGCTTTGAATTGCTTCGAAGGGTTTGGATGCAACGCTCAACTCATACCACAAGATGAAGGTACACTTCATTTTTGCTGTGAATCTTGTCGTGTTAATTCGCTTTTTTTGATTGCTCAAAGGTGCAGTTCATTGGAACAACAAAAGGAACTCTTTTGAAAGCTTCCAAAACATGGCTTTTGCTTCTGCTATTCAGAACCCACCAAAATATAAACTGCCTTTAACAGTTTAACCCCTCCCCTCTGTTCCAACCGTTCTCACTTGTACAATTAGATGAACACAGAAACTAACACAGAAACTGAGAAAAACTAACATCGAAAATAATCTGATACCAATTTTTTTGGAATGGGGCAAGATGGAATTCCAATAAGCATTGAAAGTTTTGCATCATTATCTTCTGTTTTCTTTGTATTAAGCAGAAGGGAATGTTGAGCGTCCTCTGTTTTCATTTCAAGGTTTTAGTTTGTGGACACTTTGAACACGTTTTTGCTATCTGGGGTTTTGGTGGTTGTTACCGAATCTTTTTCTTTTCCCTATATTTACTCTTGCCTTTTACATCTGAGTTATTTCTCTGTTGGAGGTTCTGCATCTAACTTTGTCAAAATGATTTCTCTTAGATATCTGAAATTCTTCTGCTAGAATTCTAGTAATGTTGGATTCTTTCATCATACATCAATGAATCCTCTCTACCTTTGCTGTGAATTTTCTGAATTTGCATCTTCTAAGTTTAGAAAGAAATAGACACAAAGAAGTAAAAATTTCAAAATTTTAAAATAATGTAATCCACCTGATTTCTGTCTCAACCTAAAACTGCATCTGCAATTTGAACTACTGAGGATCCTCATCTGAATTTTATTAGGATCATTTTATATTTGGGTTTTTCTTTATCAATTTTATTGTCATACATCATGATTATTGTTGATTGCCATCCCATGTGAGATGAACTCTTTTGTAACTCATATGTTTATATTAGATTTTGTAAACTTAATTTTGAATGAAATTGACTTAATTTTATTTATAATTAGATTTGAGTGAAATTAATTTATGCTTAAAAAGAATTCACATTTAACACAATAAATCATAAAATATTCACTTAAGATCAAATGAATTTTTGATGCAAGAATTATATTTAAGAAATAATACTAAGGCCAAAATAAATAAGATATAAAAGAACAAAAATCCTGATTAACTCAATAAAAGCTCATTTAGGTTGTGCAAGTGTTTATCCAAACAAGTAGTAAGAAGAAGAGGGACCACGATTTATGCTTTTAGTTATTTATTTTGTAGCAAGATCACTGTTAAATAATATCTATTATAATAGTTCTGGTGAACTCATGGCTTGGATCATCCAACCGATAATATCATAATATATATTTATAAAACCTTGAATAAATTATTGCCACAAAAAAAAATTGAATAAATTATTATTTATGACTGAATTGTTTACCAGATATTTTATAATTATGGACCTAAGAATAAGCTTGAAAAGATCCTTTTGAGGGCGAATATCGTGACATTTTGGACAAGAATTTTTTGTGTTGATGTGTGCAAGTCATAAACTTTGTGAGGCTGAATGACATTTTCCTTTAATTTTCTGGGGCTTAGGGTTAGCAGTAGTTTTCCTAAGTGTGAACTAATTTTTGTTTTTGAGTAAAGTTATATCTTTTTAAATTTTTAATAATTTTTTTAATATTTAATAAAAGTAAATATTAAATGAAAAAAAAAGTATTTAATATTTTGAAAAATATAAAATACATTTAATACTTATTTTATTTAATAATTAAAAAATTATTAAGAAGATGAAGTTAAGAAGATATAAAATTATTTTTCGTTTTTATCACCATTATCATTTCAGTTGAGACAGAGACATTGCACAAGTTGAAGTTGAACCTTTTAATTAGGAGAAAAATATGTTTTCTGGAATATGTATTTATTTATGATTTCAGGAGTATATAGTGTTGGTAGTTTTTTGGATTTGGATCAAATCCGATCCAGATCCAACCCGATCTAGGCACACGGTGTGAGTTTGGAGTCCCAATCCAAATTCCAATCCAACTCAGTTATGGTAAGTTTTGGTGGATTTAGGTTGACTCATCTTTTTTTTTTTTTTTTGCTCTTCAATCACCGGCTCATTTTTAAAACTTTCTTCTTGAATAAGAAGGTTAGAAATCTCATTTACATTTTGTGGTAAAGCATCCATTTCACTAAATCCCTCAAGTAATTTAACCTGCTGCATATTGGGCCTTTGGGAGGACCACAAAAACTAAATATTAGACTGAATACTATCAAATATATCATACTTTGTGATTAGAAATAAATGGGCAAAGAGGGCCACAAAAAAAAGTTAATTAACTACTTTTTCTTTTTTCTTTTTCCTTTTATGACAACTGACTACATTTTTTAAAAAGAAGACAAGTCATTAGATAAGCACCATAACAAAGTAACAAACAAAAGCTATAAAGATGTGGCCACTAGCAATATGTAAGCCGCTTTCAAAATCAAGCATGCAAAACTATCTTCAAATTGATGTGCAAGTAGCAAGACTAGCATGGCATAAAATGCTAAGCATCCTCATCAGATACAACAAGTAATCAACAAAAGTGTAATTAAGACTAGATATTGCCAATATTGGGGTATAGAGCTTGGCAAAATGCACACCAAGTATAATTCAGCACCTAAGTATAATACAAACTTTGTTTATAATGTTATAAGTAGAATCAGATTTCAACCCATGCGACCAATAGAAATCAGCCTTGGAATTAAAATCTGTGTCAAACTCCAGCATAGGATTTTCTATCTACAAGCAACAACAAAACAAGGTTACAAAATATAACAATGACCACATACAAAAAAAAAATCAAGCAGTTTTGTTGCAAAAACAATTGCAAAAAAAAAAAAAACTAATAAATAATGTTATTTATTAGTGCTCCGAGCATACAATAATTTTTCTTTGATTAGTATTTAACTATTTATTGTGTGGAGGTCAGTTCAACAAACATGCCACCAATTAATGGAGGAAGCACTGCATGAGCATCCATCACCTAATTAATAGCCCGTTTGGTTCAAGAAATTGCAGTGACTAAAAGCTTATTTGACCAAATGCCCGTTTCCTAGACGCAAAAGTGAGAAACCAACGAGTCATAAGACAATTGGTTGGGCTAGGGCTTTTCTAGCTTACATAATTAGATCGAAATTATTGTTGCATATTACTTTTAGTTTTACAATATTTTAAATATTATAATTTTGTATGAAGAATTAGAGATTAATTTATTTACACATAAAATGATGTGACAAATCTTTAAAAGACTTTAAAAGAAATTATATCATGGCATAATATGACGTGACATTATATAACTTATATAAACTTATTTTAATGTATTATATATATAAATAACTAAATTTTATAGAGAGATTGAAAATAACATAAAAAAATAGGGATAAAAAATAAAAATTAGTATTCATACATAAGAAAGAGACTCCATTCCTTCTACTCTATTTACCTAAACTATATCTTAGTGGCAATACGTTTTACCTTTTATGAACATAGACGCATATATAGTATGAATCGGTTGCTTTCTTTGTATAAATTGGCATACGTTTCATAGGCATTGCTGTGCAATGTGTATCCCTTAAACTATGTGATTATTGTCACTTGAAAAATAATTCGGGTAGTAACCTAACTTTTTATAGAAGTTATATCCCTTAAACTATGTGATTATTGTCACTTGAACAATACTTCAAGTAGTAACCTAACATTTTATAGAAGTTGATGAACCAGGTTTAAAATCATATTCCCCTAATAAATAAATGTTAACTATTTAAAGATACAAAAAAAACCATGTGATTATTGTTTCAAAAAAATATAAAGAAATATTAGTGTAATAATTTTTTTATACTCATTATTTAATCTTATATTGACATATCATTAAAAGAGTTTGATTATAATAACTATTTGAAAAGTTAAACTTTGAATTGACATCAGAACAAAATAAAACTTAACCAAAATCATGTGATTTCTCTAAGTATATATCGATATTCAAAAAATATTTAATATTTTTCTCATTTAGTAAGAAGAAGAATTATTAGAATGATTCTTTAATTTATGGAAGGTCAATATCAAGAATTTACCAAAAACACAAAGGTGCATATTTTGGAGTTTAGAATTAAGATTGTATATATTTAAATTAACTTATTTTGTATTTAAAATAATTTATAATTAAAATTTTATTAAAAAAAGCTTTTGACAAAAAAATAAAAAAAAAATATTTTTTTAAAAAATTAAGTTAAACCAAACATGTTGTATACCAGTGGCTCAATCGGTACTAATGCTCTTTCACATTGATTTATTTAGTTTGTGATACTATATTTGAATAGGAAGATTAAGGGAGAGAAAATGAGAGAATGAAGAGATTTATCATAAGATTCTCCTTTATTTGAAAGTTTTATAAAAGAAAAGAAAGGAAATAAAAATTTTTAAGTAACTTTTTAAAATCTTCCTAAATTAATTTTTGTAAATATTTTTAAAATTATCCTAATTTAAAAGATTTTGAAGGATTTACAAGCATTTCCAAATAAGGAAAGAAGAATTTATTAGTAAGCTTTCCGTTTTCCTTTCTTTCCTTTTCCTTTCATTTTTCTTTAAATTTCTTTCTTTCCATTCATTTCTTTAAATTCTTTTTCTTTTCATTTCTTTCAAACTTCTATAAACATAGCCTGGAAGTATATCTCAGAGAATTAATCAGATTGATTGTGGGTATGAAAGTAGATGAATCGTGGTTGGTTAATTTATATGTTTTTGTAGATTTCAGCAAAAAAAAAGAAGAAAATGCATACATGTGGCTAAAAGCCAATTGATCTGAGTTTTGTTGCAGTGAGAGCTCTGCAAGCAATATCGGAAAAACTAGTGAAGTTGAATTGGAAAGTTACAGAACGTTCCTGCATCGAGGATGGAGGATTTGGTGAAAAGATTAACGTAGGTGATAAAATCGTAAGGAATGTCACGTGCGATTGCACTTTCCAAACTAGCACCGTTTGCCATGTTACACACATGTACGTGAATTTCTATTTATTTATTTCCTGCATCTACTTTTACCTATCATGTAAGAGGGAGAATTTTTTTATTTAAAATAATTTATAATTTTAAAAATATTTAAGAAAGTATTAATTAATTTTTTTTAATTTTATCTATATTTTTTAATTGGAAGAGAGCTAGCAGAATAAGTAAAATTATGAAAGAAAAAAATATTAATGAAGTAAAAAAAAAGATAATGGACTCATATTAAACTATATTTCTTTAATAATTAAAATTATTTATTAAATCTTTCTTAATTCTTATACAAAAATATACAAAAATCTTAAACGACAAATAAAAAGTTAAATAAAATGAGTATATATAATTTTAATTTTGCTACTTTTGAGGCATTTTGGTAATTGATGTTAGAATTAAAGTATGTAAACAGGATGTAAGTAAAGAAGTTTCACATTAGAAATAAATGGAGTAAGTGAGAACCTTATAAGTGTGCAAAAGACTTCATAAACTTAAATGTCTTATTTTAGATTAAGATGTGGTGTCAAATTTTTAAGTGTCATTTCTCACTAAGTCTATGGAATCACATCTTCCTAGCATTTGGGCTCACATGGAAGAATAAGAAAGAGTTACACTACCATTTTATGTTTTAAATTTTTAAAATTTTTTAAATTAAAAGAATTATAATATATTCATAAAAATTAATAAAAAAATTTTTTTTTCATATTACTAAAAAAATCCATCCCTCTCCCTCCCCTTTCCTGATCCAAATGTCGCATCCAAACATAACGTGTAAAAGCTAAATATCACAATAGTACAAGAGCATGGACTCAAAAAAGTAATCTTTTAATACATAGGATCAAATTTAAAAGGAAGGATAATTTTGAATATTTGTTATAAAAATAAGGTTAATTTTGTATTGTAATTGTTTTTTATAAAAGTAAAATAACTATTAATTGTGCAAAAACTAAAATTACAAGCTCAGTATTTCCTATCATGCTTTGGTGGGAGAAATTTTAAAATACTTTTAGAGTATTACATTCAACGGTCTATATTTTATATAAAATTTTATTATAGTAAAATTATAAATTTAATTCAGTAGCATGTATTATTATGTTGTGATAAGTGTAATATTTTTATTAATTAAGTATAGTATTCTGAAAGTATTTCTCCTTTGATGGACAATGTCACATGCAATTACTTTACACTTCACATTTTTTATCTTATATTAACTGAATTCATCTAAAGCTTAGCTCTGTAATTTTTTTTTCTAATGGGATACTAATACCACAGTTTGGCTATGATAGCTTTCTCAAGCGTCTCAATATATCTGGAGTTATACCTAGTGAATTTGGAAGTCTCACTCAACTGAAAGCACTGTAAGTGGTTATAAATTCTGTTTCCTTCTTCTTGTGTGTTCATAAATGTTGTCACTGTGTTAGAAAATGTTGATTATAACTACGTATTGTAATCCAAGAAGTTGATCTAATGGTTAAAGGAGGTGTATTATTTACCTTGATTACCTGGTTGGGTGAGCATCGAGGAGAGTTAACTTTCCTAAAACTAAAAGCTGTTAATACCCTTAACATATAGCATTATTTTAACATGGTAAAAAAGGGGAAAAAAAAAACAACTAAGTGCATATTTTTGTTTTGATTAATTTTTGAATTTTTTTAAAGTTTTTTAGTAAAATTTTGATTATAAACTGTTTTAGATATAAAATAAATTAAGTTAAATACATATTAAAATTATGTATAATATATAACATTGCTTTAACATTCATATATTCAACATCAGTTATTTTATTTTATTTTTTCTCTATAAAGAGTTAATATTTGCAAATTAAGAAAAAGGAATGATTTGAACTTAATTTCTCACTTTTAAAGGAGAGTCAGGTTATCATTTTATGTGAAAGCAAAACATCATTAATTAACTTCGTCAAAAGCTGCAAAAGTTAACTGAAACTTTTATATTAAGCAGTGATCTCACTCGCAACTATCTCAATGGCTCAATTCCAAAGAGTTTTGCTCGCATCTCGCTTGCCAATTTGTAAGTCATCATTACCTTTGTATCAGTGCGTTCTTTTATTGCTCTGTGTAGGGGGCATGCACTTGATTTATTAACTTAGAACCTTTGAGAGCAAAATGTTTTCTCAATTTTGCACAAGTGGCTTCCATTATTTTCCATGTGCACATATTTCGAATGATCAATGTACAACTCTACTGTGGTTCAGGAGCCTACTGGGAAATCGACTAAGTGGTCCAATTCCCTCAGAAATTGGTGATATTGCTAGCCTGGAGGAGCTGTAAGTGCTGGAGAAAATTTTGATATTATGTCAAAAAATGGCTGATATTGGAGGTTGAATGAATATATCTATATCGATGTCTACAGGGTCTTGGAAGATAATCAACTTGGAGGACCACTTCCTGCCAGCCTTGGAAATTTGAACAAGTTGCAGAGACTGTAAGACTATTTTTTTTTCTTTGTAGTCATTTTCATTTGATATACATAATCAAATTTTATTCATTTATTTTTCTGTATTGATGTACATATATTATCTTTGATTTCATACGCTCAGCTAATTTTTTTTTTTGTCTTTTACTTTATATGAATATGCAGACTTCTTTCTGCAAATAATTTTACTGGGAAAATACCAGAAACGTTTGGCAAACTAAAGAATCTTACTCAATTGTGAGTGATATGATGTGATACAACTGTTCTTTTTAGCTTATATATATACATATATGTTAAATTCTAAAAGCACTCTTAAACATTTTCTGCAGTATGATAGATGGGAACAGTTTATCCGGGAAGATACCCAGTTTTATTGGGAACTGGGCCAAACTTGACAGATTGTGAGTCTGCATTTTCATTAATCCATGACCTTTTCAGCTTTTCCTTGTTGGAGAGAAAACAACTGTATATCATGCTTAGCTTCCTTGCTATGTACTGAGGAAATATTGTGTTTTTTGGTAGATATATGCACGGCACATCCATGGAAGGCCCAATTCCTCCCACCATATCTGAGTTGAAAAATTTGACTGAATTGTGAGTAGTTGCTCCTTTTTAGCATATTGCTGAATTGCTGCATTTTCTCTGCATATTGTACTATGGTTTTGGAATGTAATCTTCAAGAGAGGAACATTTTATTTTCATTGATGAAACATTTCTACATCAGGAGAATAACTGATTTGGAGGGACCAACAATGACATTTCCTGATCTGAAGGATTTGAAAAGCTTGATACGACTGTGAGTTGAAACATTTTCTGCTATTACTTGAAGAACTATATAATTTCTTTTGGCTTTTTATGAAGTGGTTTATTGGTGACTCAGGGAATTGAGAAATTGCTTAATCACTGGACCCATTCCAGATTACATTGCTGAAATGAAAAGCTTAGTTCATCTGTAAGTTTGGTGTCAAATGAGTATTTTACTGGCTATATATAGCTCAAGTTTCTTTTTCTCTTGCATTTTGCCAATACTTTTATGGGGTTTTCTCCTCATTTCAGTACTCCAGTAATGGGATACTAGGTTTTCCCTCCAATTTGAAATTTCTTGTTTAATGCTAGCTCTAAATGTATGAAGAGGGACTGTTAATGAGAAGTGTAGTTGCAAATTCTCACATTGTATCATGATAGAAAGACGCAATGTAAACATGTTTTGAAAGGTATTTTAAGATTATTTAGTGCTCTGTCAAGTAAGAAAGATAATTTACTTTGGTAATGGGGGATAAAGATACAAATACACTCTATAGTCTCCTCCTCATCTTTTTGGCAATTTGGGTTTGACCCAAATTCCTATGTTGATAAGTATTGGTAGTTTCTTATTTTTAGTTGTATTGACATGGAGGATTTTTGTTGCTGGTAGGTAAATAGTAGTTTAGTCCTTACTCCTCCTTATTCAATGAGGAGAATATGAATGGTTGCTTGTCAAGCAAATTCTTGTGTTATGAGAATCAGAGTGAGAATAGGAGATAGTTTTGTGAGAGTCTGTGAGGTTTTCAAGAGAGCGAAAGATAGACATTGAGGGTTTCTATGGACATTATCCATAATGAGCGTGATTTGATTTTATATATATATATATATATATATATATATATATATATATATATATATATATAGTTTTTTCTAACAAGTATTTATTATAGTATATTGATAGAGGATTTATTCTTCAACACAATTAAGCATTCAGAAGCAACTGCAGTATACTTGACTTTGATCCTTTTATTTTGGTTCTAAGACTCAGTTTATTTGACTATTATATACACATATTGTTGTTCATTATGGATGATAGACGTTCCCTTTTCTCCCATCTTTTCTTTTCTATCCCACTTAGTTTCAAAGGGTTCACTTTTCGTTAGAGCAAGTTTATGTATTACTTACATATAAAGATTGGTAAATCATTTGAATCCAAATAATTTTTCTGCAGACTATTTCTCTAGGTAGTCTGTCACTTGTTTTTCAAGACTCATTTTTTACATCCTCGTCTTTAGGTGGCCGTCATAATAGTTTGAAATGGTTAATTTTAAGACTATTGAACTAAAATCATCACAAACGCGAACAAGTTTGTCTATTCTTTATTCAGGGTGATTCATTCTTTTCATATTTTGTAGGACTATAATGATCATATATAGAATAATAAGTTAGCACTAATCCTTTTAGCAGGGGTCATTCCAGGAGATTATATCTGCAACAGTGTTATGCTGCCTATATGTGTACTCAAATGGAAGTCAAATGAGTATAGTTTCAAAATGGAAACTTGAAAAAACCTCCCATAAAATCTGTTCTTAGGATTTGGTTTCATAATCATCTTTTCTCTCGCAGCGACCTGAGCTTCAACAGGCTGACTGGTCCAATCCCAGATTCATTTGAGCGATTGGAAGCGCTAAATTACTTGTAAGTGAACATTTTCATTTGCTGGCCAGAAGATTAACCAAAAGGAAGTGGATATCCTGCTAGTAATTTGGTCTCTGGAAAGTTAATTTCTTTTTCTTTAGTGATCTTAACTTTCTGTGACCATAAATGAGATAGATATTAATCATGGATGCAGGTTTCTGACTAACAATTCTCTGAGCGGAGCAGTTCCTGGATGGATACTTCATGCAAAAATTAAAATGTTTGCATATTTCTGTTTTTTTTTTTTCCTATGATTTTATAGTTTGGAGCCACTTCTTGAAATTTAGCCATTACAGAAGTACACCAATACCATCTACTATATTATTGATACTCCTTTCAGTCCTGTCTCTTGTAATACATCTTCAGTATCATTGAATTATGAAGAAATTAAAATTCAATCTCACCATTTGTTCTCTTTCAGAGATTTATCTTACAACAATTTTACAGAGTCTTCTGCAACTACCTGCCAGCTCTCTGCCGTGTAAGCTTCTCTGTCTAGCAATTATATAAGCATTTCACTATGTCAATACCAACCACTTTTTGTTGCTGAACAGGAACTTAGCTTCAAGCCATTCATCTTCATCGAGCACTTCGTAAGTTCTTTGCTTATTTTCCACTTGTTTAATCACCTTTGACTTTGAATCATCTGTTGAAACCAACTATTCATCTTGTAGAACCTTTTGTTTAAAGAGGAACCTACCTTGTGCAGGAAAACCCCCAGTGTAAGTGTTGAGATTTAGTAGATCAATCATGTTTTCATACACTGCAATGATTTTGTAAATGAAGCTGTAAGAATTTGTGATGAAATTTTCACTATATCTCTGCAGATTATTCAATGTTCATAAATTGTGGAGGGCCTGAGGGGGAATTTGAGGGCAATATATATGATGCTGACGTCAAGCGAGATGGAATTTCAAACTTTGTTCCAAGAGATGATGATAGATGGGCTTATAGCAGCACAGGAGTATTTATGGATAAAAAAGATGTTGATCATGTAGCAGCAAATACATTTCTCTTTGAATATTAGTGGCCCAGGCTACTACCAAACAGCCCGCCTTGCCCCTCTGTCACTTAAGTACTATGGCCTTTGTATGCTGGAGGGCAATTATAAAGTGAAGCTCCATTTTGCTGAGATAATGTACACTGATGACCAGACATTTAGCAGCCTCGGAAGGCGCATATTTGATGTTTCAGTTCAAGTGAGCAACGAAGCAAAATATCTTGTTACTTTGTTTTGATTGCTTCTTACATATTTTTTCCCCCATATTTTACATCTGGTATTTAAAGAAAACAGAAGTTCTGAACGTAGAAATTTTCGATGCTGCATCTTCACAGGGTTTTAAATATTTGAAAGATTTTAACATTATGGAAGAAGCTGGTGGAGTTGGCAAGGGCATCACTCAGGAATTCGATGTCAATGTTACTGATAGCACCTTGGAAATCCACTTATACTGGGCAGGGAAAGGAACTACTGCTATTCCTGACAGAGGTGTATATGGACCTCTTATATCTGCTATCGCGGTGACCCCTAGTAAGTATTTTTCTTATTATTGGTTTCCTATCTTTCTTTCAGCTACCTGATTATGTCATGTTCTATAAGCATTTCTATTTTGTTGTAGACTTTAAAATTCCTTCAAAGGGGCTGTCTGTTGGAGCTATTGTTGGAATTGTGGCTGCATCTTGTGTGCTTGTCTTACTGATACTGGTTGCCCTTCGGAAGCTGGGTTTCCTTGGCGGGAGAGATCCAAAAGACAAAGGTAAGATTCAGTTCCAAAATAAAGCAGTCAGTTGCTGCTCTTGTAATTTACTTTTTGCTAATAAAAGGTTCAGATTGGTTAGCAGTCAAGCAGGATGATTATGCATATATAATGTAGTAATAGACATGATTTTTATGTGTCTATTTACATTACATTATTTTAAGAGATCAATTTACTGTAAAGATCCAAAATGATGACAAGTTTAAAAGAATGTGCAGATTTTGGCTTCATTATTGTGGCAAATAATTATGTTGTATTTTTCTTGGAATTTTGTTGGGTTCTTTCTTTCTGTGCCTTTCTCTCTTTTTTCTCGTTTACTTTTTTTTTTTCCAGTTATTTATGAACCTTCCTTCTTGCAGAACTTTTAGATCTGAAAACGGGTTATTTCAGTTTGAGACAAATTAAGGCAGCCACTGATAACTTTGACCCAGCAAATCAGATAGGCGAAGGAGGCTTTGGACCAGTATACAAGGTAACTTCAGAATTCAGATAGATTATAGTCATCTGGTCACTAGCAGTGTAAGGTTTTGAAACACTGGGGATGTCACTTGATCCTGAAAACATGATACTGAAGCCATTGCTTAATCACAGGGTGTACTGTTAGATGGTGCTGTGATTGCTGTTAAGCAGCTCTCCTCCAAATCAAAGCAAGGGAACCGTGAATTTGTTAATGAAATAGGAATGATATCTGCTTTGCAGCATCCAAATCTGGTGAAGCTTTATGGCTGTTGCATTGAAGGAAACCAGTTGCTGCTAATATATGAATACATGGAGAACAATAGTCTTGCTCGTGCACTTTTTGGTACATGCTTCGTGAACACCTTGTGGATTGATGTGTGTGTTCCTACTTCAAAATTATGAACTGAAAAAACTCTTCCACCCCTTCCCCCCAAAACCTTCTTCTAGGTCGTCAAGAACAGAGGCTGCACTTGGACTGGCCCACAAGAATGAAGATCTGTCTGGGGATAGCAAGGGGATTAGCTTATCTTCACGAGGAATCAAGGTTGAAAATTGTACACAGGGACATTAAGGCAACCAATGTCTTACTTGATAAGGATCTGAATGCCAAGATCTCTGACTTTGGTTTAGCCAAGCTTGATGAAGAAGAGAATACCCACATCAGCACACGAATTGGCTGGAACAATGTTAGTAATATGCCACATCATTTTAACTTTGAATCCTAGACCTAGTTCATAATTATTTGATAATTTACTATTAGCATAAAAAAGTGGCTTTCACTGCCTATCCACAAGCTGTCTATTGCATCAAGTTATAATCACTTCAATAATCATGAAAATACTTATGTTTCATTTTGTCTTTTTGAAATCACTGAGTCTTGAGTACTACTACATGTTCTCCTATCAGTGGTTACATGGCTCCTGAATATGCTATGCGGGGTTACTTGACTGACAAAGCAGATGTTTATAGCTTCGGAATTGTAGCTTTAGAGATTGTTAGTGGAAAGAGCAACACAAATTACAGGCCAAAGGAAGGAGTTTGTATATCTTCTGGATTGGGTAAGTTACACTTTTTTGTGGCTTTGAGAGTTCATGATAACCTAATTAAATCATTGCGTTGGAGCATCTGGGTGCATAATACTAAACTAACTTTGTCATCTTCATAAATTAAGCTGAGTTCAGTATGTTCAAAATATTTTTTCCATGTTCATCCAAGTCTTCATCCCATTACTAGAACACTAAGCTTATGCTAATATATATATATATATATATATATCTGGCAGTAAAAATGCAGTTTCAAAATCAAACAAGATAATGAGAAGAGGGATTCAGGATAACATTATTTATACTATAAAAGGAGAAACTACTAAACTTCTTTTTCTTTTATCTTTCACTGTGATGCTTTGCTTCTTGTTTCTTTTTATATCTATGGTTTGGTTTAATTTCTAATTACTACATTTTTGCATGCCATTTAAGGCCTACGTTCTCCAAGAGCAAGGAAACCTTCTGGAATTGGTGGATCCAAGCCTTGGCTCAACGTACTCCCAGGAGGAAGCCATGAGAATGCTGAGCTTGGCGCTCTTATGCACCAATCCATCTCCCACTCTTCAGGCCATCCATGTCATCAGTAGTGAGCATGCTCGAAGGAAAAACTCCGATCCAAGCACCAATAATCAAGTGCAGTGAGAGCAACCAAGGTGCAAGATTCAAAGCTTTTGAGATGCTGTTACAAGACAGCCAAACCCATACTTCTACAATCTCACATGAAAGCATAGAGCAGAGAGACAACTCAACAGATAGACCATGGGTTGACTCCTCCATATCTCTCACAAGTAGAGATGATTATTCTTCATCCAGTGGACTTCTTTGACACTCACATGGCGTGTGATTTGGTTAGAAGAGGACAACTCACATTAAATTCCAGTTCTTTTTGTAAAGGAAATAAACAGTAACAGTACCGAGTGATGCCAAACAATATTTGCAGTGTTGAAAAGAAAAGCATAGAAGTGCATTGAAGATATTCACGAGTTTAATGCCATATTGTGGTTTGAAGGCATTTCATGTGTTAATTTTATCTAGATGGTAGTGAATTTCATTTTTAAGGCTCCAACTGGCTGATTTTTAGGCATTAAGAGACATCTATGGTGCTTAGGTTGTGGTTGTTAACAATGAATATGGCAAGGAAGGTTTAGTTTACATGCATGCAACTTAGTACAACTTTGAATAAGCAAATTGCAGTCTATATACCTCAAGTATTAGTGAAAAGAGAATTTTGTGGTATCTTTTATGTTACGTCCACTTACTTAGCAACATTATCCAATTCTTAATGGATAATTTTAAATACTAAATTCATGAGATGAGTAACTACATGCTCGCAAGTTTTCTATTGTAGAATTCCGCACAAGGAAACTATTTCTGTATAGTTCCTCTGTACTTGAGCCTTTCACATTGCGCTTTCAGGCCTTGAAGTGGAAACAAAAGAAAACAAGCAGAATATAACCAATGTTGAAGTGTGAGAGAAGCTACTACAATATAACTTATCCTGAACCCTATGGTAGAAAGCCCTTAGATTCAGTAGCCAGAAGCAACGTTCTATTGGATGCTGCATCAATATGACTAGAGAGATTGTTAGGTATTTAATGTAAAATGACGATATCTCAATTCTTGTGTAGACTAAGTGACAAGGATTTTTAGCGAGATTTTTGTGAAGAAATTTTGTCAACTAAAGTTAATAAAAAACTGACTCGTCATTATTTTTAATGTAAAAAAGCTGTTTAGACTTTAGACACATAAATATATGCATATTTAATGAAAAATAATTGGAGGGAAAAATTCAATCATAAATGCACCAGGCACCCAAATCAAGAGACATTGACAAAATGATATCACATCAAGACATGATTGTCTATTCACATGAACACTGTATGTCTGTATGCTTAGCTGTTAGGAGTTTCTCTTTTTTTTTTTCCCTGCATGTACTTCTCTAGGAACCAAACCTATATACACTTTCCCGTACAAAATATGGAATAGATGGTACCAAACATTATGAAGCTATCAAAACTCAATGCCACTGTTTATCTGAACAGAGAAAGAAGGACGCCCAACACTGGAGAGGGGGGCATCAACTCTCAGAACAAGACCTGAGCTCCCAACATTTCCATTCCACTTGGATCTGCCAATCTGAACACACAAGAAAAAAAAAAAAAGTGAGCCAGGAAACCATCACTTAGGTTAGGCTTATTTGTAAATACTGGTTAAACAAGGTAAAAGAACATCAAATGACCACTCACAAACTCCATTTAGTTGAGGTCCTACAGTGAAAACCATTTCAAACAATGGAAGCTTCAACTAAGTTGAGGGGCCATTAAAGCATGGGGCAACTTACATAGATCCAGAACTCAATCCACATCAACCAGTGGGTCCATGGCCTTGCAGATATTTTATTTTCAGTTGTGTTGAGTAGAAATTTCAATAACAAAAATAAGAGTAGCAGAATTTACTAAATGCCGCTGTATATTAAACTAACAATAACTAGAGCTGAAAGTATATAATTCAAGAACTTCAAACTAAATACCAAAATTTAAACTTGTGTTGTCTTCAGCTTGTCAAAAAATCTACCAAAATAAACTCATAATAGTGTTTCACATCTCAATTCTAATCTTTCCACCAAAATAAACCTAACGTTGACAAATTACACATGTGGTATAAGAAATTTCAGATTTGATTGTTACCTTTTTTTTTATTAAAATCTAACCAAATATATGCATGCATATGCATGTTTCCGTAAAAAAAAATTATTGAGTGTGTGCATGTTTGTGTTTGTGCATGCATAACTAAACAAGTTAACAAAAACCGATACTTCATGTAAGTTTTATTATACATTTTTTCCCTTCTTATTTTTGCCCCTTCTTTTAATCGCTGATAACAGTACTCTTGTGCTTAATGAGCAAATAATACTACACAGTAATAAATTATAAAATGCAGGTTCCATATTCTATCAGAAACATATTTCTAAAACATTAGGAAACACCCAAAAGAAGTCTTCCCATAGTTGAACAACAAATTGTGCAGGCTCAGAAACAACTCACAGATATTGACCCAAACGCAGAAGGGTACGTCATGAAGGAACATCCACAAATTAGACTAAGTTTCTCTTTAACTGAATGAATGAGTTCGGCCCGTAACCCTGGATTGCTTCCACCAAAAGTAGGGCACATACTGACCATATATAGAACACAAAATATAAGGCTTGTGAAAAAAAATTAAAAATCCAAGTTGACAAGCAAGATTAGAGACAACAGATTTGTATTAGAGATATAGATTAGTAGCATGGGATATATTTAGACAGTTGGCAATTAGAATGTTCAAAATAAATAGTTTAGCAAGCACAAGCAAAATAGAACTACCAAATATGTAAAACAATAATTACTCTAACATCAGATACAGTGTCCCCTTACATTTGAAAAGGTAAAGCTTTTCAATTTTCTCAGTTGGAGCTTGGAAAGTAAATATCAACTTAAAGAAAAGAGCATAGCAGCATCACACAATTCAAATGCTTCGTGAACCAGGCTTAACATCAAGAAAAGGCAATTTCATAAGCCCTTTTTCGCTCATCAATTTATCAATGTAATAATCAAACTGCACTTCAGTATCTTTTTTCTTTAGGGAGTGAACTATTTTTTCAGGAGTCTACTGTACTTGATTGGAACACAATGCTTGAATTGTACCCACATTTACAGGAAATTATATTCAGCTAATAGTTTCTCTAGGAAACTATCATCATCTGATTTACAAAGGAACTAAAAAAATTCTTTTAAGCTTATCAATTACTTCTTTTGTTAGGTTCTTCGGTCTGCTTTTTGAGGATTCCTTCATTTTTGAACTCTTCTGTTCTTACATTGGAAAAAAAAAATTCCTTTTCTTTAATGTATTTTTCTAGTCTGGAAAGGCCATTTCTTAATGTGCAAGCGGGCAGGTAAACAAGCAATCATCACATTCAGACAACATTAACCAAGAGATGCAGCACACACATCACAATTATGTTCTCCATTATGGAGTTATTAAAGTACATTCATGCCTACGTTTGTAAATGAAAAAGCAACCCCCCCCCCCCCGGGGGCCCTAAAAAAAAAAAAAGAAAAAGAAAAAGCATAGAAAATATGAAGCATAACATCTTACCTAAATTGAATGGTTGGCCTCACAATGAGACCAGAACTCTGCCAGGCCAAGGCTTGAGCAAGACCCAAAGAAAATGATTTGTCAGGCCATTGTACCATTGGCGTGACTCTTGTTCCCCACTTATTCTAAGAAAACAAAGAAGTAGCAGGAATTAGCTCTGATGCATGAGGAAATTAGTTTGAGATCATGAAAACTCTACACCTGGTTGACTCAAAGTGTTAACGTCAAACTATTTTGTTAACACCTTCACTAACATGGATTCTAACCTTGCATGAAAAGCTGAATCTCATTTCGCCTGGATATTGACCCTGAGCTTGTAGAAGACCTCCACAAACGGGAAGGAAGGCACCAGTAGTTAGACCCTCACCAGATACATAGGTTAGCTGCCCATTAGGAAATTGCAGATCCACAAATGACTGGTTGCAGACAGAGAGAGAGAGAGAGAGACAGAAGGAGATGACATTAGGAAATTTATTTCAGGAAGATGAAACTAGTAAACAAGTTATAAATCTTATTGGCTCATACAAAGAGATTGCTCATATACAATAGTAAATTAGATTCTATCTAAATATCAAATCTAGTATTTTATGCACGAACAATGAGCTCCAAAGTGACTTCAGGGGGCAGTTTGGCAAACTGAAAATATTTTTCAGAACTGTTTAGTTAGAACTCAAGCCTAGTTTCTTTATTAATTAAAATTAAATTCAAATATTTCATAGTTTGTCTAAAAGTTGGTTTTGGGGTAGTAAGATTGTGTGGTAAATCTTGCTGAATCTTTTTTGGAAATATCAAATAAAGTAGATAGAGAAAGAGAAGGCAAGAAATAAGGATACTTTTGATTCAACTAAAAACTGATTAACTTGAATCCAACTTTGTAAAGCATTCCTTTTAAACTAGTTTTGATTTTAAAAAAATGATCAAATAAGAATTGGAATTTTAAATTTAAACCAACTTCAGATATTATGTTTCTGAAGTTTGGCAAACAACCCCCCCCCCAAAAAGAGAATTATATGTCAAGTGTCAGATTGTAAAACTTCTAGATCCTTCTTAGTACAAATATTGTTTCTAACATATAAAAATGTTCAAGCTATGATAACAAGCTGTTCTATTTTACCTAAGTACTTATGCCTGTCATGTCATAAAAGTCATCATGACGTGTATAAACATCCATGTATAAATAAAAATTAGAGGAAATGGCTGAGCCAAAAGATTCAATAAATATGTTGGACTCAGAAGGAAGTGGTCAATCAAGTCATGCAAGTGGTTAAACCTTAACCAGTTTAGTGGTTAAAAATTATAGCTGGTGATTTGATTTTAGAGTCGTCATATGCTATCAACTTACACAAGCTAAGGGATTGAGGCAGAGCATGGACATCAACAGCCACCTTCTGTGTGTTGACCAACACCGCTGGGCAAAGTGAATGCATTCCATTCTGACAATAAAAAATTGATAATGTAGGATGAAAAGAACCCAGGGGGAGGGGGCCACAATGCATTATGACATAGAAAATGGAGACTAAATAAGCAATTCAAAAATAATGAAACAATTTCAGCAAGAGTGAGAGAGACTAATGTAGATGGGAAAACAAAGCCATATAATCTATTTAGTATTACTGTAGATGGCTCTGCCTTAACGAGTAAAGAAATTATTTAAAATCTTCAAGATGAATACTCAATATTAATAGCAGTATCATTTTCAAATCAACATCAGCGCCAATGAAATATTACAAAGTCCATTGTATCTAAAAATAGTGCATGCATGAAGCAACAATATCCTACTTTAATGACTCATACTTCTTACTCAACTGCAGTTCTAGTGGTTTTGTTGGGCTTTTGAATTCATGTAAAAACTCATTGCAGGACAAGATGGCTTTATCGGCTCATTATAGGTCAAGATTTAGTCATTAGTAGAATCTACAACTAGAAAGCAAAAAAGCTTTTTTTCAAAATAATTAACGTTACAAAAAGCAAAGTACTTAACTTCAGCAAAGGAAAGATATATGAATTCCCCAGGTTGAAGAGTCAACTAAAGAATAGGAGTTGATAGACATGAAATCATACAAATATCATCAACACCAAGTGTATCAAAAGAACATAAAAAAATAACATGTCATGAAGTGAACACCACTTATCAATTAGTCATTCAATCTACATATCAATAATTGGGTTCAGGCCGGTCACTGCTTCAGCCCACTCACAACCAACCCAAAATTTAACAGTACAAGCAGACTGAGTTAAAAGCACACAAGCCCAATAACAGACTCCATCTTACCAACACAATAATAAGGATTTAAAGATGGGCTGAGCTAGGTATTGTCTGGTAGTAATCTTCTAGCAGATAAAAAGTTTTATTCATGAGGTGCTATAGCTTTAGGTGAGAACAATGTGAAATGATTCACATCCACCATGAGGCTTGTTGTGGAAAACTGGCATTCAAGAATTCAAGTCCAAATTGGAAACCAAACATACAACCAGCATTGAGTCAATGGGATCATTACTTTATCTCTTATAACTTAGCTTCTTGTCTGTTTGAGTAATTACTAATCATTTCGAAGGAAATATATTATAAAATAATTAAATTGTGGACATTTATGTAATATTAATTGTCAACTTGACCGCAATTAGAGTAATTTATTTTATTTTAAACTTTAAAAATTATATGTAAATATAAAGTAATTAGGAGAGAATTAGTAACAAGAATTTAAATAATTTATGCGAAATTACATATTCAAATTTTCGTGCCGATAATATAACAAAAGAATAGTAAAATACATGTATTTTCTAATATTTTAGCATAAAGGATAGTCGTTCGGTGTCTAATTTTTTCATCGTCTGGCAGAGTTGCTGCGAAAGCTAAAGAGGCGAAGCAGAAGGCAACAAGGAGCGAAAGGAGGAAGAAACGAGGGGAAGCCATGTTCATGGTTGCTGATTTCATGACTGGAAGAGGAAAAAAAAAAAGAAAAGAAAAGCTTCAGAATTGATGAAAAGGAATATTCAGTTGTAGGAACAGATACGTATGAGATCAGTTTGGACTTTATTTGCATGTGAAAGAGCCGCGGGGAAACAACCTAAGCGCGGAGAAGAGAATACTTTGATCTCTGGGATTGGTGAGAAAGAAAATCAGACCAAGTTCTCACGCTCATAAAAAAGGTGGTGTTGTGGAATATTGAAACCTTCTAAACACGGAAAAGTTACTAAGTAATTTCTGATTATTATACCGAACGATTGACATTTGATTTAAATTTTAAATTAAACTTTTAATTTAGTCATTTAAAAATTATATTGATATCATTTTAATATTAATTTAATTATTAAATCATGAAAAAGTTATATTATTTTAATTCTAAAAAAAGTAACATTAATATATTTCTTCAATCACAAAAAAATTATTATTTTAATTCTTCAATTATATAAAATTAATATTAGTTTAGTCTCCCATTTATAAAAATTATATTAATTTAGCCTCTATTTATAAACAGAAAAACGATTTTGATGTCATCTTTCATTATTCAAGAATTTAATTAATATTCGATATTTCTTTAGATGACTAAGTTAATATTGACGTAATATTTTGATAACTAAATTAAAAGTTTAATCTAAATTTTATTATATATACACACACACACATACTATCCACATATATATATACTATTCACATATTATAAAGTAGACTTGGTAAGAGTATGTACAAATTTCACGAAACAAAATATTTATGTAATAATTACACAAGTCTAACACTTGCAAATTTCCAACATATGTAATTTTATGGGATATAGATGAGCAAATGGAATAGCTATCGAGTACTTGTTGCCGACACTGTAAAAGTGATCATATCCAATTATGCTATCCACATATTATAAAATAGACTTGGTAAGAGTACATACAAATTTTCACAAAACAAAATATTTATGTAATAATTACACGAGTCAACACTTGTAAATTTTCAATATGTGTAATTTTATGAGATATAAATGAGCAAATGGAATAGCTACCGAGTACTTGTTACCGACACTGTAAAAGTGATCATACCTAATTATGCTACCCATATATTATAAAGTGGACTTGGTAAGAGTACATACAAATTTGAAGAAACAAAATATTTATGTAATAACAAGTCAACACTTGCAAATTTCTAACATGTGTAATTTTATGGGATATAGATGAGCAAATGGAATATCCATCGAGTACTTGTTGCCGACACTGTAAAAGTGATCATATCCAATTAAATTTCTTGTTGGTTGGTTATATATTTGAGTGGTGTAATGTAGTTGTATACATCGGAAAATAATTGAAATTCATTTTATTGTAATGTCAGAGACAGCAACGAATTAAGACGAGGTGTTTAAGAAGAGGTAATAATGGAGGAATAGATTAAGACAAAGAATTTTGTTTTTGTTTGGTTGTGGTTAAAAAACACATTAGATGTCATTTTTAAGTAGATTTATATAGACAGAGTCATGTTATTGCCTAATTTTTAAAAGGTTTATACCATAAAAAAAAACTTCAATGTAAGAAGGAAAGAATCAATTATAATTATACTTTAGCTTGTAGTATACTTTAAAGAAATCAAAGGGTTAAATTACAGCAGGTTAGGTAAAGGAAATTACATTAGCTTGTAATGTGTGTGTGTGTGTGTGTGTGTGTGTGTCTATATATATATATATATATAATATACATATTGAATTTATGAAGAGTACACTAATAAAAAATTAAACATGAGGATTGATTTTATATTTTTTATTTATTTAATGAATAATATTACTAATTTAATGATATTTAGTTAGTTTTTTATTGATTTAATTTACATAAATTGATTTCTAGATAAGATGGTAGGAAGTGGTTTGTTAATTGCATTTTTTTTATCACACATTATTTTTATTTTAATATATATTGAAATCCATTTCAATAGAACTTATGACTTCAATTTGTAACTTTTACTCTCCTACTATTGAAGGAATACATTTAAGTATATTATTTAAGAAATGACGTATTATGTGTTAATTATAATAATTTAAAAAAATTATAAATTTTTTAATAAGTTATAAATATTGTAGTCAAAATTATAATATTTTAAAATAAAAACATTTTTAAATTTTTGAAGTAATTTTATTTTAAAATACTAATAATTTTTTAAAATTAAAATAATTTTTTAAAATTAAAATAATTTTATGTAATGTGTCAATTTTTTTTTTAGTAATCTACTTTAACATTTCTACATCCTCGACACTGATGGTGACAACAGCCCCACAAAGTTGGCGTCTTGTTTTTTGGACTGGACACAGTTGACAACGTAGTCAACTTCCGTAAAGTCTTTTTCAAATATTTAAATAAAGACAGCATAAAATACATCATCTTGTCGGAAACATCTTGTCACAATAATGAAACTTGAGCAGTTCTTTTCTGACAGCTAGAACAACAGTTACGTGACGACATTTTTTTTAGTTGGATTTAAGTTTAATTTATTTTAAATATAACTTTTTTTATATTATTATTTAATTTTATATATTGATACATTATTATTATTATTATTATTATTATTATTATTATTATTATTAAAAATTTATAATATTATGTTAAAATATTAAATAATAATATAAAAAGATCTAATTCTTTTTAAATGAAAGATTCATTTTATGTCTAATTTAATAAAATAAAATAAAATAAAAAAAATTATGTTTTGATAATGAAAATTTTATATATTTTATTTTATTTTTCATACTAAATATATAACAGAAGTTAAAGTGAAATATTATTAATTATTAATAAAAAAATTAATAAATTAAAATTTAATAATTTATTATATATATTTATATATTTTATCATAATTTTAATTATTTAATTTTATTTATAATTAATACTTTTTATTTTATTTAATAAAATAAATTCTTCATTTTAAAATCTGATATAAAAAAAATTACATTAAAATAAAATTAAACTTTTTAGAATCGACACATTTATTAAAGGTTTTAATTTTAATTTAGTATTAATGTAAAAAAAATTTATATTATTATTTAATTATATTTTATTAAATATTAATCCTACTAAAAAACTTTCCTTCTCTTTCCCTGCAACAAATCCTAATAAAAAACTCTTCTTCGTTTTCAAAACCAACAAAGGAGAAAAAGCTCTGCGACAGAACAGAGCAAAATGGGGTTTGTGATGCCAAGCTCCAAACTTGTCTCTGCTTTCATATTGGGGTTTCTGACTTTGAATTGCTTCGAAGGGTTTGGATGCAACGCTCAACTCATACCACAAGATGAAGGTACACTTCTTTTTGCTGTGAATCTTGTCGTGTTAATCGCTTTTTTTGATTGCTCTCAAAGGTGCAGTCATTGGAACAACAAAAGGAACTCTTTTTGAAAACTTCCAAAACATGGCTTTTGCTTTGCTATTCAGAACCCACCAAAATATAAACTGCCTTTAACAGTTTAACCCCTCCCCCTCTGTTCCAACCGTTCTCACTTGTACAATAGATGAAACACAGAAACTAACACAGAAACTGAGAAAAACTAACATCGAAAATAATCTGATACCAATTTTTTGGAATGGGGCAAGATGGAATTCCAATAAGCATTGAAAGTTTTGCATCATTGTCTTCTGTTTTCTTTGTATTAAGCAGAAGGGAATGTTGAGTGTCCTCTGTTTTCATTTCAAGGATTTAGTTTATGAACTTTGAATACTTTTTTGCTATCTGGGGTTTTGGTGGTTGTTACCAAATCTTTTTCTTTTCCCTATATTTACTCTTGCCTTTTACATCTGAGTTATTTTTCTGTTGGAGGTTCTGCATCTAACTTTGTCAAAATGATTTCTCTTAGATATCTGAAATTCTTCTGCTAGAATTCTAGTAATGTTGGATTCTTTATCATACATCAATGAATCCTCTCTACCTTTGCTGTGAATTTTCTGAATTTGCATCTTCTAAGTTTAGAAAGAAATAGACACAAAGTAGTAAAAATTTCAAAATTTTAAAATAATGTAATCCACCTGATTTCTGGCTCACTCTAAAACTGCATCTGCAATTTGAACTACTGAGGATCTCATCTGAATTTTATTAGGATCATTTTATATTTGGGCTTTTCTTTATTAATTTTATCCTCATACATCATGATTATTGTTGATTGCCATTCCTATGTGAGATGAATTCTTTTGTAACTCGTATGTTTATATTTTAGATTTTGTAAAACTTAATTTTGAATTAAATTAATTTTACAAACTTAATTTTATTTATAATTAGTTTGAGTGAAATTAATTTATGCTTAAAAAGAATTCACATTTAACACAATAAATCATAAATATTCACTTAAGATCAAATAGATTTTTGATGCAAGAATTATATTTAAGAAATAATACTAAGGCCAAAAATAAATAAGATATAAAAGAACAAAAATCCGATTAACTCAATAAAAGCTCATTTAGGTTGTGCAATTGTTTATCCAAACAAGCAGTAAGAGAAGAGGGGCCAAGATTTATGTTTTTTAGTTATTTATTTTTTAGCAAGATCACTGTTAAATAATATCTATTTAATAGTTCTGGTGAACTCATGGCTTGGATCATCCAACGATAATATCATAATATATATTTATAAGACCTTGAATAAATTATTGCCACAAAAAAATTGAATAAATTATTATTTATGACTGAATTGTTTACCAATATTTTATAATTATGGACCTGAGAATAAGCTTGAAAAGATCCTTTTTGAGGGCGAATATGGTGACATTTTGGACAAGAAATTTTTGTGTTGATGTGTGCAAGTCATAAACTTTGTGAGGCTGAATGACATTTTCCTTTAATTTTCTGGGGCTTTAGGTTAGCAGTAGTTCTCCTAAGTGTGAACTAATTTTTGTTTGAGTAGAGTTATATCTTTTTAAATTTTTTAATAATTAATAAAGTAAATATTAAATAAAAAAATAAAGTATTTAATATTTTAAAAATATAAAATGTATTTAATACTTATTTATTTAATAATTAATAAAATTATTAAAAAATAAGTTAAGAAGATATAAAATTATTTTTTATTTTTATCACCATTATCATTTCAGTTGAGACAGAGACATTGTACAAGTTGAAGTTGAACCTTTTAATTAGGAGAAAATATATTTTTAGAATATGTATTTATTGATGTTTCATGAGTATATAGTGTTGGTAGATTTTTGGATTCGGATTAAATCCGATCCAGATTCAACCCGATCTAGGCACACGGTGTGAATTTAGAGTCCCAATCCAAATCCAATCCAACTCAGTTACGGTAGTTTTGGTGGATTTGAGTTGACTCTTTTTTTTTTCTTTTCGGCTCTTCAATCAGACTCATTTTTAAAATTTTCTTCTTGGATAAGAATGTTAGAAATCTCATTTACATTTTGTGACGAATCATCCACATCACTAAATCCCTCAAGTAATTTAACTGCTGCATATTGGGCCTTTGGGAGGACCACAAAAACTAAATATTAGACTGAATATTATCAAACATATCATACTTTGTGATTAGAAATAAATGGGCAAAGAGGGCCAAAAAAAAAAGTTAATTAACTACTTTTTCTTTTTTCTTTTTCTTTTCTGACAACTGACTACATTTTTTAAAAAGAAGACAAGTCACTAGATAAGTACCATAAAAAGTAACAAACAAAGCTATAAAGATGTGGTCACTAGCAATATGTAAGCCGCTTTCAAAACAGCATGCAAAACTATCTTCAAATTGATGTGCAAGTAGCAAGACTAGCATGGCATAAAATGCTAAGCATCCTCATCAGATACAACAAGTAATCAAACAAAGTGTAAATTAAGACTAGATATTGCCAATATTGGGTATAGAGCTTGGCAAAATGCACACCAAGTATAATTCAGCACTAAGTATAATACAAACTTTGTTTATAATGTTATAAGTAGAATAAGATTTTCAACCCATGCGACCAAATAGAATCAGCCTTGGAATTAAAATCTGTGTCAAACTCCAGCTTAGGATTTTATCTACAGCACAAACAAACAAGGTTACAAAATATAACAATGACCACATACAAAAAAAAATCAAGCAGTTTGTTGCAAAATTGCCAAAAAAAAAACTATAAATAATGTTATTTATTAGTGCTCCGAGCATACAATAATTTTCTTTTGATTAGTATTTAACTATTTATTGTGTGGAGGTCAGTTCAACAAACATGCACCAATTAATGAGGAGCACTGCATGAGCATCCATCCTAATTAATAGCCGTTTGGTTCAAGAAATTGCAGTGTAAAAGCTTTATTTGACCAAATGCCCGTTTCCTAGACGCAAAAGTGAGAACCAACGAGTCATAAGACAATTGTTGGGCTAGGGTTTTCTAGCTTATATAATTAGATCAAAATTATTGTTGCATATTATTTTTAGTTTTACAATATTTTAAATATTATAATTTTGTATGAAGAATTAGGAGATTAATTTATTTACACATAAAATGATGTAGCAAATCTTTAAAAGACTTTAAAGGAAATTATATTGACATAATAACGTGACATTATATCTATATAACTTATTTTAATGTATTATATATAAAATAACTAAAATTTTATAGAGAGATTAAAATAACAAAAAAATAGGGTAAAAAATAAATTGTATTCATACATAAAAAGACTCCATTCCTTCTACTCTATTTACCTAAACTATATCTTAGTGGCAATACGTTTTACTTTTTATGAACATAGACGCTATATAGTTGAATCGGTTGCTTTCTTTGTATAAATTGGCATACGTTTCATAGGCATTGCTGTGCAATGTGTATCCTTAAACTATGTGATTATTGTCACTTGAAAAATAATCGGGTAGTAACCATTTTTATATATATCCTTAAAACTATTGATATTGTCACTGAACAATCTCAAGTTACTAACTTTTAAGAAGTTGATAACCAGGTTCGAAATCATATTCCCCTAAAAATAAATGTTAACATTTAAAGATTAACAAAACCATGTGATTATTGTTTAAAAAAATATAAAGAAATATAGTGTAATAATTTTTACTCATTATTAATCTTATATTACATATGGTAAAGGTGGTTATTAAAACTATTTAAAAAGTTAAACTTTGAATTGACATCAGAACAAATAAAACTTAACAAATCTGTATTTTCTCCTAATTTATATCGATATTCATAAAATATTAATTTTTTTCATTTAGTAAGAAGGAGAATTATTAGAATGATTCTTTTATTATGAAGGTTAATATCAAGAATTTACCAAAAACACAAAGGTGCATATTGGAGTTTAGAATTAAATTGTACATATTTGAATAACTTATTGTATTTAAATATTTATATATTTAAATTTTATTGAAAAAGTTTTTAACAAAAAAATAAAAAATTTTTTAAAAAATTAAGTTAAACCAAACATGTTGTATACCAGTGGTCATTGGTACTAATGCTCTTTCACATTGATTTATTTAGTTTGTGATACTATATTTGAATAGGAAATTAAGGAGGGAAAATGAGAGAATGAAGAGATTTATCGTAAGATTCTCCCTTATTTAAAAGTTTTATAAAAAAAAAAATGAAATAAAAAATTTTAAGTAACTTTTTAAAATCTTTCTAAATTAATTTTTGTAAACATTTTAAAGTTATCCTAATTTAAAAGATTTTAGAGAATTTAAAGCATTTAAATAAGGAAAGAATAATTTATTAGTAAGCTTTTCATTTTCCTTTCTTTCATTTCCCTTTCATTTTCTTTAAATTTCTTTCTTTCCATTCATTTCTTTCTTTCTTTTCATTCTTTCAAACTTCTAAACATAGCCTGGAAGTATTCAGAGAATTAATCAGATTGATTGGGGTATGAAGTAGATGAATCGGTTGTTAATTATGTTTTTGTAGATCACAAAAAAAGAGAAAATGCATACATGTGCTAAAGCATTGCTGATTTTGTGCGTGGAGCTCTGCAAGCAATATGGAAAACTAGTGAGTGAATTGGAAGTTACAGAACGTCCGCATCGAGGATGAGGATTTGGGAAAGATTAACGTAGGTGATAATCGTAGGAATGTCACGGCGATTGCCTTTCAATAGCACCGTTGCCATGTACACACATACTGAATTTCTATTTATTTATTTCCTGCATCTACTTTTACCTAATGTAAGAGGGAGAATTTTTTTATTTAAAAAATTCTATAATTTTAAAAATATTCAGAAAGTATTAATTAATTTTTTTTAATTTTATCTATATTTTTTAATAGAGAGAGATAGCAAAGTAAGTAAAATTATAAAAGAGAAAAAATATTAATGAAGTGAAAAAAAAAGATAATGGAGTCATATTAAACCATATTTCTCTATAATTAATACTATTTATTAAATTTTTTAATTCTTGTGCAAAAATCTTAAACGACAGATAAAAATTGACAAAATGAGTATATAGTTTTAATTTTGCTACTTTTGAGGATTTTGGTAATTGATGTTAGAATTAAAGTGTGAACAGGATGTAAGTAAAGAAGTTTCACATTGAAAATAAATGGAGTAAGTGAGTACCTTATAAGTGTGCAAGACTCATAAACTTAATGTCTTATTTTAGATTAAGATGTGGTGTCAAATTTTTTAGTGTTATTTCTCACTAAGTCCATGGAATCACATCTTCCTAGCATTTGGGCTCACATGGAAGAATAAGAAAGAGTTACACTACCATTTTATGTTTTA